>VWZP01001976.1:0-94031 GCA_013396995.1 Dicaeum eximium
GGAAGGCAGTGGCCAGGCCTCGCAGTGCTGCAGAGGAGAAAACAAATGAACACCAGGAACATCTTCTTCCAAATATATCAAGAACTAAACCAGCTGACCTCTACCCATGGTATTTAAGCAGATATTTAAAGAACAAGAAACTTGTGTGATTTGAATGGATTGGCAAAAGAAAGGTCAAGAGACGAGTAGGAAATCAACTGTTAATTACTGAAGACAGAAGAACAGTAGAGGAGCTAATACAGAAAAATAAACACGGTGTTTGCTTGTAACAGGGGAATAAGAGTAGAGGGAAAAAAATCTAAGAAGGAAAATCTGCAGTGAACACACCCTGTCAGTCCTATGGAATGACTGGACACCAATTAATGAGAACTGGCTTCCCAAAGGGCAGTTCCCAGTGGGGAACAAGTGCAGCAGCTTCAAGGCACTAGTAAATACCAGCTTGTATTTAACATAACTGGTTCTGTTTCACAGCAGCCCCAGCAAGAGGAGCACATCCTCCCAGGCAGGGAAATGGGGCTTTTTCCCATTTAAATCTCATTTTACTACTCTCCAATTCACATCCCAGCTCATTTAGAAGTTTAAGGTCAAGGACTTCATAAAACTAAACGTGCTATGAGTGCATTTAAAGGGCTTCTCCCACCAGGGCAGCACTGACAAGGAATAACTGCAGCCTCTGTGTGTGCACCACTCTGACACCTGAACTACCCCAAAACCTGCATAAACTCACCACAGTTGGACAGAGAAAGCAGGGAAGCAAACTGAAACTCTGCCAAAGGCAGACAGCAAACAGGTAGAAAAATCAGAAATTAATCTGGAGAAGCCTCTTTCCAGAGGGCAACATCTCTGCAGTGTTGTTGAGCAGAGAAACACTGGTAGAAGGCACAGATCAAGATGAGTAATATCCCAAAACGTTATCTGGGAGCAATCCTTGCAGACTGCCAGCAGTACAAACAACCAGTCTGTTTTATTTATGGATTATTTGTATTTGTTGTACAATAGGGCCCCAGGAGATCCTCTCATAAGCACAGCAAAACAAGAAATAAAGAGCTTAAGCTGTGAGAATTTAACAATCTAAAGCATCAGGATATAAAAGCAGCCCAGGATGCTCCACACTCTGTGTTTCCAGGAGATGCAGCTGTTACTCCACTCCAGTCATGAGGAGAACACAGAGGAAGAGGAGTTAGTGTGAGAACAACCCTTCAGATGGGTGGCAGTGAAGGGTGTAGGTCTGGTTTATCTCTTTGTGCACAGACCAGCCTGGCAGGGAGGGGCAGCTCTGAGGGTCCCAAAAATGCAAGTCAGTGGGGTGGGTCAGCTCAACCTCCTGTTCCTTAAACTCCTGAGGGGAAAGGAGGGAAGAACAAGGCAGGGGAACCCCATTTAGCAGGAATTTTCCCTCTGGGCAATTCCTGCTAAAATCCTTCCAGGCTACTCCAGAAAGCACTGCAGGCCTTCAGTGTCAGAGCACCAGGGAAACACAAACTGACCAGGCTTAGAGGAAGATTCTGAGGATAAAGAATCCTTCCATTGGGTGGATCTGAGATCCTGGTTTCAGCACACCCAGGAACGGGCACTGCCCCGAGGCTGCCAGAGCTCCAGGAGCATTTGGACACTGCTCCCAGGGATGCACAGGGAAGGATTGTTGGGGAGTCTGTGCAGGGCCAGGAGTTGGACTGGATGATCCTTGTGGATCCTTCCAGCTCAGGATATTCTGTGATTCCATGAAAAAGACCAAACCTTATGTCTCAGGGTGTCTCATGCCCCAGTTCCACACCAGCAGTGCCCTGTGGCCAGAGCTCAGAGTCAGGATTGGGATCACCCCGACTCGGACACAGCTCCTTCCCATGAGCTGAAGGCTCAGTTGAACCCCAGAGGAGTCCCCAGGCTGCTGTGCCCCTGCCCCCCTCCAGCAGCTCCTGCTGGAACATACTAGGCACTGGGAAGTTCCCTGGTCCACCTTGGAGAGCAATGGGACAGCTCCCATGGGACAGCTGCCTGATGGTCAGCCCGGACTGCAGGGGCAGTGCTGACTCTGGAGCCTGTTCCCAAGGCAGAGACAGCATCCCTGGAAGCCATCCTCACATCCTCCTAGGCCTGTCACATGTACCAATGGATCCCTGCTGCCTGTGCAGGCTTTGCTGCTGGCCCAGCCTCAAAAGCACAGCTCTGGCCAAGCCTCAGCCCCAGCCCCAGCCCAGGATACCTCAACAGAGGACTCGGTGTCACATTGGCAAAGTGCTCCCTTCCCACTCCAATAACCACAAGGGACTGGGGCTGGTTCTTTTTTATCATTTTTAATTCCCCCTTCTCAATATTCATCTTTTCCTAGGTCAAATGCAATTATTCTTCATGAAACAGCCCAGGTCTAATCCCAGGAGGAAGACAGAACATATCACCTGCAAAGAGCAGGATGCTGGAGGGACATGGGCTTGGCTGGGGCCAGGGAGCAGCTCACTTCTCCAAGAGGGGCAGGAGAAGCATCTCCAAGGCTCTCACCTTGGATCCTGTCACTTGAACTCACTCTTCTGTTCAGGCAGAGTATCGATGTCCCCCTGTTAGGAAGTAAACAGAACTAGACCCAGATTTTTGTTCCAGCTGCTGGCTTAGGCTCAGGTATCCTGACCACTTACATGCATTTCTTAGGTACTGATAAAATTATTTTGTTGCCATTTCATCCACAGACTCCTCCACAGAAATCCCTATTTTTGCAGCTAATGAATCTCAACGTTCTCAACAGAAACACAGCACAGCTGGATGGAAAAAGCACTCTGGTGGGGAGGAAATGATGGTGCAAACTCTAAACAGAACCTGCCCTTTGTTTCACACAACTTCACACCCCTTTTCCAGCACTGCATGAGGAGCAGGAACCACTTCAAAGGCAGCTCCTTCCATCAGGATTTTCTTCCTCTCTTCAAGGAAAGGCTCCACTTTCAAAAACTCCCTTCGTGACACATTCTCAGAGCTTCTGAACTGGCAGGTGCCACTGTGACCGCGGCACGGAGCAGTCCAAGAACGGGCGGTGAATGCAGCCCGAGCCCGGTGGGAGCAGCCCCGGAGCTGCCCCTTCCCTTCCCGGCCCCTTCCCGGCCCCTTCCCAGCCCCTTCCCGGCCCCGCAGGCTGAGCCCGTCCCCCTGCCCGGATTATGCAACGGATCCTGAGCGAGTCAGCGCTGAATAAAGATGTCAAAGCAATTTTCACACTTGGAAATTGTCACAGGGATCTGGATCGGGGAAAAAAGCCCCTGCCAGTATCTCTTCCCCAGAGCTGATAAGGAACTGCCACATGCAGAAACCTCACCAGGGAGGGAAGATCCAAAACACAGCCCGAGGAAATCTCAGATCCCAACACCCCCAGATTCCACAGTTTTGCAAAGCCTTCCAGTTCAGCCCAGAGACAGAACCCCTCTAAAAGGACTGGAGGTCACTCCTGCCTCTCCCAAATCCAGCTCTGCTGAGCTACCAGGAGCTCTGCAGATCACAGAATCCTGGAATGATTTGGGCTGGGGGGATGTAAAGTGCATCTCATCCCATCCCTGCTATGGGCAGGGACACCTTCCACTGTCCCAGGCTGCTCCAAGCCCTGTCCAGCCTGGCCTTGGGCACTGCCAGGGATCCAGGGGCAGTCACAGCTGCTCTGGGCACCCTGTGCCAGGGCTGCCCACCCTCCCAGGGAACAATTCCTTCCCAATATCCCATCCATCCCTGCCCTCTGGCAGTGGAAGCCATTCCCTGTGTCCTGTCTCTCCATGCCTTGTCCCAAGTCCCTCTCCAGCTCTCCTGGAGCCCCTTTAGGCCCTGGAAGGGGCTCTGAGCTCTCCCTGGATCCTTCTCCTCTCCGGGTGAGAACCCCCAGCTCCCCCAGCCTGGCTCCAGAGGTGTCCCAGACCTGGGAGCAGCTCCATGGCCTCCTCTGGACTCTTTGTAGGACCCATCACACTCCAGAGCATCATCAGGGAAGGCTCAGTGTCCTTGGAAGGATGCAGATGAATCAATTCTTCTGGCAACCAGGAGCCTCCCTCCCCACAGGGGCTTCTCTCTGCACTGGGTCCATCCATCACCAGAGGTGCCACCCCCTTGTGACAGTCACTGCAGAGTGGGGGGATGGCCCAGCTGAGCACGTCGCACAGCACAGGAGGGATTTTTCCTCTCACAGCTGAACTCAGCACAGAGCACAGAAGTTTTCAGCTTCCTTTCTTAAGGCAAACTATGTTAAATCAAACCCTGAGCAGGCTCTGCTGCTAGGAACCCACAAAAACACTGAGCATTGTTCCAGCAGCTGCCATTAACAGCCAGGTGAGAGCAAGTGCAGCCTTTGTCTCCAGTGCTAAAAAGGTGCTCATTAGCACAGGCTAATTAACACCTGAGCTCTGCTGTGAAACGCCAGCAAAGTTCAGAGCAGGGGTTTCAGTGCTTGAGAAGTCAGTGCTCAATGCAGGCTCCACCTGAGTCTCAGCTCCAGAGCCCTGGGCTTCCCCCAAGACCTTCCAGTTGTCCCCACGTCATCCCCAGGATGGGGACAAAGCCACCCTCACCACCAGAACCCTCTTGTTGGACCCTGCACAACATTTCACCTCATATTAAGGATCTTCTTTGCCTCCTGTCTGGGTGCGGGGAAAAGCAAAACCAAATTACTGACGCTCAAGTACTTGGGGATGTGGATTTTCCATGGTTCTGGAGTTTCTGAAGGTTCAAAACCTGGAGATAGATCACTGGGCCCTGTGTTTTCCTGCCTGCAGTGACCCAAAAGTTACTGTAAACTCTGAGCTTAACTGGTATTGGGACATTTCTAATTTTGAGAGTCAGCCTTGAGTTTTCAGTCACACTACACCTCCAAAAGTGAGGTTTTCTTTGGATTTGGATAAACCAAGTTTATTACTGCGTAAAAACATCAAAAAATCATTTGTTGTTACATGGGTATAACAAAAATGTCAAATACGGGTATTTACAGTAGGGCTCAGGAATGACCCAAGATTTGTGTTTTCTGGAATGTCTAAGCACAAAAATATCTCTTTAAGTGCTCAACTTTTCTCATGTGAGATTTAAAAACTTTCCTCAAAGCAGATGGAGTGCATGGCACCTCTGCCCCTGGCTGGGAGATGGAAAGGGATGATCTTTAAAGTCCTTCCAACCCAACCCATTCCATGATTCCGTGATCTGAGTGCTAATGCCAAAGAACCTGGGATGTTTCTAAAAAATAACCCCAAACTTATTAAAAATCAAACATAAACCCCAAACCAAAACACAAACCTGGCACTACTTTTCCATGCAAAAGCCATTCCTGCTCCTTGTGAGGGAATCAGGCAAAAAAACCTAATTAAGTAATCAGGAAAAATACAATTACAAGGTGATGTCCACATGATGAGGACTGGTCCTGCATCTTGTCTTGAACCTGGAGCCTGAGGCAGTCCCTTTAAAACAGTTTTTAACTCTTTCAGCTTTAATAAAAATGTGTTAAGAACCAAAATTGTCTCTCTGAAGTATAATTTTTGTGAGGAGCCAAGCCTGATCTCCATATGAAATTCCTTGTTCTTCCAAGGGCTTGAAGATAAGATGAACTTAACTGAATAACTGTCCTGAAGAATAATTAGGAAGACAGCAAAGTTGGACTTTTGGTCTGCATCACGTTTTTTATCACCCAACACCACTGCCCTGGTGTCCCCCCCAGCTCTGAAATCCTGCCTGGAAAGAACAAGAAAGTCCTGCAGTGAGATGAACTCATCAGCATTAATTCCAAAGCTGGAATTTTACACCAGAAAAGCCCTTCAGCCTCTGCACAGCCCTGCTGATGCATGAAGCACAGGAATGAGGGATCAGGACTGGAAAACTGAGGAGAAAAAACCACCAAATTTCATTCCCCTCACACTCTCTTTTCCTGTACTTGCTTGTAATCAACTTTATTGCTTCACACTTCAGCAGAAATTAATCAGATTACTGAAAAAAATCTCTAGAAATAAAACGAAGTACAGCAACAGCTTTGTTTTGAGAGCTGAAAATGTTGTTCTTAAGTAAATCCAAACCATGACAGTTCTTCATCCATTTTCCATGGACTCAGTTTTAACACACTTACCCTTGGAAATCAGCACCAACGACATTCCAGTGATTATTTCTTTCTTTTCCATACTTCCAGTGCAGTTTCAAGGAATCATGTAAAATTTATACCCAGGGAAAAAGAAGCCCAATGCAAATGGACTTAAAATAGAACAGCATGAAAACAGATCCTAAATCAGCAGCAAAACCCACTTTAAGCTTGCTGTTAAACAGGCTGAGCTGGTTCTTTTCCCAGGAAAGGGTGGATGTTTAACTCCAAAGAGGCAGGAGAAGCATCAGCAGGAGCCTGGGGGTGCTGCCCCCCACTCCATGCCACGGGGACAGCACTGCCAGGCTCCAGGCTGGGCAGGGAGTGGGAAGAAAATCCCCTTCCAGCAGCATAAAAGCTCCAGCGAGTTCCTGCCCCAGTCCCTGCGACTTTCCCAGGACTCAAAGCAGCAGCCTGACAGGGAATGCTGCTGTGAAGGCTCCCAGGACAGGTAGGATCAGGACCTTTTCTGTCCCTGGGCTGGAGCAGCAGCTGCTGCAGCAGCAGGGACCTGCCAGGCACATCCCAGGGGACAGGGCCTTGTCCTGCCCCAGCTGCTGCTCTGCCTCATGACAGGAGCTCAGCCAGCCCTGACCTTGGCTCCAGCCCATTCCTCCCTTCCCTCAGAGCTGCCGGCTCCGGAGAATCCCCAGCTCCTTCCCTCTGACCACAGGGATGGTTCCTCCTTTACTGCCCTGGGACAGGCCCTGCTGCAAGGGCACGGGATGGGGGATACAGAGCACAGGTCAGGGGGAAAAGCCCTCCAAGGTCGAGTTCAGCCCTTCCCCCAGCACTGCCAAGGCCACCACTGACCATGTCCCCAAGTGCCACATCCTCAGGGCTGTTCAATACATGCTTGTGTCCGGTCAGGTGTGGCAAAGAAGAGGCTTCAGACGAGGAAGAGCTGAAGGCAAAATCTAGGATATCCCCCAGCCTCCTCTCATTTCACATGCCCCAAAATGTCCCAGACACAGCTCCAGTCATATCCTGGTGCTCCATGACCTGGTGTCTCAGGCTTGGCTCTTTGGCCACTATGAGGGAGGTTTTGGAGAGGCACCAGGGCAAAGATGTCACCTCAGGGCACAGTCAGACCCCAGCAGGGCAGGGAAGGTAGGAGAAAGACAATATTAAAGAATAAACTACAGAGGAGTTCCAAAGAAGGGGCTGGAGCGTGTCCAGGGAAGGGACAGAGCTGGGAAGGGGCTGGAGCCCCAGGAGCAGCTGAGGGAGCTGGGAAAGGGGCTCAGCCTGGAGAAAAGGAGGCTCAGGGGGCCCTTGTGGCTCTGCACAACTCCTGCCAGGAGGGGACAGCCAGGGGGGTCGGGCTCTGCTCCCAGGGAACAGGGACAGGAGGAGAGGGAACGGCCTCAGGCTGGGCCAGGGGAGGGGCAGGGTGGATACTGGGGAAATTCCTTCTTGTAAAAGGCTGTCCAGCCCTGGCACAGCTGCCAGGAAGGTGTTGGAATCCCCATCCATGGAGGGGTTCAAAATATGAGTGGATGTGGGCACAGGGTCAGTGGTGGCCTGGGCAGTGCTAGAGGAATGTTTGGACTCAGTACCCTGGAAGCTTTTCCAGCCTCAGTGATTGTGTGGCAAGAGGAAGTTGGCCTCTAACAACAACACATCAGCATCTTAACATACAGACTGGGGAACATCAAGAAAGAGCCTGAGAGTGGCATTTGCACAGGCAAAAAGGAAATGGGAGAGAAAAGTAACTCAGAAAGAGCAGCTCAAACCCAGCCCCATTTCAGGCAAAGTATCCAGAATCACTCCGGATCCAGGGTCGGAGCCAGCCTGCCCCACGGCACTGCCAGCTGCTCAGGAGCTTCAAGCCATCCCAGTTATTTATACACCCAGCCAAAAATTTGGATGCTTCCTCACAGATCTTTGTAGTTGGAAATCTCAGCCAGGAAAACAACTTCCCACTGAGATTTCCCAGGGGTGTAAAAGAATATTCCTCAAAATCGCTGTGTTTTGCTCAGCAATAGGGCATACAGGAAAGGAGAATAAACTGCATTTTAAATAACCCTGTAATACTGAGGGACTGAGGGAGTAACTGCAAGATCAGCCTGGAGGAGGGAAACTTTTGGGGTGATCTATTTGTGGCCTCCCATCACCTACAGGATTCCACAGGAAGGATGGTGAAGGACTTTGGATAAGGGCCTGGAGTGCCAGGACACAGGCAATGGCTTCCCACTGCCAGAGGGCAGGGTGAGATGGGATATTGGGAAGGAATTGTTCCTGTGAGGGTGGCACAGACAGGAGCTCAGCCACAGCCTGGGAAGGGGTGACTGTATTTATGGGAATAGTGACACTTGTTATCCTGGGAAATAACAAACCAGCAATGCAACTTCCAGTGATGAAAACAGAGATTAAGCTGCCATAAAAGCATAATTACCCTGTTAAAAAACACTCCTGCAGGCTGTGAAGCAAACATTTTTTTTTCTTCTGGGTTTTGTCCAAATCATCTAAAAATAGATCTGAAAGCCCCATGAGGACTGCTGAAAATCCTGCCCAGTTCACTTCACAAGGAGCAGTGTAAACATGGAGTCTGACATAAATTTCTCTTATTGATTAAGCAATCCTTGCAAACCCAGTGCTCTTGTAAAGCCCTAATTCAAGAGTTGGGCTCTAAAAGAACAACAATTATGGGTTTTAAACATTTTAAGTGCCCATTCTGGTAAATAGGTGAGCTTCAGCTGGGGCTGAGAGAACTGCTGCAGGTGCTGGAGCAGAGCAGGGAAATGATAAAAATCCCAGCAAGATTTACTCAAGTCCTGAGTGTCTGTGGATTCACAGTGTAAAGTGTGCTCCACCTGAGGAGCCTGCCCAGGGGATACCTGAAATTCCAACCCCTCAAATTACAGCACTCCTTTAGACACCTAGTGTCCATGAAATGCCTTCAGATCCTGCTGCTTCCACAGCAAGCTGGACTCAGAGAGCCCAGAGGGAGATCAGAGTCCCCAGGATTATTAAGCAAATTCCAACCCTGAGCTAGAAGCACATAAAAGCAATGATGCAAACACACACACGCACTTGTACAGCTCTGTAAACAGTTGTTTTCTATTATTTGTATTTATTATGAATCATCAACTCTCCAGTTCCAGGGCTCATCACCCCCAAACACTCCAGACCTGCTGGGTTTAACACTAAGCTGGGTTTAGTACTAAGCACTTACAAAGATCATTTGCACTGCACCTCATTTGGTTCTTGCACCACACTGATTTTGTCCCACTTGTCCTGTCACTCTCTGCCTGTGTAGAAGTCCCTCTCCCTCCTTTTAAAAGCCCCCTTTAGGCTCTGGAAGGGGCTCTAGAGTCTCCCTGGAGCCTTACCTTCTCCAGGTGAACACCCCCAGCTCTCCCAGCCTGGCTCCAGCCCTTGGAGCATCTCCATGGCCTCCCCTGAACCCAGAGGTTCACATCTTCTCTGGTGAATTCTATTAATTACCACATTATAATCAGAATTATATTAATTTCTGGGAATTCAATGAAAGATGCCCCAGCAGCTTTGCAGCTTCAGAGGGGACTCTGAATCTTTGTGCCGCAGTTCCTGCATTGCTCCCATTGCCAAATCCAACAGCAGCTTCATCCAAGGAGAATATACAGGACTGGGCTCCCAAGTGCACAACCTGCAAGTCAACAACCTCCAGAGGGGTCACTGCAGCAGCCATGGAAACCACAGAGGGCCACATGGTCTGCAAGGTCACAGCCAGCACTTAAAGCCACCAGCATGTGGCCAGAGCTACCAGCATCCAGCTCTCCATGGCTTGGTGGGGCTGGACAGGAACAGGGCCAAGGCACCCACATCCCCATGGAACAAGGGATGCAGCAGCCCTTGGCATGAGCCTGTTTATTGCCCAAAGTAACCCTGACAAAGGAAGTTTGGGGTCTCTGTGACCCAAAGGAGGTGAACTGGGAGCTGAGGGAGAAGATCAGCGAGCAAGCACTGAAGGAACAGCCATTCCCTGAGCTCTGCTGCCACACTCCTGCTGCAGGATCCTGCCCTGAAGGTCCAAACAAACCAATTCATGTCCAGTCCCCTTGGAGCCAAGCACAGGGTCTCACCCTGGGGCAGGAGAACCTCCCCAAGCCACCCATCAGACACGTGGCACTGAACAGCCCTGGGCATCCTGCCCATGTGCCCATATGTCCATGTGTCCAAGGGTCAGTGCAAGCCTGGATCCAGCATTGCAGCCCTGCCATCCAAGCACTCCTGTACACAACCCATCACAACCACACTTCAGGAAAGGACTTCTCCCCCTCCAAACCAATGTCTTCCTGATTTTGCCATTCCCAAACCCAGGTGTGTGTTCCCATCATCACCACATTCCCAGAAAATCCCTTTCCTTGCTTGCAGTGCTTCTGTCTCAGTTATACACTCCCCATCCCAGATGAGCAAACATCACTGCTGCAGATGTTTTGTCAGCTTGTCTTTCCTGAAATGTCAAATACAAGGATCCAAAGGAATTGATTCAATGAACCCAACAAATGCTTCTCACCTGAATCCTCGTGTGAGAGTTGCTGGTGATGGGCCACTGAGGAGACAAATCCAGAGTTAATGCATTTAGCAACTGGAGTGTGGTGCACTGCCCTGCACAGGCCCAATCTGTGCCATTCAGCCCCGTGGGCTCAGCTTTATGAGCTGAAATAAAACCTTGGTTGAAAGCAAAGTGCAGCCCCAGGTTTCCTTTGTTGCCACAAGCAGAATTTTAGGGTTGTTCTTTCCTTCTGGAGAGATTCCATAAAAACACACACAGGCTCAGCCTCCTCAGGGGGCCTGTCCATGAAAACTGCTCTAGTTCACAACCAGAGAACAAAAATGTGACCAAATGTCCCTAAGCCCACGGAGGCTGCTGGAGGAGCTGGGAGCTTCCAGAGCCAAGTCCAGGGAAGAGAACAGCCTTTGGCTGGTGGCTGGGTAATAAATAACCTGGAAGGGGAACAGAGACTGGTTTGAACCAACTCCCGAAAGCCAAGGCGGGCATCTCTCAGGCAGCTTCTAGAAGAGCTCCAGGCAAAGGAGAGATGCTCTTTAACAGAGGGTAAGAATTGCAAATGCTCCCTACATTTCAGCAGCAGAAAAACTGGGCAAGCTGGAGAATGTCTGCTGCCTGAGGAGGGAAGTGATGAGTGCAGCTGGAAGGGGAGGAGGGCCCTGTTACTCCCACTTCCCAAAGCCATGGGAGGGGGCAGGCTGCCCTATCCCAATCCCAAGGTGGCACTGGGCACCCTCTGCCAGGAGCAAACAGCACCAGGCCCAGGCAGGAATGAGAGGAGGGGCTTCACCTGGGATGATGGACTGAGAGAACATAGATTCCACCCCCTACCTGTGCCTCGGGCTCTCTGGGTGGCCACAGAACTCTCCCTTCTCCCAGCCTCACTCTCTGCCTCCCCAGCACACACAGGACAGCAGCAGCTGGAATACCTTTGACTGGAGCTGTGTTATGAACATAACCCCCCTTCCTTCTTTCTCCCCTTCCTTGCCTGCAAGCAAACCAGGAGGGACTGGTACAGCCAGAGAAATGAGACTTCACTCCCTCAGCAGCCAAGCACCTTGCTGAAGCATGGTTTGGATTGTTGTGAGGACACTGAAAGGACAGGATGGATTTCAGAGGCAATAACTCCATATCAACATCATACCTGTGTTGCACTCCTCAGGCTGCATTGCCAAAGGCTTTCACCACAAGTCTCATAAGCAATCCCATTAAAACAAGAACACAGCTGGTGAGAGCATTTACTGTGCAGAAGAGTCAAATTCTTCTAAATTTATAGTGAGAAAATTGATTACTGATTCTAACATCTGTTGCAGATTTTACATTTAAATTCTCCTTAAAAAAAATCCCTCCACTCAGAAACATCAGACACGGCTCCCCTCCCCCAGGAACCACATAAATAATCTCCCTGCAAATCAAATGTGTCTTTTCATAAAAACAATTGTTCCTGTCATTTATTACATAATAATCAGCACTAAAACCTGTTGAGGATATAACTCGATGTATTTATGCTGTTTGTAATCACACAAAGACAAGGGTAACTTGGAAGACAGAATAATGTTGGGAAAAACAAAAAGAGTCAAGTAAATAGCAGCAGATGCAAGGCTGGGAATGTTTAAATATCCAACTGGTCTCTTCATCACCCAGGAATGTAACAAGAGCTACCTGTGAACAGTGTGAAAAGGCAGGCCTGGAGATAGTAATGGGAGATGTTTTTGTATTTCGTGCCTTCCCCTGGATAAAGCATTCCTAGCACCTGCCAGCAGAGAATATCTAGCCACCAAACCCAGGCACTGCCAGTGTGTGATATCCTAGCACAGGCAGAGGGAACCATTTCCCTTCTTGATCTTTTTTTAATAAAGGAAAAAACCCAGGTGTCTGCTCCACCTCCCCCAGCGAGCCCTGACCCTGGTTCTCCAGGAAATCCTAATCCCCTTGAAGCAGAAAAAGAGTGAGGGCAAGGTTAGATCTGCAGGAGTGTTGTGTGTGATGTCCAAAGACACAGTCTGAGCTCCTGGCAGTGCCAATGAGCTGCTTCCTTTGCTTTGTGACCCTCCTGGAAGGACAGGAAGGACAAGGTTCTGCTCCATCATCAGCTCCCGCAGTGCCACACCATCCCATTAACCTGCAGGGTTCATTCCTGCTCTGTGCATGGTTCCAGTCTGCTTGAGAGAACATTGGCACCTGGCCCCTGCAGGTCCCAGCAGCTCAGCTCTGCCTGTCTGCCAAAGGCAGCACAGCAAGTCCTGCCAGGCCAGCCCGTGCAGGGGACAGGAGTCAGCATGAGGAACTCAAGAGATACAGACAGAGGAGATGACACCATGCCAGGGCTAGAAGATGTTCCTCAGAGCACGAGTGACAGCAGGGACCTTCAGCCCAGAGCTCAGCGAGCCCATGGACACCCATGGACCAGCAAACACTTATTAAAGGGCTGTTTTGCTCACCCCAGGTCAGGAGCAACACTCCCGGCAGGCCAGGGAGGGATCCTGCCCCTCTGCCCAGCCCTGAGGACACCTCTGGAGTGCAGTTTCCAGCTCTGGATCCTCAGCAGAGCAGGGACAGGAGCTCCTGGGGCAGGGCCAGCACAGGCTGTGAGGATGAGGAGGGCCTGGAGCATCTCAGTGCCCAGGAAAGGCTGAGGGAGCTGGGGCTGTTCAGCTGGAGAGGAGCCCCAGCTGAGAGGGGCCCTCAGGCCTGGGTGTCCCTGTGTGCAGGGAGGGTCAGAGCAGGGCCCAGGCTCTGCTCCAGGGGCCCAGCAGTGGCACCAGAGCCACGGGCAGGGACTGAGCCCAGGAACTGCCCCTGCACAGGAGGCAGAACTTCTGCCCTGGGCAGTGCCCAGCCCTGAACAGGCTGCCCCTGGAGGGGCTGGAGTCTCCCTCAGCGGGGAAACTCCAGAGCCCTCTGGACACAATGCTGTGCCCTGTGCTCTGGGATGGCCCTGCCTGAGCAGGGAGGTGGCACCAGTGACCCTCTGTGCTCCCTTCCAGCCTGGCCCAGCCTGGGATTCTGTGAAGACAAAAAGCCGCCTCAGAGCTGCTGCCAAGGGATGTGAACCATGAACAGGACGTGTGCTGCTCTGTCCATCACCATCTTCTATCCAGCTGTTTTCCCAGTCTTTGGGTAGAAATCCATAAGCACTTTGTCACACTGGCTCAATGCATCCCCATTCCATTTCTCATCAGGGGATTCCCCTTTGTCCCAGCCACTATCTCTATTGCTTGAGAACACTCAGTGATTTATGGGCAACAACTAGGACAAATTCCCGAAGTTCCTCAGCCTGCAGAGCTTGGTCCAGTCACCCTGAGGGAAACAGAGCCCAAACCAAACACCAGAGGATCCCAAATCTGACTGGGGGGGAATGAGAGCTCACAGACCATGGGTTGTTTTCTTGCTCAGCACATCTGTTTAAAGGTATTTGGGAAAAAAAACCATCAACTTGATACTAAAACCTCCAGAGATGGAAAATCTCCCCCTTCCCTCCTGAGTTGGACCCTCATCATTGGTTTGCAACCCATTCCTCATTAGATATGGATTAGGAAGCAGCAATGGCTGGAGGAAACATCTTTTAATAGAGGTTCCTCATTCTGATGATAAGGATTCACTCCTCAGTGCCTGCTCCAAGCACTTGTCTATCAAGCTAAGTCATCTCTTCATCACTCTCACAAACTCAAGGCTGTCAGAGGGTGAGGCTCCAAAACTCAAACGTGGTGTTTGGGAAGGGCACAGTCTAAATTGTATATGCTCATGTCTTTCCTTTCCCTCTCCATTTAATTTCAGGGGTAGAGGACTCGGGACAAGAAATAAAGGAGCCTTTGGGAGTCCACCTGCTGTTTAACAAACTCCTCTCTCAGAAAGTGCTTCTTAGCACAGAAAATTTAACATGAAGATCATTTCAATGAGAGCAGTTCTAGAAAGGATCAAACTTACTCCAAGTAGCAGTAGACAAAGGGGGGGTTCATGTTGTTTGCTGCAGAGAGAAATAGCACGAAAGCTTTTTATCTTTTATTCCTGGGCTTCCTTTGAAAATGGATGTAGCAACTAATCCCCAACATGTTGGATGAGGCTGTCAGATCACCTTGGGAACAATTTGTTATTAAATTCACCCTTTTACTGAGGCTCAAGAACTTTGTGCAGAAGTTCAGTTAAAAGCATGAAATCCATTATCAGCATAACTGGGCCAAGGCCAGGCTAGATGGGGCCTGGAGCAGCATGGGCAGGTGGAAGGGGTCCCTGTGGGTTGGAATGAGGTGAGTTTAAGGTCCCTTCCAACCCAAACCATTCCAGGATTCTGAGGTTATATAACCACCTTACTGGGGCAAGAAGTTTGAAGCCCATCTTTGCCTAGGCCCTCCCATATTTAACAAGACCTGGGCTTTGGCTGGAGGAAAGAGAACAGCCAGGACAAACAACCTCTCTCTTTTCTCACTAAAACCATGTCCTTCCCTCCCTTTCTCCCACTTCTCAGTCTGCATTACCAAACCAGAGGATTATTTTGCCATCACCACTCCCTGCAGCCCCAGTCAGGGAGCAGGGAGAAAGCAGGACCAGCACCTCCCAAACCCCACATGGATGATCACAGCAGGTACAACTCATGTTTCCATAAACTCCGTTTGACTACTTTTATTTTTCAGTGTGCCCAGCTCAAAGCTGCCCATGACTGCTCAGCAATGACTCAGATGAGCTGCAGTGCCAGCTCCTCTCCACCTTGGAAGGACGGAATCAGCCTGAAAGGGCTGTCAGGCACTGGGAAAAACTGGGACTTGTATTTGTTTCCAGATAAATTAACATCACCTTCCCAAAACAGTGCAGCAGCATTCCACACCCAGCCTGAAAAGGGGCCTATATTTCCCAGGAATTCACAGGTGCTTTACCTGCCACCACCTCCCATATTTCACAGTCCCACAGATCAACTCCCTCAAGCTTGGGGCAGGGCAGCTGGGATGGGAACAGAGAGGTGCTGCTGCCCAGGAGCACTCGGAGGTTTTGGGTATTAGAATCCTGCGTTTGACCAGTGCAGGGATTGTCCCCTGTGCTGGCACTGCTGAGGCACCTCCAACCCAGAGTCACTTTTGTGTCCTCAGGACAGTGCAGACCCTGAGGGGCTGGAGCATGTCCAGGGAAGGGAACAGAGCTGGGAAGGGGCTGGAGCCCCAGGAGCAGCTGAGGGAGCTGGGAAAGGGGCTCAGCCTGGAGAAAAGGAGGCTCAGGGGGGCCCTTCTGGCTCTGCACAACTCCTGCCAGGAGGGGACAGCCGGGGGGGTCGGGCTCTGCTCCCAGGGAACAGGGACAGGAGGAGAGGGAACGGCCTCAGGCTGGGCCAGGGGAGATTTAGGCTGGATATTAGGGAAAATTTCTCCATGGAAAGGGTGCTCAGGCCTTGGCAGAGACTGCCCACAGAGGTTTGGAGTCCCCATCCCTGGAGGTGCCCAAGGAGGGCCTGGACGTGGCACTCAGCGCTCTGGGCACAGTTTGGACTGGATGGGCTGGGAGGGCTTTTCCAACCTCACTGATTCTGGGATTAAGAGAAAACCAATGAATAGCAGCTTCCCCAAGAGTTCCTGCTGTCCCCACATGTGATGCTGCCTCATGCAGCTGAGCAGGGCTGGCAGAACAGGGTTTCAACCGGAACAACCATTAATTGGCTCTTGTGTTATCAGTGTTTCAAGGACTCTTCAAAGTGCAGTTGCTTGGAGGAGAAAATGCACCTGCTAGTGGAGCTGCTTTCTCCTCTCCTCTTCACCTTGACCAAAATATTTTTAGCTGTATGGACAGACTTGCCAATACTTTCACCGTCATTTGTTTGCAAGGAAACTTCTCCCAGTAATGAACACTCAGGGTCAAGAGAGGCAGCAGGAAAGAAATGATAGGCAAAAGCAACTTCCAAAAAGCCTTTTTCAGTATTTTGTGCCTTCAGTATTTTAGCTCCCCTTCTTCCCACAGATCTCCCTGCTCACAGAGAATTTAGTTTGCATTTGATTTTAATACTCTCAGAGTTTGGTCTGAGGTTTTGCACTAGAGAGTTCTACCTCCACACACAAAGCACCTGACCATGTTGCCCACATGCCTTTGCAGCAGAAAGCACCACTCAATTCCTCTGAGTCTCACAGATTCACTAATCTAAGTTCATTTGGCAGAGAATGGTCCAACACCATCATCTGAGAAGGCCGGAAAACTCATTCTATAACAAAACCTCATTATTCAAGGGCACCAGTCTCTCTTGGCTGTTCATCCCAGCAGGTAATGTGTCAACAGCTGCCAGATCAGTAAACACAGCCCTGGCTTCCATTAGAGCCTAGGAGCAGGAACAAGAGAGGCAGACATGCTTGTGAGGCACTATTCTTATCCATTCATGTGCTGCTGGGCCCAGGAGTGCTTCATTAATTACTCCAAAACTCACCTGTCACACAGAGCCTGAGCTGACACCACCCCAGGGCCAGCTGAGTCCAACAAAAAAGGGCAAAGGCCCCCCCTGCAGCTATGCTCAGGTCCTCTGGGTTGGGTCAACCTTCCAGAAAAAAGCAGATTTCTCTGGGGCAGGAGGGTGACAGAGCTACCGAACTCCAGCACACACATTTTTATGTCCTTAATGTGCTGCCATTTCAAGGGAGCCTCTGAGAACCAGAGCTAAGGGGATTTACAACTCTTCCCTGAATTTCCAGCTTTCCTTCAGCAGCCTGTTTTTAGTGTAACCCCTCTGTTAGGAAATCTATTATTTGATAATCTATTCATCCCTCACAGCACCTTTTATTCACTGCATTTACTGCCCCATTTGACACACACATTCTGCTCTGGAAAACCACTCTAACCTGCTGCACTTCACATACCTGAACACCCCAACCATGTGGAAATACTCCCAACACACCCAAAACCCACTCCATGGTCCATCTTAAAGCCTCTCAAGGTTTCTACTTCTGCAGAAAGTGGAAGCAGGTAAGGTGAGAAGGAAGAAAAAGGGGTGGTGAGTCAGCAAAGTGCAGAAGGAAGGAAAAAGCCATTTAGAAGTCCATTCTTAAGTGGGTACCTTTTCAGCTAAGGCCTTTAAGCTGTCTAGAAACCTCTGCCAGAAGTCCTTGAAGAGGGGTCTGTCAATCCTCCTCAGGCTCTCCTTGGTGCTGGCATCCACACTGACATAGAGCTGGGTCACAGGCTCCAGCCTCCTGCAAAGGGAAAAGGGAATTGCTGCTTTCACAAATCTGCAGCTTGAGTTTGTGTTCTCCTGCAAAATCAGGAACAGGAACTGGACGGTATTTCCAGGGAAAGTTCATCTCTGCCAAGTGACCATCAGCAGCAGCAAGGTGTTATAACCTCAACAAACACCCCCAAGGGTGAGAACTCACACACACAGCACTTGGCTAACAATTTCATTGTTATTTCCTCACTGCACCAGGACAGATTTTACTCCAGTGGCATTGTAACACACTGAGAAAGGCTTCCAAAAGGAAGGGTTCAGGTGAGGCACGGAGAGGTTCTGCAATCCACAAAGCTGAGCCCTTTCTCCATGATGTATTTGGATCATGGGAAAACAATCCCATTCAACAGAAATGAACAACAGGAGGAATTTCTCCATGGAAAGGGTGGTCAGGCACTGGCAGGGGCTGCCCAGGGAGGTTTGGAGTCCCCATCCCTGGCAGTGCCCAAGGATGGGCTGGACGTGGCACTCAGTGCTCTGGGCTGGGGACAAGGCAGAGATTGGGCACAGCTGGAACTTGATGATCCTGGAGGGATTTTCCAACCTCAGGGATTCTGTGACTCTAAATTCAGCCCTAATTTAGCCAATTCCTTCTGCTGGACATGCTGAACTTTCTTGACATGCAGCAGGATCATCAATGACATTTTTGAAGGGCTATAAAATCTGTTTAGAAAATAAACCCACACACAAACCACAACCGTGTTCTCTTTCTACTGCCAAGGCTCTTACTCCACAGAAATCCTGGAGCAGAGCCTTTCTGGTCACAAGTGCTGGTCCCAGCACCTGGGAGCCCAACACAGGGAACTCCTGAAGGAACTAAACCTCCTTTGCTGTGGGAAGAGCCTGGGTGGAGTCTGATCCCTTCATAAATGCCAAGGGAATAAAGGAGAAGCAGCAACACCACAGTCCATCAGCAAAAGGATAAAAGGGATTAAGAACAATCTAGAAAGGAGCTCCCGCAGAATCCCAGGATCACTAAGGTTGGAAAAGCCCTTCAGTGTCACCAAGCCCAGCCTGTGCCTGATCCCCACCTTGTCACCAACCCAAGGCACTGAGTGCCACATCCAGGCCTTCCTAGGGCACCTTCAGGGGTGGGGACACACTTCCAGGATGGAGACAGACCCTTTCCACTGACAGAAGTGACAAAGGCAGTGAGTGTAACACACCCACCCCTCATACCATCTCCCTCCCCGGGAGCTGCAGCATCAACAACACATCCCAGTGTACCACAGAGCTCCCAGCATCTGGGGCCAGCATTTTGGGAGTGTTTTGTGTGAAGTCTGTAATGAGCAGGCACCAGTCCCAGCTTTATTTGGTTCTCTAGAGAAGATGAGAAGCAATCAAAAGCTATTGTTCACCTGCCAAACAGTGCCACCTAAAAATACACTGTCACCCAAAGGTGACAGAGGGACAAGAACTAGCCAGAGTGAGAGTGACCAGACCTCCTTTGTGCCCAGAAAAATCCACTCAATGTGGACACTCAACCAATCATCAGAACACATTCTCTGGGTGTGTATTTAGATAGCAAAATGAAATAACCCAGAACAAACTGAACATTTCAGGTTAAAATCTCAGTTTTGTAAACAAGTTTGTTTGGACTGACAACCCAAAGCCACAGACTCCAAAATGACCCAATGTTCTGGGCCTAAGCGAAATGCTCAGTTTCTAGAATACTGAGCCAAACACTTTCTTTACTCAGTGCTGTCTTTGCTTAATTAAGAAGGGCCCCAATGAAGATGGAGCAGGTGCTTTACGAAAGAGGGGATGAGAAAAATCATCTCTTCTCAAAACTAGGGACAGGCAGGAGCCAGACTCACTGTCAGCATGGGGGACATGAAGGAATTAGAATTGATCCAAGGGAGGGATTTCAGCCCCAAACAGGAATGGTCCACAGGGCTCTGCATGGCTGGGATCCAAGCCCGGATGAGCTGGGCACGTTCTGCAAGGGAGAACAAGGAGAGAAGGCAGCCATGGGTGCAGTGAGGACAAGGACACAGACTGGTGTTCCTGGAACACAGGTCCAGTGCAGAATAACAGCAAATCCAGCTGTGTGGTATCAAGATGGATTTCTTAGCTCAGACACCTGAGGTGAAATCCAGGAGACCAAATCCATGGCACTTACATATGGATGTAGACAGAAAGCCTGAGCTGAAATTTTCAGGCAGACAGGACAGAGCCCATAAGGACCACGAACAGCAAGATCAAAAATGAGCATTTGCTGGTGAGCATTAATAATCACCTGCTCATTATTGGTATTATTATTGATCATAAAGGCAAATCCACACACGAGGGTTGTTCACAGCCATGGATCAGGCAGGAGCCAGTACGGGTTCAATAGGGGCTCACCTGGTGTAAAACTTCCCTCAGTTTATTGGGAGCCTGCAGCAGGTGAAGCTGCAGCCCGAAGAGAGGAGGAGCAGAGGAGGGCACAGGGGGCACCCACTGGAGCCCCTGTCCTAAATCCAGCAACATCCCAGGCCACACGAAATGTTCATTAAATTACCTTAAAGCTCATCCTACCCTAGGCAGGGACACCTTCCACTGTCCCAGGCTGCTCCAAGCCCCAAGTCCAGCCTGGCCTTGGACACCTCCAAGGATCCAGGGGCAGCCACAGCTGCTCTGGGCACCCTGTGCCAGGGCCTGCTCACTCTCACAGGGAACAATTCCTTCCCCATATCCCATCTACCCCTGCTCTCTGGCAGTGGGAAGCCATTCCCTGTGTCCTGTCCCTCCACCCCTTGTCCCAAGTCCCTCTCAGCTCTCTTACACCAGAGGTCACCCTGTGTATTGCAGGATGAACTTTTTGACTACAGCTCCTCTGCTGACAGCACAGAAGTGAGCTGGGTGCCTACTTCAGTTCCCATATTAAGCAAATCATCTGCTTTGATGAGCCAAAGATCAGTTGCAATTTTTAAGACAGCAAGACTAGCATTTTATCCCCTTCTTGTTTCTTTTAAAAAAGATTCAGCAGATCCGAAAAGTGCAGCTTCAAAATAGTGTGTGCTCTCTATTTAAACTGCTATATTTAGGGAAGAGCAATTTCTATCTACCAGGCCCATAATACATGACTTAAAGTAACTTGATTACACAATTATTCAATCATTTGGAATGCCTTTGTAGTGTATAATTACTCACTCCCAAACTGCCTGTGCTCCCCCCTCAGTGCCAGATTCAAACCACGAGGAGTGCAAAGGAAGCTCTCTCAGGAGCACAGAGGAGGAGCTGGAATGAGCTGGGTGACACACCAAGGCCACCCTGCCCACAACTCCCACAGCTCCAGGGATGGATTTACTGCTGTTCTGAACTGCTGGCATTCTGTGGAGCCCCCAGCCTCCCTGGAGCTGCACTGCCCCAAGTCCTGCACTTCCTGTCTATGCTTTGATAACAGCACTTTGGATGTTCCAAAGCATCAGGAAAGGGGATTCTTTACCTTTGTACAGACTCTGAAAGAGTTCATTAAAGTGTTTGGAAGATTCCATTCAAGTGCCTCTGAGTGAGGTTAAGCAGATCCCACTTTGCTGATGAACATGTGCTGGTCATCCCTCCTTATCCTCCTGGGGACGCTAGGCTGGACAGAGCTTTGGGGTGAGCCTTTACAGCTGCTCCTCTGGGGTCAGAACAAAGATCAGCCCCAAAAGGCAATCTCTGAGCTCAGTGCCCTGCTCTGGCTGGCAGAAGGACAGAAGTTATCCCTGCCCCAGGCACAAACCACAGCTCACTCACTGCTCCCCTCCTGCCACACCTTCACAGGTGCCACATTCCACCCTCTCCACTTCTATCAGCACTCACAGTTTGTTTAGGAGGTACAGAAAAGAAAATCAAACTGAGGGGGAGAAAGGGATGAGAAGGAGCATGGGGACATGGAGGTTAAAATCAGATACTGAGAGGGATTTTTTATTGCCAGTGCTTGTGCGGTGCTGACTCTGAGGGGCCACTAAATGGGATTAGGACACAGGTTAGCACTCCAGTGTTTCAGGAGGAAGTTTAGGAGGAATTTCCTGCAGCTCTCACCTGATCTCCTCAGGGAACTGAGCGTTGGTGACCAGGAAGGTGGAGATGCCGTGCTGGTGCAGGAGCCGCACAAAGCGGTTGATGTGTGGGTACATGATGGGCTCCCCCACCAGGGACAGGGCACAGTGCTTCACTGCCAGAGCTTCCTCCAGGCGAGCTGCCTTCACTCCTGACACACCTGGAAAGGGGAGAACAGTTTTAAATGAACAGTGGATGGGGCCCTGAGCAACCTGGTCTGGGGGAAGGTGGCCCTACCCATGGCAGGGATTGGAACAAGATGATTTTTAAGGTCCCTTCCAAACCAAACCCTTCCGTGGTTCTGTAACAAATCCCCCTCCCAAACATCTGTATCCAAAACACACCCTGGCTTAGGAGGACTGAGAAGAGCAGCTGGAGCCCTCCCAAAGCAGAGAGGACACCAGGCCACAGCCAGGGCCCAGGGAGCAGCTCTGCAACACCTGGAGAACAGCAGCACCCAGAGCCTGGGGCTGGGTGTGCCCTGGGCACTGCTGAGAGCAATTTGCTGGTAACACCTGAGCCAAGATTAAACACTTGAGCCAAGCTCTCCACTGCTGAGACCTCGGGGATGCTGCTGAGTGCTGAGACACAAACAACACAGGGCAGCTCAATGCCACTTCAAGCAGATGTGTTAAGAAAGCAGCCCAGATCATGGCTGTGCTGCTGCTGGTCCCCAGGGGTCTCCAGGAAGAGCAGCTCTCGGAAGAGCTGAGCACAACTCCCCAAACACAGCAAGGGACTGAACTCAGACTGGAAACACAGAACGTGCAGCTCCACAGAGGACGTGATTCAAAAGAAAACCCAGCACATGGCATGGTCCTGAACAGCCAGAGATGTTTCAGAAGGAAAAGGAAAACACAGGGAGCTCAAATGTAGCGTCCATGTGAAAACACCACCTGAGTCCCACTCCTGATGCCCACGGGAGGGAGGGGGAGCTCAATGCTCCTCCAGCCCACCCACACCTGACCAGGTGCTCAGGACCCCGGATGAAATCAGCTGCCTCCAAACAAGCTTTTGTTCTAAATCTGTCACTTCACATTTCCCTGACGTGCCTTGATGTACTTGAATCCTATCTGAGGCTTTAGATTGGGGGCTGCTCTGTTTTAAAGATAAAAATCAAAGCCTGGAGTGTGAATCCAGGTCCTCAGCTCCCCTCTCATTGCCTTGAGGCTGCAGTACAGAAAATTACAGCTCTGCTGCAAAGCCCAGATAAAAGAGGTGTTTGTGGATATTGCTCCAGCCTCACGTAGCAAAGCTGGTTTGGAATCAGAGCAGGGCTCAGTGCATTTTCAAGCAGCCAGGCTCAGTCCTGAGGAAGTGACAGGACTAATGGTTATTCCATAGAAACCTGACAGCGCTAAATGAGAGCTTTACTGGAGAAGAAAGCAGCATCTCCAGCACACACTGAGATTAAAGGACTAAGTTTCATATTCCTAAAACTACTGCAAGTCAGTTTTGGAATTAATTAATTTCTCTCTCTCAGCATTTTGCATCTGGACTCTCATAATTACCCTGCCAGCTTTATAAGCAGAAGAACAAAATCCCAACATCCCCTAAAGTTTGAGCGGAACTTTCCCAAAACAGCTTTACACCAAACCTGGCACATCTACCCAGAGGAGGGAGTGAGTTTGTACACAACCATTTGAGCACACAAATCACCAGCCAGGCAGGATAAACTGCCCAGGACTGGTGTATTCCAGGAGGGCAGGGACTCTCCTGAATCTCTATGGCTCTGGTCCTGCCATCAGCTCCCAGCAGAGCACATCTCCCTGGAAAAGCTGATTCCAGCTGCTCTACTAACTTGGGAAAAGACAGCACCACCTGGCACAGCACCCTGGGGAGGCTGGGGGCTGACTCTGGTACCCCTTGTAAGGACCTCAGCATCACCACAAGAGCCTGGGGGACAGGGGGATGAGAGACCTGTTCTATCCATGCTGATCCATGGGCACTCTGAGGATTTCCTAGGACAGTCATGCAATTCTCTTTGGTTTTTTCCCTATATTATCAGACTCCCACTCTCCCATTCCTGAGTTACGTTTCCATCCTGTGTGTGCCCTTTGCAAGGGCACAGAGATTTACAAGTCATTCCCCAGAAAAATGTATCCATCAAATAAACTTTGCAGCCTCGCTCCATATCAGTGAGGTGTCTCTCCATCATTTAATCCAAGAGAGAATTATGGGGCTTTAATGGCTGTGCTCTCCAAACCCAGTACAAACTGTGGCAAGACTATAGCAGAAGATGATCTATCATCACCCACAGGCACCTGGAGTATAGAGGGCTATCCTGTAGGGTATCCCAAAGGATAAAGGGACACAATAATTCTGTTCCTTCAAAGGAAATCTCATTTTTACTGCAATGGGTTGAATGAATAAATACCAGATGACCTCACCAGTTTCTCTGGCCCATGGAATGGGTGTGTGGATGTATCTGCCCGCAAAACTGTGGGACTCAGACTGGAAAGAGCAGCACCAATTTATTCAAATGGCTCAGGAAGGAGCCTGAGCAGCACCCCCAGACACTCCAGCCCTGAGTCCTGAGCCCTGAGGACTCTAGCTAAGACACTTCCCATGTTTTGATTCCCCAGAAGCCCAAACAGTCTATGTCAGGGGCGAGGGGCCAACACCTCAGCCCTGCTGGGACACCTCTGGAGTCCCTGTGGGTGCCCAGCCAGTGCTGCAGGATCAAACACATTAATGCTGGGAAATGGAGATGGAATCCAACCACTCCCTCACCACTGCAAGGTCACCATTAACCCATGTCCCCAAGTGCCACATTCCACACAGTTTATAAATCCCTCCTGGGATGGGGACTCTACCACCTCCCTGGCAGCTGTGCCAGGGCTGGACAACCTTTTCCAGGAAGGAATTTCCCCAGTATCCACCCTGAGCCTCCCCTGGGCCAGCCTGAGGCCGTTCCCTCTCCTCCTGTCCCTGTTCCCTGGGAGCAGAGCCCGACCCCCCCGGCTGTCCCCTCCTGGCAGGAGCTGTGCAGAGCCACAAGGGCCCCCCTGAGCCTCCTTTCCTCCAGGCTGAGCCCCTTTCCCAGCTCCCTCAGCTGCTCCTGGGGCTCCAGCCCCTTCTAAGCATCCATTGGCTCAACCATGGTGTTTCTTCAGGTGTCCCTGAGGTAAAGCCCTGCCCTGAGTGTGCCTCTCACCCTCTCCAAATTCCCCTGCCAAGCTGCTGAGGGCGTTTCAGTACCACCCCCTGGGGCAGGGGATGTTTGACACAGTGCCAAAGAAACCCCAGGCTCAGGGGTGAGGCTTCACTGAAGCTGCTGCTCCAAACCAGCCGTGTGAGGAGAATGAAGCCCACAGGGCCCTAACCTGAGCTATTTTTCCACCCATTATCCAACTGCAGAGATTGAGACAGAGCAGCTCCATTCTGCTGACAGAAGGGTTTTGTGCCTGTCACATCCTGGATCCATTGGATTCTCTTTGAGCACAGCCAACCTAAACAATCGAGTTCCCAAAATGACAGTCAAGGCCAGGGCCCATCTTGCACATTTTATGGCTGTTCCACTCCATTTGTGCTGCTCACAGGCAGTTGGGGAGAGCAGAACCCTAGAGCTGTCCTGCCAAGCTGGCCAGCCCTGCCAGCACACATAGCTGACCTTGGCAGAGCAACCAGATCATCACATTCAGGAAATAAAACCCTCAGCTTCTCTATAGTTATAGACACAGAGTATCAAACTTCCAGGAATTTCTGTAAGAAGTAAGCTGCAATGCTTTCCAGAGGTGCTGTGGAACTGCAGCTTAAGTCACAACCACAGGTACTAAATAATTCCTGAAAATCAAAATCCCCTGCTTGCTGCTGTTTCATTATTCATGAGACAAACACAACCCAGAAGTTCCAGGGCTAACACAAAGCTGGGTATTAGGGCTGGGAGTGTATTTCCTGCCAGGTAAGAGGCTGATTGCTTTTGCTTCCTACCTGCCCTCGCTGTTCCAGAGGAGCCAGGATCCCTCATCATCCAGGCTGGCTTTAACCACTCTGGAAGGCTCTGTGCACACTAAGGGAAAGGATCTGACAACTACCAGGATGCACCAGAGGCAGCTCCACTCTACTCCCTCGAGGCAACAGCACATACTCAGTGGCTGAGACTCATTTCAGAAAACATTAAATGTGCCACAGCAGTTTCTTCTCCCCCATATTCCTGATACCCAGAACCTCAGGCCTCCTTCCCAAAGAACCAGAACGTTCTCACCTGTTCTGAGGATGTCACTGCTGGTTATCCTCTAACAGCATCAGGAGTGGGGACAGAGAAGTTACCTTTGAACTGCTTGATCATGTTCTGGTGCTTCTCGATGGCCTCCTGCAGGATCACCTCGGGCTGGTCCATCTTCCACCGCCACTCGGTACCCACAGGGTTCGTGTGGTGTCTGAGGCAAGAGGGGACAGTCACCCACTGTCACCTGGAACCCACCTGGAGAACTCACCTGCCACCCGAGGACTTTGGTATCAACAACATTCAAGGCAACAAAAGATCCTCAGCAACTTCCTGCTGCTGCCCCAAGCTTTGGATGTCGCCTCTGAACACCACTCTTACACCCCTCTCCTTCCAGGCTCTGGTCTCCCAGCAGGAAGAACAGGCCTTGAGGATAATATTAAACTTTATACAGCTATTTTGAAGCACAGGTGAAAGGTTTCTAAGCTAAAATAATGTCTGCAAAAACCTCTGTAAAGAAAGGGAAACTGGTTCTGCCTCCTGTTCTGCCCACAACTGCACCAAACTCTGGAGAAGGGTGGTCCCAGGCCATTTTTAGTTCCATTTCAAAGGTACCAAGCACCACCCTGAGGACAGGATTTGTTTCTACCCCGATCTTTTTGTGGTGTTCTGGTACCAGGACAGATGAGGGCAAGCTCCTCCAAACCCCCTGAAGAGAGCAGGAAGCCTGCACTGTACCAGGGATGCATTCCTGGGGGATCTCGGTGGCCTCCCAGATTTTAATTCCCCTGACCAAGCAGACTGCAGGGCAAAAATCACAGATCTTCCATCTGAGGAACAGTGGGTCACACTGGGTGGGAAGCCAGCTTTGCCTGGAAAGGATCACTGTCCCCATATTTTGTTTACTTGGAAAACAGCAAAAGCCAACCCAGGTAAATCAATCCAAGCACCTGGAAGACCCATGGAGTTCCTCCTCATTTCTTACTTTATTAGCATGAGAGGATAATCTAGCCCTTAAATATCCTCTTAAGGAAGTCAATAAAATTCAGTGTTTTCACCTCCTTTTCCTGCTTCAGCCCAAAATATGCTCCTAAAGTCCCTTCAGTTTTTCCCTACCACTCCGCCAGCAGCCCACAGAGTTTATTAAGAGCAGCACATTGTGCAGGGTCTTTCACAAAAGCTCTTGGATTAACTCATTCTGGACAGGAAAACAAGGTCAACCAAAGTACACTCCTGACATTGTTTTCCAGCCAGGTGACCTCTGCTTCCTGCACCCCTTTCCATCATCCCTGGAAGTCAGCCCTGGGGACACCTGGGAGGTTACAGCTGCATTCAGCCTTCCAGCTCCAGGGGATTAGGACAAGACTCCCAGCCTTTAACTGAGGGAGAAGGGAAGCACCTTCTCAGGATGAGGGGGCTGGTCCAATCCTCACTGGAGACAAGCAAAAGGCTCCCAATGACCTCTGGACAAGGGGGAAGAGATTCAAACCAAAAGAGAATAGGTTTGGGTTGGACATCAGAAAAAAAAATTCCTCCCTGTGAAGGTGGGCAGGCCCTGGCACAGGGTGCCCAGAGCAGCTGTGGCTGCCCCTGGATCCCTGGCAGTGCCCAAGGCCAGGCTGGATGGGGCTTGGAGCAGCCTGGGACAGTGGAAGGTGTCCCTGCCATGGCAGGGGTGGCAGTGGATGGGCTTTAAGGTCCCATTCAACACAAACCAGTCTGGGATTCTAGGATTCCCCAAGTGAGAAACACCTGCAGCTGCACCGTCTGACAGTGCTAAAACACAAACTCCAAACCCAGGCTCAAAATCAGGCTTTCGGCGCAAACATTTCTTCATCCACTTCAAGAGCAAAGATTCAAACACTGTTCTCAAACTTTACCACCTCAAGGATCCTTTAAGCCAAAACAACTTCTTGAATTTCCCCTTTATTTCCCCATCTGGCAACATGGAAAGTTTTCTGAATGTCAGCTATAAAAGACATTTATAAAAGTCTTCCATGTTTAACTGCAAAACTTGTATATTTAATAGGGCCAGTTGGCAGGAAATCAATAGGCTCTGGGTGCACCCTGGACACATATTAGTGTCCAACAGGCTCTGCATTTTTAACACATCCTACTGTTTAATAAACACACCAGGTCAAGTCTACAGAGCTGCTTATTTGGCAGAAAAGCAGGTTCCCTGCCAAGAGGAGGATAAAGCAGTAATGCCTTGGGCTCAGGAGATTGTTCCCCAGTCCCCAGCCCAGACAGAATACCAGAGCCACCTTCCCATTCCCCCCAAGCTCTGTGACCTCCCTTCACCCACCTCACTGGCTGCACCAGTATTGAGCAGGAATTTGTGTCAGGGATTCCTTCGTTCCTTCCCAAAATAACACAAGTAAAATGAAATCTCACCCAAACCCACACACAGCAGACAACCTTGATTTTAGCAGAGATTCCAGGTGTGAAACAGGTTTGGTTTGCTCCTTCAGAGACACCTCAGTGCCACAGCCCTGCAGACTGCAGGGAACACGATGAGAAGCTGCTGCTGGCTCCCCTGGAATCTCCCCAGCCACCCAGTCTGCTCCCATCCAGCTTCCCCTGCAGTCTCAGCACACCTCTGATCCACCAGGAGCATGGGACAGCATTCCCAGTGTCTCTGGCAGAGTTCTGCAACCCCTGTGAAGGTGCAGCTTCCCCAGGGCTGTGATCTGCCTCTCCAATCACTTGGGGGCTATTTTAATAAATCAGCTTTTGCTTTATACATTCTGCAAATGGTTATTAAGAAGCTCTGAGGGCAGATGCAGCTCAGGTATAAAATATAATTTACTGCAGGCATTGACTGACCCAGGGTGATACCTGGTGGGGAACAGGAAGGTGAGGAAGTGCTGGTGGCAGTGACATAAGAGGACAGAGCAAACCATTCCCAGGGAGGGCAAGAGCAGAATAAAAATAAGAAGAGTTCAAGAAGCAGTCTCAGTGAACCCCGAGAGCCAGCAGGGAGATCCCAGAGGAGAAGAGCTTAAGGGAAAAGAACTTCAGGAGAACTGGCAGTTTTGGAAGCCCTCTTAAGGCAGAAGTGCAAACTACAGCAATAAAAAGCAAAGACAAAACAACAAAATCAATCTGCTCTTCTGCAGCCTCATGAGCCTCCAGCTGCAAACGAAAGAAGGAGCACAAAAACACAGGGGCATCAGCAAAAAGGGGAAGGCAAAACATCAGCCATGACCAGGAAAAGACACACAAAAGAGATCCCAAGGACTTTCCCTGGCATGATGGCAGGAGAAAGAGGGAGACCACAAAAAAAGCTTGGCCAATGCACAAGCTAACCATGTTTAATGCTCCTGGTGGTAAATGTGAAATCTGGCTGTACCTCTTTTTCTGCACCTCCTGAGAGAAAGAGGAGGAGCCCAGACTGGGCTGGGCCAAGACCAGGACTGAGATATGGAATCTGAATTAAATGTTTTCCCTAGGATGGGTAAAGTCACCCCAGAGCAGACTGTATAAACTGGCTGACAGGACCTGAGGGTGCCAGGGATGCCTTAGACTGGATATTAAGGGAAATTTCCTCATGGAAAGGGTNATGTGCAAAGTCACTTTCAAAGCCTCCAGTCACTGCCTCTCATCAGTGACTGCTGGACCTGGCACCATCCCCTGCAGGGACACCCAAGGCCCAGTGTGGACACTTCACAGCCCATGATCTGTTTATATTCACTATTGAGGCCATAAATTTGGGACCTGATTGTAACAAGTCTCAGGACCTTCAAGAAGTCCAAGTCCAGGAGAACACAAAGTGCTATAAAATGAAAATCAGAGATTTCAACCCACACGTGAACATTTTCTCCAAGAGATGTTGCTTTAGATTACAGAGCTGGCAGAGCAGCACATGAAGGCACCAAGACTCTTTTTTTTACCACTTTTTTTACCAGGGGCATGAACTGGGTACATTGATGTGCTGTCCCTCACCCCATTTATTTTGTCATTTCAGGAGCTCTGGCAGACAGACAGGCCCAAAACTCAAGAAACCACTGAAACATCCAATATGAGGGATGAACCTCGGTCACAACTGTTCCCTTTTAGAAATAAAACCATAACCAAACTGAAACTCTGGGAGAAAAGAGCAGCAGCTGAGCAGAACGAGGACTGGGGGCTGGGAGATGCACAGAGACTCTGTGAGCTTTCAGGCTCAGCTTCCAGGTGTTCCAAACCTGCAGTGTCCACTCCTTTGATATCAATACTCCTCAATTCCCNGCCTTGGTACTGCTGGGGAAAAAACTGGACTCAAGGATCTTAGAGGGCTTTTCCAACCAAAAGAATTCTGTGATTCTCTTCAAACTGAAACCTTAAAGATGGAAGATGCCCCATGCTGAAAAGCTCCATCCCAACTCTGAGATGCTCCCTTTTTAAAGAGCAGAATCTCCTGAAAGGCAGGTGATGCTCAGTGTCCTGTGCTTGTGCCCACCCACCCACCAACCCCACCCCNGGGTACATTGATGTGCTGTCCCTCACCCCATTTATTTTGTCATTTCAGGAGCTCTGGCAGACAGACAGGCCCAAAACTCAAGAAACCACTGAAACATCTAATATGAGGGATGAACCTCGGTCACAACTGTTCCCTTCTAGAAATAAAACCATAACCAAACTGAAACTCTGGGAGAAAAGAGCAGCAGCTGAGCAGAACGAGGACTGGGGGCTGGGAGATGCACAGAGATGCACAGAGACTGGAAGGGCTTTCAGGCTCAGCTTCCAGGTGTTCCAAACCTGCAGTGTCCACTCCTTTGATATCAATACTCCTCAATTCCCTGAGGAATTTATCCTCTGGAATCAAGTTAGTTACTGAGGAGAAGCTTTTGGTTTTACCTGTTTTCAGTTTCTTCCTAATTTTTTAAAGACCTTAAGTACTTCTGTGAGAGATGATTAATTTTTAATCTCTGTATTTTGCAGGGCTAACTGTGATGCCTGGCTTTTGGCCACCCACTGATTTAGTGTCTGAACACAACTTCAGTTGCTGTCTACAAGGAAAACCTGAAACGTCCAAGCACAGGTATAAGCATTAAAGTTACAGCAGAAGAAATACGAGCCAATTTCTTCACAGGATATTTCACTCTGTCTGGTTTGCCTCCTCCTCAGATGCAAAAGTAATAAACCCTATTAATTTAAATCTTATTTAGCTGTTCCATCTCTCCACAATAACTGATTGGGCTTTGGACACTGAGCCAAAAACCCTCATCAAATCAGGTCTGCCTGGTGCCTGTGCTGCAGTGAGGTGTCACAAAGCTCCGAACCCACATTTGCTCTAATTGATTAAAAGATTTGGTCACTTGCACATTTCCATTTAGGCAATTAAGCTAAAGAGACACAGCCTCAGTGAGAGTAGCTGGGAGCAGGGATGGAGAGTGACAGACTCCCTTGGAGGGCAGGATTATGACTGGGGATGCTGCAGTAATTCAGGTGTGGGGTGTCCCCTTCAATGCTTTTGATGGAACAGCCTTGGTGCTGCTTGGGAGGACACCAAGCAATCCCCCTTGGAGAATCATGGAATATCCTGAGGTGGAAGGGACCACAGGGATCATCCAGCCCAGCCCCTGTCCCTGCACAGACACCCCAACAATCCCAGCCTGTGCATCCCTGGGAGCTCCTGGAGCTCTGGCAGCCTCGGGGCCGTGCCCATTCCCTGGGCAGTGCCAGCACCCTCTGGGGAAGAACCTTTCCCTGAGATCCAACCTGACCCTGCCCTGGCCCAGCTTCCAGTCTGCTTTTCCTGTCCCCCACAAAAAGCTGCCACATAATCCTGCACCACCAACCTCTCTAAAGGGGACATGCAGGGAAGCACGAGTCAGTGAGGGGGCCCTAGCAGCTGTGACAGCTCACAGGGACAACAGGCACAAGAAGAGCATCCAGTGCAGAGTGAAGCCACATCTCTGACAAAATCCCGTAGTTTTCTGAGGATGTTTGGATACTGGCTCCACCCATGAGCTCCAGTGGAAGTGTCCTGCCCACAGCAGCTGTAACTCATGCCCTTTAAGGCCCCAACCCAAACCAGTCTGTGATTCCATGATTTACAAAGTGTGTCAGTCAGGACCAGCCAACTCCAGTGACATCCAGTTAGCAGAAAAAGAAGCTGAACTGCAGCATTCTTGCCAAAGTGAGGAAGAGAAAATAAACAGGTTCCTTGGCCTTTCCTTCAGCCATCTGGGGAGAGCTCAGTGGTTGTGCAGTTGGAAACACTGGCAGCATCTACAATTGTCAAAATCCTGAAAGAAGAGATCAAGAAGAAAGAATCCCAGCAGCCTTATCTGCAAGGCAGCGTGCAGAGATGCACGAGGAGCCAAGCACAAAACCTGCATGAAAAACATTCTGCCAGAAGCAGATCAAACTGGGATTTCACATGTCTGCACCAGCACAGACGGCACCTGCTGCTCAGGAGCTGCCTTGCTTATCCTGCCCAGCCATCAGGGCCTGCAGTTCCACTTCAGTCTCACACACTGAACAACCTGTAAGGTGTGGGGGATAAAACAAGAAGTAGAGATAGGCCTGACTGCAGGATTTGGGAGTTGGAGTGGCACAGAATCAGCAGGGATTGGGTGTGGGAAGGAGGGAGGGAAGATCCCTCTCACAGCCACATGAAGGCTGCAGCAGCCCAGGCACAGGAGCTGGAAAAATCAAAATAAACCATCTTTCAGCAGCAGTTATTTCTGGTTTAAGTCAAGCTTAAGGTCCTGGGATGAGCCTCAAACTGACACTTACATCTTCCAACTGAAACCTTCCAGTTTCCAGGGGAGGCCTCAGCTGCATTCTGTATGAGAGGGTCCAACACCTTCCACCCATCTCACCCACAGCAGGGAAATAAATGAATTAATGCTAAAACCTCTGAACTCAGTGCCCTGGTAAGCTGTTTCCTTGCATTCAGGTTGTAGCCATGAGGAAAATCAGCACTGTAACACTCATTGTCATCAGGCTGCTGCTGCCAGATCCCTCTGAAGTGACAGGTGACAGTGACAGGATGATGAGTTAGAGACACAGGGAACAGTGCCACCTTCTCTGAGTCTCTACACTAATGGATTGATTTATCAATTATTGATAAATCTGTACTATCTCATTTATCAGTTTCTGCACTCTCCAGTTCACACTTGCTGGATTTCCCTGATTCAGCCTATTCCACACCCAGGCTGCTGCCAAAAAAATCCTGAGGGTGTTTGGAAAAAAAACTGGGAAATGCTCTGTGGAGCAATGCTGGGAACAAAGCCCTTCATCCTGACCATGTTCTTGTTTGCTGTTTAGGCTGTAGCTTGTGTGTGGGGACAGAGGGACAAGCACAGGCAGGCCAATGTCCCTCCCAGCACAGTCCCCCTGCAGGACTCCACGCACACCACGTGGAAAACAAACACAAGCAGAAGGTTTTCCTTCCCAGTCACTGCCCTGCTCTGAAGCAAAGCAGAAGCTGCACATTAAAGGTGCCATTTGCTGCCTCCTTCCCAGTCAGGAAAGCCCAGGATGAGAAAAGCCCACCCAGAGCACAAAGGAACCCTTTGGAATAGACCCATATGCAAACTGCACAGGATGCCCAGTGTCCAATGCTCATATTTAACATGGGAGACAGCTTTCAAGTGCCCTCCAAGTTAGGGGAGTCCTTTAAATGCGCCCATGAAATATCTGCATTATTAAAACCCAAAGACTATGAAAGACAGAAAGAGGCACTCAGAGGACTTTGGCTGGTTTTGCATGGAAATAGTATCACAGAATCCCAGAATGGTTTGGGTGGGAAGGGACCTTCAAGCCAATGTCATTCCACGCCCTGCCATGGCAGGGACACCTTCCACTGGCTCAGGCTGCTCAGGGAATACTCACTGGGATGCTGGACCACCATCCCCCAGCTGGGGGATGGAATGGGTGTTCCTGGCAGCCTGGAGTAAGGTTTAAGTCCCAGAGGAAGTACAGCTCTCATGAGATGATTTAGCAGGGTGGAAAACAAAGGAGCTCAAAGCACAACCTCCCTGTCCTCCCACTCCAGGCGCTCTCACATCACTGCTGGCATTTCTGCTGAACCTCAGCCTCTCTTCCCAATCCCACCCTGCACTCCCTCAGCCTGGCACACAACTCCCTTGAAAACCCAAGCAGGAGGGAGTGAGTAGTGCTAGAAAAGCTTGGATCCAGCACAGTTCCTTTCCTTCAGGAATTCACCACAAAGTCAGCCCTCTGAGGAAAGGGGATACTTTCTTGACCAATGGGAAGTCATTGAGTTGAAGACAGGTTGTCCTATCTGGAGAAAAGGAGGCTCAGGGGAGCCCTTGTGGCTCTGCACAACTCCCTGACAGGAGGGGACAGCCGGGGGGGTCGGGCTCTGCTCCCAGGGAACAGGGACAGGAGGAGAGGGAACGGCCTCAGGCTGGCCCAGGGGAGGCTCAGGGTGGACATCAGAAGGAATTTCCCATGGAAAGGGTGGTCAGGCCTTGGCAGGGACTGCTCAGGGAGGTTTGCAGTCCCATCCCTGGAGGTGCCCAAGGAAGGGCTGGATGTGGCACTCAGTGCTTTGGGCTGGGGACAAGGTGAGCATCGGGCACAGCTTGGACTGGATGATCCTGGCTGGCTCTCCCTACCTCAGTGATTCTGGGATTTATCAGCTGCTGTTTTAGGAAGGCAACAGTTACTGAGTGATCACTTTTCACTTGTTTAGAGCAATGCAATTGGTGGGGGTGAAGGTACTTTAAATATGGAAAATGGTCAGATTTCCAAAGACATTGCCATTGCTCAGCACCTCAGGGGGCTCACACAACACACCCAGCCCACACTCCCCAGAGCACAGCTGGCTCAGGGACAGCTGGCTGTGTCCCACAGAGCCCCCACCCTGGCCAAAGCCCATGGGTGTCTTACCTCCAGCAGAAGACACACTTGTTGGCACAGGCCAGGCTGGGGGTGGCCTCCATGCAGCGGTGGCTCTCAATGCCATAGAAGGTGTGCTTGTAGCAACCCCCACGGCCACGCAGCATCGACTGAGGGCAGGGAAACATACACAGCAGAGTTAAAAACCCATCTGGGGCCAAACTGAGGGCACACAGACACACACCCCCACACCCACCAGGGTAGGAGTAGAGTTAAATCTCCCAAACTGAGGGCACAGCCATGGATCTGCTCCCTTTAGCCACATGTGACCTCAGTCCCAAGTGCAGCAATGCCCCGAGCGGGGCTGAGGGACACCAGTGCCACCCACCCCGAGAAATTCCCAGCTCCCTATAAAATGTGACTCTTTACATGCATCTTTGCAGCCAGACTGCATTTAGGAGGTCAAACTCATCCCTGTGTTAGAAGAGGAATAACTTCAAGCTACTCTGTCCCTTCTCTGGTAGACCCAAGCACAACAATGTGCTCTCCTGCAGCTTTTCAGACTCAGCCCATGAAGAGCAGGTGAAGCCTCTTGAGCTGCAGGAAGTGTTCCTGGAAAAGCTCCTCAGGAGCAACAAGGATCCATTTCAAGGCTGTCCTACTGAATATCCCATTCTTTTCATTTATCTGGCAGAGTATTTCTTGCAGCACTAAATTAAATAAATGCCCTGACCTTATAAACCCTCATTCACAGCCGGCAGTGGTTCCAGCAGGATGCTGCACTTCCCTTCCCAGCACAGCCACAGCAGCTTTCCAACAGGATTAAACTCCTATTTAACATGCAATCTGCTTGCAGAAAAGGCTGTCTTTCATTAGCTCAGTTTTTGTACAGGGAGAAGATTAAATGACATGGAAAATGCTGTTGATTCTACCCATTCTTCAAATGAGAGAGACTTCAGGAGATTCACAAATTCAGGAGAGCAAGTTATATTTGTCTTTTCCTAAGGCAAACAAACAGACTCTTCCTAAAACATACAGGGTTTCTGGGTTTTTTTTTCTGAAACTTGACAGAACTCAATCTTTTCCATCTGAGATATCTCTATGAAATTCTACTTATACTGATCCTGCCAGCCCTGCTCCTGCTTTCCTCTGATACAAATCTCCACAAAGTCTCCTGAAGACTCTCACACATTGGTGTGAATCTGAGGCAAAGCACTGCCTGGAACCAATTTCAGCTCAATTTATTAGAAGACTTTACATTCAATTCCTGCTTAAGCTAAAAATAGTGTGGGCCCATCTAAGCACACAGAGCTGCTATTTATTTTGTCAAATGGCTTTACAGTGCTGCATTCAAGCCTGGGTCTTTCATAAAAATAGGTTCTCTGGCTTTCTCAGTCACAACATCAAAGTTTGGCAAGTTTTTCTTTAAACGTTTCGTGATCATGTCTGCCACTAAACATGACAGAAGAGGGAAATGGGTGGAAGAGCTAGCACCAGAGCAGCAATAGGATCAGTGCATCCTACACAATCCTGAGAGCCCAGGGTGGGCTCTCCATGCTGCTTGGGAGAACAAGGCTCGTGATGAAACAGTTCACTGACACCAGGCACTGCAATGAAAACTCTCTTGCAACCCACCCTGGGATGGCATCCTAAGGGCTTTTTCAAAAATAAACCAAGTTAATCATGCAGCAAAGGAGAGCTCAGACAGCAAAGACTGATCACTGCCACAGCACAGGAATTACAGATGTGCTGGCATCCCAACAAGGTGCTGATTCCAGAAGTTCCCATCCAGGGATGCTCAAAGGTACAGGATGTTACAATATGGTGGGTGAAGGGTCTGGAGCCCCAGGAGGGGCTGAGGGAGCTGGGAAAGGGGCTCAGCCTGGAGAAAAGGAGGCTCAGGCTCAGTTGTGGCTCTGCACAACTCCCTGACAGGAGGGGACAGCCGGGGGGGTCGGGCTCTGCTCCCAGGGAACAGGGACAGGAGGAGAGGGAACGGCCTCAGGCTGGGCCAGGGAAGGGTCAGGTTGGATATTGAGGAAAATTCCTTCACTGAAGGGATGGGCAGTTCCTGGCACAGCTGCACAGGGCAGTGGTGGAGTCCCCACCCCTGGAGGGGTTTAACAGCCCTGCAGACATGGCACCTGGGCACCTGGGCCAGTGGTGGTCTTGGCAATGCTGGGGGGAATGGTTGGAGTCGATGATCTCGGAGGGCTTTTCCATCCCTAATGATTCTCTGATCAATATTGCTCCCCAAATGTACAACATTAACAACTTGTGAGCTCCAGAGGGACCTGCCAAGGACAGCTGAAACCACACCCACCCTGAAGGGGCTGCAGTCTGTTCTCCAAGGCTCTGTGCCTCTGCTGGGAATGTTTTTAAGTCTGGAAACTGCTTGCAAAGCTACAGAGTTCCAGCTCCTCTAAGAGCCACGTGCAGGGCCGGGAGGAGGCTGTGTCACACATGTGCTCATACCTACAGGTATTGTACACAGCCACAGCCACACCCACCCCACAGAGCAGGGATATCATTAACAACAGTGAAATCATTAACTCCTCCCCGTGGAAATCTGATCTGATAAATACTGAGAACCAGGGGAGCCCTGACTGTCACAACTCAGCTCCAGGACAGGGGGCTCAAACAACCTCACATGTCTGCTCAGGTGTGGCTGTGGCATCCCTGTCCCACAACCTCACACCAGGGATACAACCTTCCCACTCTGACCTCATGTGGATTTAAGTGGGCAGATGATGTTTTAGCGGACAACAGAACAACAGGAAAGAACAGAAAAGGATGTTCCCAGCTCTGTGCTACAACTGTATTCTCACTCTTTGCAGAGGGATTTTAATAGCTGGAAATGCAAGGTTATAGCTGAAAGATCTAATTTGGGTTTCTGCAAATAATAGCACATTTTAAAATTATATTTCATCAAGAAATTGGAATACCTGATTAGGTCTCTAGCTTTGTCTTTATTTATAAAATGAGAAAAGGAAATAGAGCATACCTTTGTCCATCGGCAGAGCTTCACCCCAGAATGGCTCCCAATGAGTTTATAACCTGAAAACAAGGCACAAATAATCAAACAACTGAGTTTAGCCTGCAAGAATTGACACACAAAATATACCAAGTGGTACCCAGAATGATTGACACCATGGACTCACTGCTCATTCCCAAATAGCTCGAGTAGGGTTATATTCTGCTTTGAGAAAAGTGCTTAGAGGCCAATATGTCTGAAGGATTAAAAGTTCCTTCAAAATCAGCATAAAAATGAGAGGGATTTGAGACGCCTCCTTGTGTCCCTCACAGTGGCATTCATATGTCACTGGGCTGTCTCCAAACTCAGCACCTCTCAGCTGCCTACTGCACCTTCCTGCTGCTCTTATCAACACTTTCAAAGGGAAGGAAGAATATAAAATTTTAGTTATCAAGTCTTCTTCCTACCAACCAGCACAAACTTAACAGGGAAGAAACCTTCAGCTCAGCAAACTGGCCTTCAGCTCCTCCACAGAGCAGCACAAGTGCCCTGCCCTGCTCATCTGTCCCTGAGCTGCTCTGGCACAGCAAGATCCCAGGGAGAGTAATTGCATCCCAACGTCCCTCACACCTGCAAGGACACCAAGCCAGCCAGGAATTACAGGAGCAGCAGATGCCACACCAGCTGCAGCAGCCAGAAATTAAACTGTGTGCACACAGACAGGGCTCACAGGGATTCAAACAATGCTCTGCTCCTGCCACTCCAAACCCAGCAGGAACCTGCCCAGGCTCCTCTGCCCACTCCACCTGATGGTGTTTGATCCATCTCCTTACACTGGAATATACAGGCAGAATGACCTCTGCTGCAAGAAGGCTGGAGAAGGACTTGGGACAAGGGATGGAGGGACAGGACACAGGGAATGGCTTCCCACTGCCAGAGGGTAGGGGTAGATGGGATATGGGGAAGGAATTGTTCCCTGGGAGGGTGGGCAGGCCCTGGCACAGGGGGCCCAGAGCAGCTGTGCCTGCCCCTGGATCTCTGGCAGTGCCCAAGGCCAGGCTGGATGGGGCTTGGAGCAGCCTGGGATAGTGGAAGGTGTCACTGCTCTGTCCCTTTAAGGTCCCTTCCAGCCCAAACCATTCTGGGATTCTGTGACAGCCCTTCTAAGATAGTCCCCAAAGCCACGTGCAGGGGACACTTCTTCCTCAGACTGGCTAAGACTCAGAAGATGCTGGTGCAGGTTCCAGGGGCACAGCCACACACACACAGCTGCACCTGGCTGGAACTCAACACCTCCCTGCCGTGGCTCTGTCCTGCCTCTTTCTGCAGCTTTTCTCTGCAAACAGCTTGTCCAACAAGGTCTAATCTCAGCTGAGACCTCCCTGCTCTGCTAAAATATGTGCCCTTACAGGATTTGTGGATGAGAGCTGAAAAGTTGCTGCATTCCTCCTCCCTCTAATACAGCTGTCCAAGGCACACTCTGCTGCTGCCACCCAGCACAGTACAAGCTTTATTTTTCCCATTTCTCCAAATCCAGCACCAGCAGTCATATAAGATTGTTCTCTCACAGATCACCTGCCAGTAACAGCAACATGGCTGCTTTCAAATGGGTTTTGCAGAAAAATTACATTGGAAATAGGACATGCCCACACAGATCTGCTACTGAGTTGTTCGAGGGAAGAGAGCAAGCAGCTGAACTGAGCACGGTGCCAATCTCCAGAGCTCCAGCATTTTCTCTTAAGTTCTTTAAATCAACTTCCACCATGTGGAGCTGTCACAGCCATTTTATAAGTTTCTTATAGGGAAACTTGCTGGACATTTTTCCTTCCATGGGAAAGCTGACTTCTCTGCAGATTTCTGTAAAAACAACCTGTGTCTGTGTGTGGATTCAAGGACAACAGATGCATTCCTTTGCTCTGTCTCCTGATACAGGAGATGTAGTTTTCTCTTTCTAGCCAATGATGTAAAGGTTCTTATCTCTCTGACACTGTAAGTATTAGAGAGTCTTGCTCTGACATGGTGGAGGAAACATGTAACTCTGAACGTGGGCACCTTAGCCCTAAAACCTTCTGAATAATGGAGTCATTCTAATAAATCATATAAACCTTCTGATACTGGAGTCAAGGAGCCTCATTCAGCACCCAACACAAGACCCAGAGAAACAAACACCTTTCCATGCACCCACACCATTTTAAAACAACATGGAGCATCCACAGCTTCCTTTAAAGGCCAAGAAAATTGTACATGTTCAACATCAAAACAGTCTTACAAACGCCAGCCAGCTTTGGGGATGAGAGGGGGGTTACTCATCTCTGTCAGTGCCAGGAGTCCCAGCTGTGGGGACAGGAGGAAGCAGCAGAGATGTGCAGACCTCCTAAAGCCACAGAACTGGGGTCCTGCACTGTGTGGGGAGCTGGGAGAAGGTGTGGTCACCCAGCACTAGGTGCTGGCCATGCCAAGTTTCTGACACTTGGGAATGTGAGAAAATACCAGAGACCACGGCTGGACACTTATTCCACTCCTGTTGCAGGTGAGCAGAGACTCTACAACACTGCAAAGGCTTTGTTCAGCACTGGCTGCACTGCTGGGAAGGAGGCAGCAGAGCAGTCTCAGCCAAAAGAAAGGACAAAAGGTTAAGCAAAAAACTGGGAGTGCCCCAGAATCATAGAACTGCTCTGACTGGGAAACCCCTCTGAGATTATGAAGCCAACCATTCCCTAGCACTAAATTTTGTCCCCAAGAGCCACATGTACAGGGCTGTTAAACCCCTCCTGGGATGGGCATTCCACCACTGTCCTGGGCAGCTGTGCCAGGTCTGGACAACTCTTTCAGGGAGAAATTTCCCCAATGACCAACCTGAGCCTCCCCTGGCCCAGCCTGAGGCCGTTCCCTCTCCTCCTGTCCCTGTTCCCTGAGAGCAGAGCCCGACCCCCCCCGGCTGTCCCCTCCTGGCAGGAGCTGTGCAGAGCCACAAGGGCCCCCTGAGCCTCCTTTTCTCCAGGCTGAGCCCCTTTCCCAGCTCCCTCAGCCCCTCCTGGGGCTCCAGCCCCTTCCCAGCTCCGTTCCCTGCCCTGGACACGCGCCAGCCCCTCAGGGTGTGCATTGTCCTGAGGGGCCCAGGACTGACCCCAGGACTGGAGGTGCCTCAGCAATGCCAGAACAGGAGACAATCCCTGCCTGTTTGACACCTCCTAGTTCAGATCTCTGCATCACCAAAAGTTTGCTTTGACCCAAAATCCCAAGGCGAAAGAATCGATACTGAAAGTAAGAAGGAGATTCTTGGTTGAAAAAGCTTCAAAGACGACAAGAAAAAGACCAAGCCATCCTTCTCCAGGAATGCAGGCACCAGGAACTGGGGAAAGTCACTCCAAGGCCTCATTGTGCCTCCCACACTCTGCTGGCTGTCAGAGGGCTGCCCTGAGAGGAGCAAAGTACAGCTGACTCCTCTGCGTGGGGCTATCCAGCACTCTCCTGCAATAAAATCACCGCTTTGACTAGTGATAGACATGTTACTATTTGCTAGAGCTGTAGCTCAGGGCAGTCTCACACTAGCAGAAGATTTACAGGGAAAAAATTCCCAATTTCCTGCGGTTCTGAAGTACTGCAGTTTAACAGGGCCAGACCTGAAGGTCAGTGACACAGCAGGATCCATCCCCACCACCTGTAAGGACCATTTTCCACATTGAAACACAACTGCTGTGCTTGAGTCAACACCCAGACAAAGAATACTTGAAAATTAATAATAATAGTAACAACAATAATAACAACAAGAAATGCTCCTGGCAAGGCACCTATTCAGATTATATCAGTATTTTATACAAATCTAGAATGAAGGGAACTCTGGGAAGTAGAATTTTTCAGATTGCCCATGCACGACAAGAGACACCTCCAGGTTCATTCCCAGAACTGCTCAACCTTGAAGAAATTCTTACCAAGTCCACCAAGACCTATTTTAGATTGTCTCTTTGTTTGAAAAAGGCTCTTAAAATGTACAAAAGGCTCATTATTTGGGAAGGATTGCTCCCATGAGCTGAAAGTAGGAGTAGGACAGAAGCAGGGATTGCAGGACTGTCCCTCGTTAGCACAAACTCTGTCCCTCCCAAAGGGATGGGAGGTTTGGCCTCTCAGCTGCCTTAGATCCCTATCACTGTACACAACATGAACATCTTGAACACTTTTAAGACACAGTAAAAGCCTCCTGGGGGCAGTGAAAGGGATTCAGCTGCTGCACAGACAACCCAGAGCCAGGAAAATGAGATTGGCAAAGGTCAGGGGTGGGAATGCCAGGAGCTACCACAAATTCCAGCCTCCACAGCTGATCGTAAGAGACCTCAAGGATTCTCAAAACCTGGCATCTCCCTTTGACTCGGATGTCTCTTTTGATCCAAGAGCACCTTTTCCTCTGAAGCACAGGAACATAAAACCTCCCACAGCCAAAGGCATCATTTCTTGTCAAATGATGCCTTTGCCAGAAAGAGCCTCGGAAACCACTGATATTCTCACCTGTATCAACACCAGAGAAAATGCAGCAGAGACTTCTGGATCTGGCCCCTTTGTCCAAAAGTATCACCAAGCCAGAGCATTCCCAAAAAGGGATCATAGACTGCTTTGGGTTGGAAGCGACCCCAAAGATCAACCAATCCAACTGATGATTCAGCCATTCCCATGGGTAATGGCTCCCCAGTGCCAGAGGGCAAGGATAAATGGGATACTGGAAGGAATTGTTCTCTGTGAGGCTGGGGAGGCCCTGGCACAGGCTGCCCAGACAAGCGGTGGCTGCTTCTGGATCCCTGAAAGTGCCCAAGGCCAGGCTGGACATTTGGGCTTGGAGCAGCCTGAGATAGTGGAAGGTGTCCCTGCCCACGGGGTGGGATGAGATGAGCTTTAAGGTCCTTTCCAATCAAAATCGGTCTGGTATTCTGCAATTCTTTATTCACAGAAAAACTCAAGAAATCTGCAAGCACTTGGCATTTTTGAGAGCTGTACCTCAGGGTCAGCTTTGGCTGAAGTCTGGAATGGGAGTTTCCACCTGCACAAGTCGACTCCTGGACCACCAAGAACAAACCCAAAAGGTAAGAGATAGAACTGCTGACTGCTGTGAGCTGCATCTCTTTTCTGTTCTGTTTTCCTGAGACACTTCTCAGTCATTCAGAGCACATTCCCTTTTCCACATTTCCATTTGTCTGAACTGTCCCCTTGTGTGGGGCGGGTGTCACATTATGAAAAAAGGACAGCAAATTTTATCCTTGCCTGAACATATCCTGTACTTTGTTCCAGCTTCAACTCAATTTCAAAGCCCAACACTCTCCAAAGCCATGCCAAAACCTAAAACAAACCAAAAAAAGGATGCACTTCAAATATAAATCTGTTTATTTTTATTTTCCTCTTTGTTATACATGGGTTTATTCTACCACCTCTGGTAACACATGAGAGAAGAATCAGCCCCCTAAATGTGATTTAGTCATTTCCTCTGCTCCTGCTCGGGTGCTACAGCTGTGCCAGCACATCAGAATTGCAGTCAGCTCTCCACCAGCTCCTGGCAGCTCTCACACAGTGGGGCTTAAGCATCTTCTGCTGCCTGGACTGCTTCCTTTTACCTGTGTGTTTGCCCTTTATTTACAGAAATTTCCTAAAGAATAGATCAAGCCTTCTCTGTGCCTGGGTTTGGTCACTGTATTTATTCTTCCCACCACAAGTAATTTGTTAGCTAGCAAAGTAATTTTTAATCTGCCCACAGCCGATATTTAACTTCCATGGCACATTTTGGGGACTGCACCAGTGTCACCAATCCTGGAGCCAGCTGTGGGCTGCTAGTGCCACCTGGAGTTAAACAGCTCCTCCCCAAAGCCTGCCAGATCCCAAACCCTGGAGCACAGAGCCTGCAAAGCACCCAGCCAGCAGTGCCAGATCTGTGCCATGGCTTGGGATTCCATTTCCACACACTGGACATTCCAAAGGCTCAGCACAGAGAGCCAGGGTGAGCTGGGCACAAGAGCTGCAGGAACTGGGAACCTCAGTCCAAGAAGGGCCAGCAAAAGCCACCAAAGCTTTTAAAAACCTCAACTCCAGGTTGATGAGCACTTGAAAAGCCCAGCCTTCAGTATTTTTCTGAAGTCAGGCTTTTGCCTGCCCTTCCCCATTAAAAGCCACAGCCCAAAGCACAGCTTTAGCTGCAGCACAAAGTCAGAGCACACAGTTTAAGTGGCTGCTAAAGCCCAGAATATTACAGATAAGAGCTGTCTCTTAATGCACCACTTGTCTTTGGAGACAAGTAAAATACAGGTGTCCTGGGCACCCTGGGGCTAAACTGTAGCCTTCCTTAACCAGTAAGGACAGAACCAACTGGACTGCAGCAAAACTGTCCTTGTGGGACAGAATAATTTATCCAATGTCAGCAGGGTCAGCCTTTGGCATCATTAACCCATTCCCACTGTGCTGCCAGGCAGGGAGAACAGGGATTTGTTTGATCTTGTTACAGCAGGAGAGAGCAAAGCAAAGAGCATGGCAGAAACACAGTGTGAGCAGCTTCAGAAATCCTGGAATCATGGAATGGTCTGACCTCAAGGGACTTAAAGCCCATCCAGTCCCACCCACTGCCATTTGCAGGGACACCTTCCACTGTCCCAGGCTGCTCCAAGCCTCATCCATGCTGGCCTTGGCCATCTATCCCTGTCCTCTGGCAGTGGGAAGCCATTCCCCATTGGAGACTCCTCAGCAAACACTCAGTGCTCAGGGCTTTAGGCTCATTGCTCCTGTTCCATTCCTGCCCTGTAGAGGGAAGTGCGTCAGAGCCAACCTGTGGCTGCTGAACAGCCCCTGTGACATGACAGGGCTGATGGAGGTGGCTGGCACCGAGACACATCATGTCTGAGCTCCAAATAGCTCAGGCCTGCAGTGAACAATCCCTCTCCCAGCTGCCAGCAGGACATGGTTGGCTTCAGTCAGACCATCAGCATCAATAAAACATTTGGCAAATCCAGGAGCAGCTGTGACTAATGATGGCACCAACCCCAGCAGATCACAAAAGTCATGGTCAGTCCCTGAGTCATGAACAGCCTGACTGGAAGGGACCCCCAGGGATCATCCAGTTCAGCCCCTGGCCCTGCACACACACCCCAACAATCCCAGCCTGTGCATCCCTGGGAGCTCCTGGAGCTCTGGCAGCCTCGGGGCCGTGCCCATTCCTGAGGGAGCCTGGGCAGAGCCCAGCACGCTCTGGGGAAGAACCTTTCCCTAAAATCCAACCTAACCCTCTCCTGATACATAAGGGGTGTGACAAGAAGGGTGTTTTGGTTTTTTGTTTGCTTTACAGAAAACAAAACCCTCACTGTGTTTTTCTGCTTTCATCTTTCCTATTGAAAAAGCAGCTTGAGACTGCCTCTAAAGCTCACCAAGGATTTAAATGTACTTCCTGAGACATCAGGAACACTGGAAAGGCTCAAGAGTCTTTCACCCTATACTAAATCCTCCTGGCACCTAGGCCAAGCAAAAGCAATTTTCAGCCAATTTTGACTGTGTCAAAAATTTACAAGCAACCCCAAAAAGAAAATGTGAAACTGGGCTGTATTTGCCAAGCACCAGAGGAAATATGAACATGGAAAGCTTGTTTCTGTTTTCAGTTTATTGCATTCCTTTCTGGCTACCTGAACACACAGAATGACTGAAGTACTACCAGGAGCACTGCAAACCCAACAAATAACCACTGCCAGCCTCTGCCCCACTGCACTGGGCACTCACCAAACCCTCAGTGCTGTGGTGGTGTTTCAGGCAGAGCTGGGCACTGATGGAATTGGAATTGTGTTGCCTCTGGCTAGGACTTTCAAAAGCAGCTCTTGCTGAGTACCTGTTATCAAGGTATGTGCAAGCAGTCAGCTCCAAGGGCTTATACCTCTGCAACCCAATAGGGAGGCTAAATTTAGCCAATATTCAATGCCAGGGCTAAAATAAAAACCCTTGCTTAAGCACTGTTCCCTTTAGCTCGAGGGAGGTAAACTGCTTTGAAGGTGAATCAACAGTGAGCACTACCATGGTCTGAGGAGATGCTGCTGCAAGGAAAACCTCTGTTATGCAGCTGCAGTATCAAAGAACAGCTCTCCCTGAACCACTAATACTCATTTTCCTTCTCTTGGGCTAATTATGCCCTCAGGGATACTCTTGAAAAGGCACTGAGCCTATACCCAAAGAAACTAGTTGGTGCAAAATAAATGAGATAATCTTTTGACTACACTGCACTTGTTATTTTGGGGGAATGATGCTGAGGGAAGAAGGGAATTGTTTTATTTTTGTAGCCACAAAAACCTTCCTGGTGTGTTATTTACAGGAAAAAAATGTTATATGACATTAAAAAAACCCAGTGCAGTTTCTCTTTTTCACAGCTGAGTGACCACTGAAGAATTTGGTGAGCAGCAGAGGAGGGAGAGCTGGGAGAGGCAGCTGGGCTGTAAGGACACAACAGTTTAGAGTCTTTGAAAGTGCAGATTTATCTAAGCAGATCCTACCAGTGGCTCCAATACTGGCACTACCACGAGCACTGCAGGAAGGGAAAGTGTGGACCCACTTATCTGGACAATTAATTCCTGTCCCTGGAGTGTCACAAGGAAATCAGAGCTCTCTGGGGAGCCTTCTTTGAGTCAAAAGAATTATGGTAGGAAGGTGACCTTCCCTCCAGCACTGCTTTATTGTCCAAATGACCACTTTGTACAAAAGCACAGTTCCATTCACACCCAAACCCAAAACAGCAGGGACTGGTGAGACTGAGCCAAGGGGAAATGCTCCAACCACCACACAGAGCACAGGGCCAGCACAGAGCACTGCTCCCATCCCCTGCTTTCTTTAGTAGTAACTAAATAAATGACTAAATAAAAACAAAACACTACCACCTTAAACACAACACGAAGTAAAATATAAATAAAATGCATTCAAATACATGATAAACAAAACCAAAGTAACTGCCATCACACCACAGCCTTCAGGACTGAGGCTGAAAACATGGACTGGTCCAAGGCCTACACTGGTCCCAGCCAGCAGCAGCTCCCTGAGAGCCATGAGGAAAAGGCAAAGTCTCTGCCACTCCTTGCTGAGCCCTTGGGTCATTCCTCCCACCGCACTGTTAAAGAATGGCTCTTTGCTTCCCAGCTGTGCCAAGACTGATGCAAACCCAGTGACCAAAGCTGGCAGCCACGGGTGGGCAGAACACTCCAGGCACTGCAAAGCTCAGAACAAAGAGCAGCTGAGCCCTGGGAGCAGCAGGGCTGGGGTGCACAGCTGGACTCGCCCAGGACATGCCAGACTCCAGAGCTCAGCACTCAGTGATGCACGGGCATTCTCAGAAGCTTCAGGAGAGAAGCCCAGGGCAGGGGGGGAGTCCCCATCCCTAGAAGTGCTGAATAAATGTGAGGATGTGGCTCTTGAGGTCATGGTTTAGTGCTGAACATGGGGGTGATGTTGTGCTGATGGTTGAACTTGATGATCTTAAAGATCTTTTGCAACCTCAGCAACCCCATTGTAAAACTGATTTAGCAGCAAACCAAGCACACCACCCCAAGAGAGAAAAGAAACCAGACTAAACTCCCTTTAGTCTCCATGTGAGTAGCAAATGGAAGCTCCCATCAGCCTCCTCCTGGCTCTGCCACTCCCAACTGAGGCTCCTCAACTGCAGGGCTCAGTCTGTCTCTCCTCATGCTGGTCCTTTGTTTTAAAAAAAGACATTAAATCCACTCCAATTGCTCTCATTGGAGAGCCGCTGATCTAAACATCTAGTGGATGGTTAAAATTAGTTTGAAATACTTCCTTTTCTGGAAACAGTGTTTCAGCAACAAATCAGAGTTTGCAACTGAGATAAAAGCAAGAGACAAAGATGCAGAATAGATGCAAAGCTGATCTTTAAATATTCCCTGACAAACCTACACTGTGGGAGTTGCAGAGTGTGGGACCATTGGCACATCTCTCAAGCTGCCCCAGCAGGTACATCAAACCCCAAGAGCTCCAGGCACTGCATGAGGAGCTGCCCAGGAGCCAGCAGAGTGTCCTGGGGGCCAGGAGGGACACTGGGATCCTGGAGGCATCAGGAAGAGCATTCCCAGCAAGTCAGGGAGTAATCCTGCCCCTCTGCTCAGCACAGGTGAGTCACCTCTGCAGTGCTATGCCCAGTTCTGGGCTCCACAGCTCAAGAAAGACCAGGAGCTACTGGAGAGGGTCCAGTGGAGGCCACAAGGATGATTTAGGGTCTAGAGCATCTCCCTGGTCAGGAGAGACTGTGGGAGCTGAGCCTGGCCAGTCTGGAGAAGGGAAGGTTGAGAAGAATTCCATCAATCCATAAAATATCCCCAGGGGGTATCAGATGATTGTGCCAGTGACAGGATGAGGAGCAACAGCCATGAAGTAAACCACAACAAATGCCACCTCCATGTGAGGAAGAACCTCTTCCCACAGAGTGGCAGAGCTCTGGAACAGCTGCCCAGGGCAGGCTTGGAGTCTCCCTCTATGGCCACATCCTAAACCCCCTTGGACACATTCCTGTGCCACCTGCTCTGGGGGACCCTGCCCTGGTGCTGTTGGACTCTGTGATCTCCAGAGGCCCTTCCAGCCCTAGCCATTCCATGTGTCCCATCTGTGGTTCAGGCCTGCCATGAGGGCCCAGGGCAGCCCCTTACCCACTGCTCTGCTCAAAGCCAGCACCAAGACTCTGATCTGTGCCCCAGCTGCTCTGGGCAGAGCCTCACCTTGTTTTGTGAGTGCCTCCCTCAGGGCCGGAGTGATCATCTCTCTCCTCTCAGTCTCCTCCTTCCTCCCAGCTCCAGCAGCTCCTTCCTGCAGCTCCCACTCTCTCTGTTGGAAGACAGGGAATTACAGCCAGTTAGAGCCAGGCATCACCTCAAACACTGGGGCACAGCCACACACCTGCTGGACTGAACTGAGCCAAGTGCCACACAGCAATTCCTGCTTCTCTGTAATCCTGCATCTCATCCCTCTTGCCATCAGTAACTTAGGACAGCAAATTGGAAAAGAAACACCCCCAGCACACCAGATTTGTCCCACTGACACAGCAATAAAATTCCCAAGGGTATTTTAACAACCAGGGTGTGAAATCTCATCCAAGAGTGACTCCAGGTTTTAAGCCCAAATGTTTCATGAGTGCACAATAACCTCCCAACAACTAAACCAGTGTGTGCCTGGAGTGCCACTGTCTGGGACAGCCCAGAGGGTTCACAGAGCAGAAGAGCCCTGAAGCAGCAGCCACCTGCACCACCAAAATTCAGCCACAGCAAAGGCCTGCAGGAAAAGGCTGCTCCCCCTGCCCCACAGCCCCCTCCAGCAGCAGCCCATGGAAGTCTGGCTTCCAGCTGCTTCCACACACAGCTAAACCCTGGGTAGGAGTTTCAGATATTGGGATAAAGTCATAGGCAGGAGAAACAAACCCTGGCACGTAACAAGTGGTGACTCCCCTGCTGTGTGAGTGTCACTGCTGAGACTTTATGGGTATTTATTGTTTCATGTCTGCATAAAGAAGCATCAAAGTGGAAATAATTACTTGGATATTTCATGCAACTTGTAATCTGTCAGTCCTTTATGGCTTTTATTGAAAGAGTTATGGATAAACAAGAAAAAACAGCAGAGGACATTTTGTCTTGACAACAGTGAGGCTATTTCACATCCAAGACTCTTTTGTGCCAAAGCCATGGAAAAGTTAATGGAAATGCTTTCAGTTTGAGTCTCCTCACCAACTGTCAGCATCACTAAGGAAACCAGTGCTCCTGACTTGCCAAACTGCTCCTCATAAACGGGGAGAGGAGTCTGGCTGCTCCTGCACATAAACAAACTGGCTCTGTACCTGAGCAACATCTCAGAAAACAAAACATGCCTCCAAAGAAAAATAAAACTGAATATTAAAACCCACACATACAGAAGTTCAAGGATGAAACAGAGCTCCTAATAAACACCTGAGAAGGAAATAGAGTAAAACATTTAGGGACAGAGATTATTACCTTCCCTACTCATTTTGGATAAAACTGTGCTCACAGTCTCAGGGATGTTGTTCAGAAATTTATTTTTCAACAATTAGTACCACAACATGGTCCTTTCCGAAGGAGAAAGCTGAATCCACCTTCTACTTCCTTCCATTCAGCTTCCTGAGCCTTTAGGCAGGACTTGATTGGTTTCTGTAACACATCAAAACTCCCTTGGAAGCGTACATCTAATAATTAATTGTCATTTAGTGGGTTTTAAAGCTCATTTCTTGAGCCTTGATCTTAATTTATCAGCAACACTCTTCAACAGTAAAATATTAATATTGCTAGGAAAGCTTCATGCATAAGGAAGGAAGGAAAGAGATAACAGATAAAAACTTCATCTTCCAAGTGTTAAATAAAGACCTTGTCCTGCCACAACCCATTACTTAACCCAGACCACAGGCAAGGCCCTACCTTAGCACAGACTGAGACCTGGGCTAGAGGAAGGAAGCCCTACCTATGGCACAGGAGTGGAATTGGAGGAGCTTTAGGGTCCCTTCCCACCCAAATCACTCCCTGATCCTGTGATTTGGGAGCCCCTCAAAGTCCTGAGCAGGATTAAATGTGGACACCTCCCAGCCTGTGCTTTACCATCTCAGGCCAGGTCAATCCTCCCAGAAGAACTAAATGTCCACTTTGTGGACTATGTGCACTATGGAGCACATCCTAATATTAAAAATGCAGTCATTGAATTAATTGCAAATGAGAGACCCCATCCAAGAAAGCCTCCAAACACAGACAAAGTCCTTCTGCATGGAAAACATTTGCATTTCCCAGTCACTGCAGCACCTGAAAAAAGCACCTCAGTAGAACAACATCCAATTCCTTCCTGGCAAGGCAGAAATACAGTTCAATTATCATTTTTCCTTCACAGAGAGGACCACAATTCTCCCTGCACACACCCTGATGTGAGAGCCTGTAAAGAAAACTATGCTTTGTTTTTCCCTGCCCTTCAATACCTGACCTGTTCACTTTGGCAGGGGATTGGCTGCACATACTCCTGGTGGGAAATGGAATTCACTGCACAGGGATTTTTACTTATTTGCTTAATAAACCTTTCAGATCTGTTATTGAGGGTGGGAGAGGAGGGGAAAAAAGCTAACTTTGCACAGAGGAAACTTCTCCAGTTGTGATTTAGTAGAAAGCCCTGCAATAAATCCAAGGCAAATCACTGTCTTTCCATAACAAATCAAGCAAGCAGTGACAAGAGCCAGCTTTTCAGGCCTTTGAAATACTTCACTGCCAAAAACTGGAGGTGCAGCTCACAAAGGAGTGAGCCTAGAGATTGGGAAAACCTCTGGATACACCCCGATTCCTTGGAAGGCTCAGCACAGCTCTGCTGCAGGCTGGAGAGGTTTGGTCATGAATAAAGGCAGCTGAACCTCAGGTATGATCCCCTGCTCGGCAGCTGAAGGGAAAAGGAATCTCTTCTCTTTCCCTCACACAGGCAGCACAACAGGCAGAGGTGGCACATTCCCAAGGCAAGGAAAACACAACTTCCATGGACCAAGAGCCCCCAGCATAAGTGAGGGCCTCAGCATTCCCTGCCCCAGGACAAATCCCAGTGCCAGTGTTTCCAAGGGCTTCCTCCAAATCTGCCTTCCAAACTCAGACCCAGCAACCCCCAAAGGCGACCACCAGCACATGCTACTGCCATGTGACCTCCTTTCTGAAGTGCTCTCTCCAGGATGTCCAGGTGCCCAACAGCTCCCTGTGTTTCCCACATTGTATATCAAACACTCTTCAAACTGAACGTGCAGGGGGGAGAAAAGTAAAAAAGACACTGAAACTCCACACAAAGGCTGAGAAAGTTGGGGCTGTTCAAACTCGAGAAGAAGAGGTTGTGTGGAGACCTCAGAGCACCTTCCAGGGTCAGGAGGGGCTACAGGGAAGCCGGAGAGGGACCCTGCATCAGGAACTGGAATGACAGGAATAAGTGGTTCAATCTGATAGAGGGGAAATTAAGGTTAGATATTAAGGAGAAATTCTTTCCTGTGAGGGTGCTGAGGCCCTGGCACAGGGTGCCCAGGGAAGCTGTGGCTGCCCCTGGATCCCTGGAAGTGTCCAAGGCCAGGCTGGATGGGGTTTGGAGCAGCCTGGGATAGTGGAAGGTGTCCCTGCCCATGGAACAAGATGAGCTTTAAGGTCCCTTCAAACCCAAACCATTCTACGATTCTTTAAATCTACTTAATTTAGCACTTTTAGCCTTGTGGCTCCATTTACTGATGTGCCATGGCAGGGGGAAAAAAGCTCCCCCAAAACCTTTTACTCTCAGGAAAAAATTTACACCCAATTATGACTCAACTTCTTTCCTGCTTAACACCCCCCTCAGTGGTCAGACAAAGGGAGCCCCTGGCCTTGCCATGAATTACAGCCTCATCCATCTACAAGCTCCAGGATCTTTTCCCAAAAGAAAAGCACAAGCATTAAGCAAACAGGAACACACCAGGGCTGGAGCCAGCACTAACAGAACAGCACTGAGGGAACACTGGCCAGGCTGTCAGAAAAAGCTGCCTGGCAGCAAGAAGGATTAGTACACTTCCCCATGAGCTGAGGAATGAACTATTAAAGTTCATGAATCACATGAACTAGAGTTAAAGTTCATTGAGCAGAGCTCTGGAAGCAATGCCCCAGGGGGAGCAGGACAGCCAGAAATGCTGACAGCACCTCTCCTTGCTCAGCCTCTTCTGGCAGGGGCACCACTGACAGGAACCACATGAGGATCTGGGGATGGGACACCAGGCTGCCCACAGGAATGGCATTCCTTTCCTTACAAAAACAACCTTCCTGGAAGGCTGAAACACATAAGAAAATGGGGATAGGGAGCCCACTCCACAAAGATACCCCTGAACACAAGCACAGGAGCAGAGGGTGCACTGTGGGGACTGTCCTCCTGCAGGAATACAGCTGTGCCTGTCACAATTCAGCTGTGACAGGCAGAGACAGAGCTGCAATTTGCTGAGCCCAGGGATGAACATCCCGTCAATCCCACAGCACCCTGGCCCTCACTGCTGTCAGTCACCAGCAGAGACAGCCTGGAGCTCCTGCAGCAGAGAGGAGAACTGAGAACTCAGAGTGAGCAAGCTGTGAACCAGCAAACAGCCCAACAGACAGAAAATCTTATTAAAAACAGCTGCCAGAGTCTACATAATCACAGGCTACACACCCACCCCAGCACTGCCCAGTGAAGCACAAAGAGCTGAGAGCAGCACAAGGAGCTGAGATGGGACCGGAGCAATGCAGCACCTGGCCATGACCGACACATCAGCTGCCTGGAGCAGAAGGGAAAATTGGGGCAGGTGCTCTCAAAAAGTGGCCCTGAAGTCACAGAATCATGGAGTGGATTGGGAGGGACTCTAAGCTCACCCTGTCTCACCCCTGCCATGGCAGGGACACCTTCCACCGTCCCAGGCTGCTCCAAGCCCTGTCCAGCCTGGCCTTGGACTCTTCCAGGCATTCAGGGGCAGCCACAGCTGCTCTGGGCACCCTGTGCCAGGGCCTGCCCACCCTCCCAGGGAACAATTCCTTCCCAATATCCCATCCATCCCTGCCCTCTGGCAGTGGGAAGCCATTCCCCGTGTTCTGGCACTCCATCCTCCTTGTAGGTTCCCTTCAAAATGGGGAAAGTCCCTAAGAAGTTCTGACTGATACCAAAAAACCCAAATTCAGAAACAGGACTTTTCTCTCCTGAAGTAGAAACCCTCGTGAATTTTAAATAAGGAGGTGGAATCCCCATCTCCCTCCCCTATGCTGTAGGATACAGAAGGTCCCTGGTGTTATTCTGAGGCAGCAGCTCCCAGCTCCCACCTAAGCAAAGGAAAACAGACCTGCAGCTCCATCCTCACAGAGGGAATTTTCCCTTTCCTTTTGTCTGAAGTCAGTGCTGAGATTTCTGGACATTTACAGCAGCCTTTTAAATCCAAAACTCCTGCAGATAAGCAGTGACGGGAGCTTATCCTGCCATCCGAGTGCATCAGCCTGAATGAGCACTGAGCATCTTCCATGAAATGCAGAGGCAAAAATGATCCCACCAACGTCATTTTCTTCTAGGTTCAACATCAGCCCAAGTCCTCAAGAACAAGAAACCACGCAGGTCACACAGGTCACAACTGTCCAATGTATGTGCACGGGGGGTTCAGAGTGCTGCACTGAGCTCCAGCAGCACTGCTCTGCTGTAGGGCAGCTTTCACAAGGTGCTGCTGAAGCACAGCTCCAACTCACACACTGCTGAGGGACCCTGCCAGAGTTTGTTTGATTTGGGAGACTTCCTTGGACAAGCCAGGAAGAAGACTGATTCTCAAAGGCACCAAAGGATTCAAAACTAACAATGTATGTGACAATTGCAACATCTGTGTCCACCCAAAAGGGACTACTTATACTTGAAAACTGAGCCATATTTTCACATTTTATTTCTTTCTCCTGTGCTACAAAAATCCCAACTGAAGCCCAGTTAACAAAGTTTAACAAGTGTACCAAATGCTCAAACTCAAACCAGTAAGATTTTCCATTCAGTCTCTTCTGCTCTCTCACACACAGAGCAGGCAGCACACATCCTTCCACACTCTTGCCCATCTTTTGCAGATTCTTTTTTAAATGGCCCTGTAAAGACTTCTCCACTCTATTTCTTTCTTTTCCATGGAGTTCAGGACTAAAAAAACATTTCATTTCAACAGCAATTTTTCAAGACATCTAAAAAATCACAGAGTCCTGGAATGGGTTGGGTTGGAAGTGACATTAAACCCCATCCAGTACCACCCCCTCCATGTCCAGGGACACTTTCCACTATCCCAGGCTGCTCCAAGCCCTGTCCAACCTGGCCTTGGGCATTGCCAGGGATCCAGGGGCAGCCACAGCTGCTCTGGGCACCCTGTGCCAGGGCCTCAGCACCCTCAAAAGGAACAATTCCTTCCAGTATCCCACCTAACCCTGCCCTCTGGCAGTGGGAAGCCATTCCCTGTGTCCTTTCCCTCCATCCCTTGTCCCCAGTCCCTCTCCAGCTCCCCTCGAGCCCCTTTAGGTCCTAGAAGGGGCTCTGAGGTCTCCCTAGAGCCTTCTCTTCTCCAGGTAAGCACTCCCAGCCTTCCAGCCTGGCTCCAGAGCAGAGGGGCTCTGCTGCACTGATATGTAGAATCTGGGGAAATCTGCTCAAATCTGTCATTAGACAGGCAGGAACCTTTAAAAACGTAGGGCAGAAAGAAAACCACCTGAGAAATTGAGTACAAAGTTGGTGAGAAATGGTGAGTCGGAGGGCTGGGCTGCTGCAGGGTCAGTCTTGACCCTCTCCACCAAAGGATGTGGTCAGGAAAAGGCTGCAAATGAACACTCAGAGCTCTCAAATGCCTTGACTAAGGAAGTCACTGCCACACCACATGTTAGAGACTGCAGTCTGCACATCCAGACACAGGTTACATTAAAGTTATTTTAGTGGGGCTTTTTTCCCTTTCATCACTCACAAGCCTTACTCAGAAAAAGCCTCAAAATCTCTCGTAATTTTGTTTAGCAATTGTAATCCTTTCCATTAGCCAGAGTTTAGAGAAAAAAAAACTGACCCAGGAAAGGAGAAGGGTGAAGTGTCCCTATGGCAAATCCTGCTGTTAATGACAGAAGTAGTCCCCAAGAAGTTAAATTAAATTTCTTGAGCTTTCTTAAAGCTCATTTTACAATGTAGGCTCACATTGAATTCTGAGCCAGAGTAGTACAGGTCTGGCTGGAATCTGGCCCACAGTAGCTGCTGCAGATCAGGGCACATTTTTCATAAATGAATCCTTCACCCATTAAAAGCTGAAGTTTTTGGAGCTGTCCACATCAGTTTTAACTGAAAGTTACACACCCAAATTTTGTTCCATGTGGTTAACATATTACTATTATTTCCTCCTTTAAAAAGTTCCTAGCTGCAGCACAAAGTTGCACCTTAGTCTGTAAACTTTGGGCCTTAAATACCTCACTGCCCATTGCCCCACTCCAACCAAACCCTTAAGCTTCCTTAAGAGTTCCTTTCTCCAGGGCCTTCAAGGTTTGGGCTTCTACAGCAGCCCCAGGTTCCAAGGGCTCCCAGGAAACACTGGAGGGGTGGGATTTACAATGACTAACCCAGGGTGACTTTTCAGGGAACAGTGCCAAAGGGGCCCAAGGACCCAGAGGGACACAAACCGAACACTCAGGGGCAGGGTTTGGCTCCTGGAAACTCTCGGTGTGTTCCAATCACCCCCTTCTCTCTTTACATTGCAAATAGCCCATCAGCATCATTATACTGCTTGTTGCAGAAAACATGAGCATTAATCTCAAAATTGCATCAACAAATGTGCTCATCTGATTGCTTCCAAACCCATCAAACAAGGAACCAGGATATTATTATTGCTATTACTCATGCCTGAAGTTTATAAATGTGAAGGTTAATAAAGTCATTCAATTCCCTGGGAATGAGTGTAGATGGATCTGTCCTTTCATCTGATCTCCCAGCTGGGGGAGATAATCCATACTAAGAACTGGTGTCCCTGTGATTAATGGCACCTTGCAGGCCACAAACACCATGAGAGTTCACTTTCCCTGACAAATCCACATCAGGGGAAGAACTCTGGAGGAAAGGCAAAGTGTACCACAACCGCAAAACTTCAAAGTCCACCTCGTTCTTAAATGCATTAAAAATTGTCAGCACATATTATGAGATTTGGTAAACTTGTGTGGAATTTGCTGTTGGATCAGCTACCAGTTAATATACTTGGATATATTACCAGTATCTACCCAACCTTGTGTCAGTTTGGGCTCAGACTCAGTGTGCAGAAGGCACCATCACCATGAATTGTGTAATTTCACACTCAGCAACTCTTCAAAAATCCATCTCTTCTCTAACTCAGTCTGTAATAGCTATCATTAAACCTGGCAGAGAGGTTCCAGCATTCCCCTGGAACTCCTGAATCCATCTGCCTGGTCCAAGTGCCTGTAGGAATCCTGTACCTGCTTCAAGCCCTTTGACAATACTTTACAAACCTGCAGAACCTAGGGGGACGGGCAGGGGAGGGACAGGGACAGCTGTAAGACAAATCTCAGCCTTGATTTCCATCAAGGCAAGCAACAAAAGATAGATGCAAAATTAAATTAAGATGACCAGCAGAGATGTGAGCAAGGATTTACTAGATCCCCTCACCTCCACAGCCTCACTCTGCCATCCCAGAAAAGGCAGGACAATAAGGAATTCTGACTATCTGTGCCTGCATAGCTGCCTTACCTGCTAGTGAGTCTCATAAGAGCTAATCCACGCAGAAGAGATGAAAGCTGGACCCAAAACCATTTCAAATTAACTACATTGCACAAGGCAGAACCTGCTGTTCCAAATCCCATAGGCAGAGGAGTGAATATCCAACAATGACACTCATAGAACTCCTGCTGGAAAGTGTCAAGCACATTCCAGACCCAAGGAACTCTGAGGAGGAAGAACTGTGACATAACTCTGAAGATATCCAAGTTTCTCTCAGACTTGCTCACCTGTGTGCGACTAGTTCAGATCCCAAAGCCCAGAGCACTTGGCTGTGTGGGTAAGGAGTCCTGCAGGACAACAGGTTAGCTCAGGGTAAAACAACAGTGTCACACACATTTTACACAGTTCAGCATTCCATGAGAGTAAAAAGGGCTAAAATGGCCAAAGGCAGAACAACTCACCTGGAACAGGAAACAACATCTCAGTGCAGACTCAGAGCCTGGAAAGGGAATGAGACTTCAACAGAGGTGCCCTTACACACACTTAGAGTGAGCTCTCAGGCCCACACCAACACTTGTCCCCTCAGGATTTAATCCTCTGCAGGAGGGCAGTGTTCAGCTCTCACAGCAGAGAACAGCTCAGCCAGCTCCTTCAAGGAAAGGGCTAAAAGGATCAACACCTGCAGATTCCAACTCCAGGTGAATGTCTGTGCTCAGGCAGCAGCTGCCCCTCTGATCAGGGTGGCACCTGGGTCACAGCTGCAGCAACCTGATCTGCACAGAGCCACAGTTACTGCAGAACACAAGCACCTAGGCCTCTCCCTGCTCCAGCAGAGCACCAGGAAGGCCGAGAAGAAAGCAGTTTGGATCCTGCCTCAGCCAAGGCACAGACAGCAGTGAACTTCCCCTGCCTGTGTACAAACCCATACCACAGTGACCTCAGCACTGACTTCCTCCAGTGAACAGGAGGAAGTATTTTAATACTGTGCTCACTTTTTACTTGTAAAGTGGCCTATGATATGTGGTTTTCCTGGATTACACTGCTCCTCGATCATGATGTTGTTCTATCAGTCTGGGAAAGCTCAATGCCCAATTCTCCACATGACCGCTGGCTGTCACCACTGCCCCGGCAGGGCCGAAGCATCGCCCGAGAGCTGCTGCAGCACCCGCGGTTCCCTTCTGGCCGCTGACCTCTAGTGGTGAGCACAGGAGAGAGGAGACAGGAACAATGTTCTCCATGAGGAACTGTGGTTCTTTCTCCCGCCAAAGGGAAGCCAGAAGGTTCCCCAGCCTTCCTTCACGAGCTTCAGTGCACAGGCCAATCCTGGCTGTGGGACAGAGCCCTCAAAGCAGCGAGCCTTGCCCCCATCACTGGGGCTCCTCTCCTCACAGAGCAGTGTTTGATTTACCTCCTCCCCCTTCGTAAGGGGAGGAACAGAGATTCCTGTGCTCCCCTTGTAAGCTCCTGCCCCCTAAGCACGTATCTTCCCGTGAGCCACGGCCTGGCTTCAGGTAGCCCAGCAGTGCCACCTCAGCTCAGACCACCGAGGACATTGTTGTATTTTCATAGAGTCACAGAGCAGTTTGGATCAGCAGGGACCTCAGAGACCATCTCATTCCACATCTCTTCCACAGACAGAGACACCTTCCACTATCCCAGGCTGCTCCAAACCCAATGCAGTCTGGCCTTAGACACTTCCAGGGATCCAGGGGCAGCCACAGCTTCTCTGGGCACCCTGTCCCAGGACCCCATTTTGGGAAAGAGCTGTGAGAAGCCCCACAGTGCAGATACACCCAAGGTAAGGAAGGTGTAATTACAGAGAGGTCAGTTTGGTGAGAAGGTCATGGACAGCAGCTGAAGGGTGCACAATGACAGCACTATGCAAAGGTCATTGAGAGCAAAGGGGGTCAGCAGATGGGCTCAGAGCACATCACAGGCCACCCCTCCTCACCCTGACCAACAACTGCCCAGCCAGCAAAGAGTGGGGAGCACAGCAAGGTCCTGTAGCTGCTCCCTGTTCCTAGTCCTTTGTGTGAGTGAAGTGAATGTGGAGCGAATCCTAGCTCAGACTGAGCACAGGAAAGGGACACCAACACAACCACTGGGAACAGACCCAGCAAGAGCCTGGGATGGAGCAGGAACTGGAGCTGTGTGACAGGCCCAGAATGTGAAGCATAGACCTCACCCTAGGGCAGCAGTGAGCAAGGCAAGGTGCTCTGGCATCTGGGTGTTCCTGCTGCACCTGCAGCTGTGCCCCTGTCCTCACACCCCTGCATTTCAGTGACAACCCACTGTGTTCAGGCACTGCAAACCTCAGTGCAGAGATTCACAGCCAGATCCAGTGCTAGCTCTGCAAGTAGATCTTCCCTCAGACTGGAAGTCACAAGTTACCACTGCAGTATTTACATGGTGAGCAAGCCAGAGTCAGTCTGTGACTACACCCAACACACCTCCAAAGATGCTCTTTTTGGGGACAGGTTCTTCAATAGCTCGTATTTTGCTCTTCCTCTAACCAAACCCTACAGATTCAAATCCAGACAGTTACATTTTAATCAATCCAGCTGCTCAGTGACCAAGACCTGACCATTCCATACCCCCTCTAACAGCAGTACCTTTGCTTTCTTCATGTGGCCCATGATATTGCCAAGATCTTCAACATCAATGACAGAATCTGTGCCTCCAGCTTCCTCCTCACTACTGGTTTCAAACAATTCCTCTGCCTGTGGGAGAGAGCAGAGAAAAAAATTAACATTTTTATCTCACTGTTAAATGTAAGACTAAGCTAACCAGTGAAATGACCTCTCCTCACCAGTAAAGACCACTCAAAATAAGCAATAGACTACCAAAAACCTGTAGGATGGATATGGAACCCTGAGCCCCTCTAAACCCAAGTGCCTTGCTGACAGCAAGATTTATTCCTCCTGCTCTGCAGCAGTCCCAAACCCAGCCAGAAGAACCACTTACTTTCCTATAAAATTCAACCCAGCAATAACTTCCAACCCACAGTATATGGCTTGAGGGAGGATTAAAGCCATAGGAGCTCTGGGTCTTGCACTGAAGAGCAATAGAGAGGATTTCTTAGTCAAAATCTGCAATCAATAAACACCCCAGAAGAGAGAAATGATTACAGGCAGACACACACAAAGGACATACAAAGCTTGCTCAGGTAAAATGCCCCAGCTGCCTTTGGAAAACCCTGGGATGCCAGCAGAGCAGCTGAGCTTCACCGGGTTGAGAGGTTAATGACTCACAGGGAACTGAACAGTCCCCCTGGCCTTGGGACAAGGCAAAGGCTCTGCTGAGAACCCAGCCTGGCTCCCTGGAGTGTCTGTCCCCAGCCAGGAGCAAGACTCCCTCATCACACAAATACCATCGAGCCTGGGTCCATCACTAATTCTTTGGTCCTTCTTTTGGATGGCTCATTCTACTTGTTATTGCCATGGGATCTCAATTCTCTTCTCCCCCTGCTCCAGAACAAGTATTAGGCACCCACAGCAGCCTTCTGGACTGCAGGAAGAAGGGTAGAAGCCAAACAGTCCTCCAAATAAAATAAGGCCTCAAGAATTTTGGTTGTACCTCAGTATTCTCATGGTCTGATGTCCCATGTTCATGGTCCGAGCTTTCCTTGCTCTGCTTCCCTGAAGATTTGCACTTCCCTTTCTTGCACTTCCCACTGCAGGGCTTCTTTTCCCCTTTGCAGAGCACCTGAAGCTGAGTGAGGAATTTAGCTTTCCAGGCCTCAAAGTCAGCCTCAATGCTGCCATGCTTGCTCTGGGCCACATTGCAGTCCCCCTCAGCCCGAGTCATGATCCTGCTGGCACCGAGCATCCACAGCCACCTGTCCATCCTCCTTCCAACCTAGGGCGGGAGGAAGGGTTGGAAAGGAAATTAAACCAGGGCCAAGTGCAAACAGTCAACCAGAAAAGCAAGGATCAGACCTGGGAAGAGCCAGTAAGCTCCATGGCACTGCAGGGCAGGGACCTGGGGAGTCCCCCTAAGGTGCTGGCTCAGCACAGACACAGGACAGTCTGAACAGCACCACACCCCCTCACACTCTGTTGGAAAATCCCTCTGCCACCCCTGGGGTGAAGGGATGGGCTCTGGGAACAGACTGCTCTGTGTGGTGCTTGTTGGTCAGAATGGTCACATGTGTGACACACAGTCCCAGCTCTGAACACAACCTGTGAAAAGTGATGCCATTTTTCTGTGTGAGATGAGACCAATGCCGAGGTAGAGTTCACATCAGGGAATAAAGCCAAAACCCACATCATAAAAAGGAGCCATGTTTAAAAGGCAGCAAGAACAACAGTTGACAGTGCTGTGCCCTCAGGTGACTGCAGAAAGCTTTCAAAGCTGGGAAATTAACTCAGTAAGGATTTACCAAACGTGTCACCACACCTCCCAGTGCCTGTGGGAATCATTTCCCATTTGAAATCCAATTGCTTCAAAGCTGAACTGCCCAGGTGACCAAGAAGGCCAATGGCACTGGCTTGTACCAGCAATGGTGTGGCAGCAGGACCAGAGCAATGACTGTCCCTCTGCACTGGCACTGCTGAGGCCCCTCCAATACTCAGGGCAGTTTTGGGCCCCTCACCCCAAGAAATACATTGAGGGGCTGGAGCGTGTCCAGGGAAGGGAACGGAGCTGGGAAGGGGCTGGAGCCCCAGGAGCAGCTGAGGGAACTGGGAAAGGGGCTCAGCCTGGAGAAAAGGAGGCTCAGGGGGGCCCTTGTGGCTCTGCACAACTCCTGCCAGGAGGGGACAGCCGGGGGGGGGGTCGGGCTCTGCTCCCAGGGAACAGGGACAGGAGGAGAGGGAACGGCCTCAGGCTGGGCCAGGGGAGGCTCAGGTTGGACATCAGGAGGAATTCCCCCGTGGAAAGGGTGGTCAGGCACTGGCAGGGGCTGCCCAGGGAGGTTTGCAGTCCCCATTCCTGGAAGTGCCCAGGGAAGGCCCGGATGTGGCACTCAGCGCTCTGGGCTGGGGACAGTGTGGGGACCAGGCACATGGTGGGTTCAGTGATCTTGGAGGTTTTATTTCTGAGCTCAATGGCTCTGAGATTCTGCCCATATCCTAAACCCAGTGCCTCACCCAGTCAGCAGAACAGCTAAAATTCCCACACCAGCTTCATTCAGGTTTGATGCACTTCATGCAGCAGAGGTTCTCAAGAAGCAGAGCCAAGCAGAGAGCTCAAGGGACACTCACTGTGTTGTAGTGATCCACATAGGCTGAGTGCCCCAGCCCAAACACAGCGTATCTCAGGCCCTGCAGGAAGCTTTTCCCAACACGGAAATCATTGGCTGCCTCTTCCAGCCACTTGCAGAACCAGGCTGCGCTCTCTGGGGGCTGCCCCTCAGTGTAGGTGGCCACCAGGAAGACACAGATGTTCCTGCTGCTTGTCTGGTCACAAAAACAGGACAGGAGAGATAAAAAAAATCACTGCATTTTCCAGAACCTTCTTTTAAAGCAAAGAGTTACAACACCCAGGCAGCTGAGAGAAATCAAAAGACAAGGCTGTCTCCTGTTGGAGTGGGACGGTGCAGGTGACAATCCCAAGGGTGCTGAATAATCTACACAGCACCTTAAATTAGCAGAGAGAGGCCAAGCTGAACAGGGACACAGTGAAAAAGCAAAACTGAACATCCAGCCCCATCAGCAGCTTCCTGACCCAACTCCTTCATCAGGGAAGTTCCCCATGGATAAATATTTTAAACTTCTCAGCCTGACATTTACAGGTGTGTTAGGGGCAGTATCAAATGCTGGCAATTCATACTGAAACCTGAAGGAATTCCCAGCATGTAGTTTCTATGAAAACTTTTTGTTAAGATTAATTGAAACCCTCAAGTGGCAACTATCAATATTCACCCATCAAGGATTACTCCACATAAATACACCTCCACAAGGGGTGTCTATCTTAAAAGCCTTTAAAGGCTGCAGAGGAATCACCACCCTCCTGTTCTGTTTCTGAACCTTGCCCAGGTATACAGGGCACCCAGGGCAGCCACTCTCACCTAGCTCACCTCTGAGTTACAGAACTGGCTCATACAGAGTCACTGTCAAGCAAAATGTCCAACTGGTGCTTTGAAATTCTCAGAATGTAGGTATTTTCTGCTGAGGAGTGATGGGCTACATTTGCATAGGTAGGGAAGCAATTCAACAAAAAACTTTGGGGATTTCCAGAACAGGAGAGAAATACAAGAGGAAAACATCTTTGTCAACTCCAGGAAAATCTTGTACTTACTACTGGTGTTTATGACATACCTCCTCTGCTAAACCATCTTCTGGATCATAGTCTCCCATGTTAATGACTTCCACAGACAAATTAAGGGAAGCAACAGCTTCAGCCAGAGCTTTCGCAAATCTCTGAACAAAAAACACTGGAAGTCATCAATTACTTCAAGCCACACAAGCCCTGCTGTGCTCAGCCACAAGACTTCTCCCAGCACAGGCAGAATAATGACACAGGAGGCCTGGACACTGGCACTGCAATTCCTCACATTAAAACAAAATGCAGTATGCTGGCTGAGAGTTACAACATTATTATGGCTAATCACTTCACAGTTACACACACAAATTACATTTCTTCATGAGAAAGCACCAAAATCAGCACTTCTCTCTACAGAGCCTTGCTAGAAAATTAAAATTACAGTGCAAGAGTGAACTTATAGCTTTATAATCAATCTCTACTGCATGCCTTGCTTAAAGGGAGGAGGAAAATTGTTATTTTTATTTAATTTTTCACTTATCTTGCATGTTGGACAATGATTGTAACAAGCTAATGAATGTGCTGATGAATTCCCAGATCTGTACCCACAGCAGGGTTTTAAGGCAAGCAACATTCTCAAATCCCACCAACATTTCAAAGCAATTTCACAGGTGTGCAATAAAAGTAGATACCTTTGCTGTGCCAGTCTGAGAGCCATAGAAAATCTTCACTCCAGCAACATGGACCTCCTGTACCTGAGGGGGAGCACATCCATTTCTCAGTTTGTCTGCTGTCCCCTCGGGGGAAGACGGATTCCCATGGGATTTCTCACCCTATGAAACAAGAGCTGTGTTACATGCAGTCCCTTCTCCAAGGGTTGTCAAACCAAGAGCATTTAAAATTCAAATCCTGAGGCCACTCTTAGCAAGAGTCAAAGCATTTTGGTTCCTCTCACACCTAGACAAACACACCAGGATCTGTTTTCCTGACCTAAACCATGCTACAATACCCACTTGTCTGGGAGGTACCAGGATCCAGCTGAACCTCCCAAGTTCTGTGGCAGATCTTTACCCACCTGCAGGAGGAGGTTTTCAATTCCTGAATGGCCTAATTCCGCCCCATGCCAAAACCAGTCCAACCCTGTCATTAGCATCATGCAATCATGAAAACATGAAGGTGCAAGCACTGGGTACAAGCAGAGGGGTTTACCTGGAGAGACAGAGCAATCCAGGGGGACACATTCTCCCAGGAACAGTGTGAGGACTGTCCTGCTGAGCTCTGCCCTAACGTCAGAGCAACAAGAGCATTTAGTGACCCACAGACACAAACAAGCCAGGCAGAGGGTCATAACCAGATAACCAAACTGCATTTGGGATTTGCAATACCCTCAGCAGGCCCATGGCAGGTGCCTTTATCCAGTAACTACTCACTTCCACCCAGGTTTTTGGGGTCTTCTCAGAGAGAAGTGCTGGCAGGCGCAGTTACCTTGCTTTTGGTTCTGGTGGTGGTAAACTGAATGACAATCAAAAGGCTGATCCCAAAAGCAACAGCAGAATAGATGTAAAATCTGTGCAGCCATAGGGACACCAGGCAAGTATGGAAGTAGCTCCATGTATCCATTGAGACATCTAAATCTGGAATGCCACAGATTCCTACAGAGTGAATATGGAATGAGAACACAAAATAATCACACAGTACCCACAGCCTCGCATCATCAGCTACTGCCCAGGCTTTGCAGAAAACAGCTTCTGGCTAAAGACAAGGCACTAAAATTGAATCAAGAAGCCTTTACCTCCTCAGGTGTGTCAGATGAGCTCCTAGCTAGCATTCCACACTGTCAGAGGGAAACTCTGGGTTTTTCCTTGATAGGGCAGCTCTGTTATAAGAAAAAGCAGAAAACATTTGTGCTGTCCAAGTGCCTGAAAGAAAAAAGTCCTTGTGAAACATCCAGTGGATCATACTGGTTTTAGTTTTCCACAAACCCAAAATCCAGCTTTCTGGAATGAGAAAGCTCCAGTCCAAGGGGGAAATCACCTGCACCGAACTTTCTGCTGAACACAACCCTCGTTTACACACATTTTATGTCACACTGATTACAAACAGAGCTTCAAGGGCAGACTGAAATATGGATTCAATTGGAAACACTTTCACAGAACTCTATGATGCAAGTGAAGTTTGATTTGGAACCACTGAGATGTTTCAGGTTGGTTCAAAACATTCAGGGCACAGTAAGCCAGGAATGCACCCGCATGGTATCTGGGAATATCTATTTCATATAGAATACTCAGGCACTACAAAAAGGCTGGTTTGTGAATCTTATTGAGGGAGGAACACAGCTGACACTCTTCTACTGTCATCTGCATCTTGGATCTCGTTTTTGCAGGTATCAGTCGAGAGCACAGAATCCAAATATTTACAAGAGGCTGGAAACTCATACTGGCTGTTACTCAAGTTACCAGAGCAAAGGCTTAAGGGGATGCCCTTCACCCCTCCAGTAGCAACGCTGGGACTCACAAAAGAGAAGAGCCAAGAGCAGTTGCCCAGTGTTCCCAGTTTTACCCAAACCAGCCATAGGGATTCCCTTAACCTCTATATGCCTTCCCCAAATGCAACAGATGCTACAAATATTCAAGAGAATTTTAGCTCCAAAACAGGCACACACACATGCTCGCTATTTTCCCCTACACAACTACACACTCCCTTATGGTTATCACCCCACAAACACATACACACCCCCCACCCTCGCGGTTATTCCTCCTCTCACGGTTAATGCCCCTCTCTCCCCCAAAGACCCCTCACGATTATTACCCCACCTTCCCTTGCCTCTCAGGGTTACCATCCCACCACCCTCACATTTATTAAACACCCTCCACCTCAGAGTTATTATCCCTGTACACCACTTATAGTTAATAAATACCCCCACGGTCATTACCCTCATTTCCCTCCACAGCACCCTCTACCAGTTATAATCACACGCACACACGGTTATTATATCCCCCCTCGCGGTTATTAGCCGATACACACATTATTATTCCGCAAACTCGGTTATTAGCCCATACACACAGTTGTTACCCCACAAACACCATTATTATATCCTCCCCCCCTCACGGTTATCACCTCCACGGACACAGTTATTACCCCACAGACACGGTTAATGTGCTCCCCCCATCACGGCTCGCTCTCTCACACACACGCACAGCCATCACCCCGTCCCCTCACGACACTCACCCCGCCGCCCGCCCGGCTCCCCTCAGGCCATGCGCCATGCGCCGCTCCCGCCCCTTCCGCCCGTGCCGGCGCAGCCGCCATTCACTGCCGGGCCGGGCCGGGGGCGGAGCGGGCGGACACCGCCATGTCCATCTTCACCCCCACCAACCAGATCCGCCTCACCAATGTGGCTGTGGTGCGGGCACGGCGCGCCGGGAAGCGCTTCGAGATCGCCTGTTACCGCAACAAGGTCATGGGCTGGCGCAGTGGAGCGTGAGTGCCCGGGGAGCCTGCGGGGAGGCGGCTCAGGCCCGGCGTGGGGATCCCGGTGTGAGGGAGTCGCACCCGGCACCCCGTGTGGAGAGTCGGTAGTGGCGCGGGAGAGGAGCCCGTGTGAGGACCGGGAAGGGCCCGGGGTGTGGGAGGGGGGTGGGCAGTGACCTTGCGGGACCTGGCTGTGGGGCCGGGGATCGTGCGCGGCCCCGGTCCCCGGATGTGACGCCGGGAGGAGGCGTGGGGCCGGTAACGGGAGCACCGTGCCCAGGGGAGCGGGAGCTGTTTCTCCTCGCTGAACACAGCTGTGCTGGGTTGCTGCTTTGCTGGAGAGGGGCTTTGGACAAGGCATGGAGTGCCACGACAGGGGGCAATGGTTTCAAACTGACAGAGGACAGGGATGGATAGATGGGATATTGGGAAGGAATTGTTCCCTGGGAGGGTGGGGAGGCCTCCCCTGCCAGGGATCCAGGGGCACCCTGTGCCCAGAGAAGCTGTGGCTGCCCCTGGATCCGTGGCAGTGTCCAAGGCCAGGTTTGGAGCATCCTGAGATAGTAGAAGGTATTCCTGCCCATGGCAGGGGTGGCACTGGCACCGTTCTGGGATTATTGTGAGTTTTTTACGTTTGTCTCAAACTCTAGGGAGAAAGATCTCGACGAGGTCCTGCAGACACACACAGTATTTGTCAATGTCTCCAAAGGCCAGGTGGCAAAGAAGGAAGATCTGGTTAAAGCATTTGGGACAGATGACCAGACAGAAATCTGTAAGATGGTAGGTTTCACACGCTTTGCTTTATAAAAAATACGAGGAGATTTAGTCGCACAGTTAGGTCAGTTTGTACTGAAGGGTGTTTGTAGAATGCTGCTATAGGTGAAAGGGTTGTTTGTTAAGAAATGGTTAAAAAGGAGCTGTAGCTCTGTTTTATAGTTTTATTTGTTTTATAGTTTTATTTTATTTATTTATTATAGTTTTATTTGGCATATGCATGTGGCTGGAAAGAATTCTGTCTAACACACAGCTTGCATGCACCAATGTATCTGGACACAGCCAGCATTGAAAAGTTCCTCGCATAAGATAAGTTATTAAGAATGCAGAGAAAGGAAGAGGACAGTTGCTTACTTTGGAGAGTTCACTTAGGTGTTAGTAACAGATCTAATTTCTTAGTCCTTACTGGTGGGATATGAGCTGTGGACTTGGTGTGGGTGGTGAGATTTCAGTAAATCTCTTGAGTCAGCATTGCCCTGGCAGCCAGGAGGGACATCCCTCTCCTGGGGTCACCAGGCCCAACATCAACAGCTGGGCCAGGGAGGGAATTGTCCTACTCTGCTCTGGGCTGGGGTGGCCTCACCTCCACTGCTGGGGCAGTTTGGGGTGCCGCAATAAAAGAAAGACCTAGAGCTGTCAGAGTCCAAAGAAAGCTACAAAGAAGGTGAAGGGCCTGGAGGGGCCACGCAAGGAGCAGCTTTTAGGGCACTTGGTCTGTTCAGCCTAAAGAGACTGAGGTCAGACCTCATCAGGGTCTGCAGCTCCTCCCAAGGGACAGCTCCAATCTCTGCTCTATGTAACAGGGACAGGACCCAGGGAATGGCTGGAGCTGTGCCAGGGTATGTTTAGGTTGGATTTTAGGGAAAGGTTCTTCGCCCAGAGGGTGCTGGGCACTGCCCAGGCTCCCCAGGGAATGGGCACAGGCCCGAGGCTGCCAGAACCCCAGGAGGGTTAGGACAGCCAGGAATGCCAGGCTGGGCTTCTTGGGGTGTCTGTGCAGAGCCGGGGCCTGGACCGGATGATCCCCTAGGGGTCCCTTCCAACTCAAGATATTCTGTGATTCTGTGAAATCTGTGCTTCTCGCACTGCAGTTTAGTGTTTCTGTGGTGAGGTTTTTTTGTCTGAAGCCTTCCCAATGCTGTCTGTTGTAATGATTCACATTAATAATTACGTTGTTGTTTGCTGCACTTCAAATCTCACCCAACCTTTCAAGCAGCTGTCAAATTTAACAAAGTTACTCAAAGTTGTCAAATTTAACTTGTCACTCTTCAAATCCACGATGTTCATTAACCGATTTCTCTGTTTCAGATTTTATCCAAAGGGGAGCTGCAGGTGTCGGACAAGGAGCGGCACACGCAGCTGGAGCAGATGTTCCGAGACATCGCCACCATCGTGGCTGACAAGTGCGTGAACCCCGAGACAAAGCGGCCCTACACGGTGATCCTCATTGAAAGGGCCATGAAGGACATTCACTACTCTGTCAAACCCAACAAAAGCACGAAGCAGCAGGTGAGTTTCCTTCAGTATCAGCTCCTGCTCCGAGGTGGTGCCATCCTGAGGTGGTAATTCCTCAGGTCTCAGCCACAGAGGGATCAGCAGAGCCCCAGGATCTGAGGCCTGCACGGGGATTACTCAGCCATCTGGCAGCTGAATGCTGGAGAGAGGCAGCTCCTGAAACTTGGGCAATTTGTTTGCTAAGAATTCAGGGAAGGAAGAAAGAAAGGGAAAAACCAACAGTGATACACTTAGAACAGAAATAAAAGTTTTATGATTTTGCTAATTGATGTGGTACATCAGGTTTGCATTTGAGCCATGTGGGTTTGTGGTGTTTTGCAGCATAGCTATTTAATTCTATTTCAGACAGCTTTTAAGTGTTCAAAGTGATCACAAACAACAAGAAGTCTGCCTTTCCTTGTTCATCTGTCAAAAGAGCATGATAGCAACCTCCCTGCAGCAGAGTGGCAGTGACCAGCACTGGCTCTGAAGCTGGGGAAAAGGTTTGAGATTTGGATCTGGATGCTGGGTTTTAAGCAGGTGTGCAAGTGCTCTTTTTCTTGCCTAACAGGCCCTGGAAGTGATCAGGCAGCTGAAGGAGACCATGCAGATTGAACGTGCTCACATGAGGCTGAGGTTTATCCTGCCAGCAAAGGAGGGCAAGAAGCTGAAAGAGAAGCTCAAGCCACTGATTAAAGTTACTGAAAGTGAAGACTTCCAGGAACAGCTGGAAATTGTAAGCAGAAAGCAGTCCCTGGGGTTCAGGTTTGAGTTGAACTACACATGTGTATTTTACTAGGAGAATAATTCATAGATGGAAGCTTTTTAGATAAACTGCAGGCTTACCAGAGATCCTGAATCAGAGCTGCAGTTGGGAATTTTTAGCTTCACACAATCCTAGTGATGTGGGCATGGAAGCAGCCTTTGGTGTCCGGAGGTTGCTGCTCCAAGCTGAGGAGTGCACAGTGCAGTTCCTCTTAGCAGTGATGATCCTGCAACACTGATAACTTTCTCTCATATGTGGAATGTTACAGTTATTTGTTTGGTGGCTTCTGTCTGGATTTTAAGAGTGGCTAATTTTTTTTTTAAGTTGGTGTGTGGTAAAGCAAAATTTCGTATTAAAATCTTCATACAAACAGAATCCAGCAATCCCAACTGGCAAAAGCCATGTCCAGCATGGGGAACTGGAACTGTAGAGCTCTGTGGAAAGATTGCTGCTAGACAGAGCTTGTTAACTCTTCAGAATCTTCCTCAGTAACTAACTAGGATTGTTTTAATGAAAGCGAATGTTAGGCCTTGGGTAGGAGCTGATGAAATTCAAACATTCTTGGCTGACTGTTGAAATGTGGAACATTCCAGGTGTGCCTTATTGACCCAGGCTGCTTCAGGGAGATCGACGAGCTGATCCGCAGTGAGACAAAAGGGAAAGGATCCCTGGAAGTGCTCAGTCTGAAGGATGTGGAGGAAGGAGATGAAAAGCTTGAATAACAAAATCTTCCTGCAGCAGATCTGCTTCAACAACCTCCCCACAGTGACTGGTGTAGCCACTCTTCTGTTAGGCCTTCATGGTTTTTTCCAATCTCTTGCTGCCAAATATTTTCTGATACTAATCCTTCGGGATTTTTCCATGCAGTGTGGGTTGGGTTTTTTTTATCATTTTACACTTGCTTGGTTTACAGATGTCTTTGCCTCTAAGTAGATTTTGTGTCAGAGTTGCACTAATAAGGACTGAGTTAGGGTGTGGTAGGAGGTTACTCTCACTTTGCTTTAGTTTCAGGGTTGCTGTTGAAGAGAGTTTGAGTGATTGAAGAGTGTTTGGTGCCAATTGTTTGTACCTTCAGTTTGTCAGTGTTGAGTGGGAGATTGTACTGGTCACTGAGGAGTGGCTTTGTATGTGAGGAGAGGAACCTTAAGAAAAGAGAGCTGCATTTTCACTTCAAAACAGGTGCACTGTGGATCATGTCTAAAAATCAGTTTCTCGGTGGCGTGAAAACTGACTTAGGCTTTCATAATTGGCTACTCAATAATTAAAGTACTTCAAAGGACCATTCATAAAGAATTCCTTCACTGGCTGTAACAGCACTTGCTGACTTAGAGATGAGGTTCTCCAAATAACTTATTTGTAGAATATATTTAGCTACATTAATAAAAACAAATTATCATCTATTTATATATTATAGATACAAAAAGAAATAAGATACTTATTTTTGTTAATAGTAGAAGAGATATCCCTAGCTGTGGCAGTGCTTTTGTAGGCTGAGGGAGTAGCCTGTGCTTGGGAGCTGCTGCTTTCACATGATAAAATGAATCTCAAACAGGCAGTGGTGGCCTCTGGCCATGGAGCCAGACAGGCTTTTGTTGGATAGTGATTCCCAGCAGGAATTGTTTGTGTGTGCCCCTTTGCTTTTTAGTGCAACAGAACAATTCTGGCAGCTCTCCTTTATCCTCTGTCCTTTTTTTTTTTGCTGCTCTCTAATCCATGCATGGAATTTCCAGCCAGGTCCTGAGGCATGGGATATAGTTCTTGCTAATTCTGTTAAATCTTGCTGCAGCTGTGTTAAACAAATGATTTGAAGTTGAACTGGGGTATTTTAAAGAAAAGGGGAAGAGAGGACAGCAATGGGGGAAGGAGATACTAAAAATACAAACCACCAGGCAGAGCAGATCTGGTTCAGTGACTAAAAGCTAAATCAGCAGGAATTTGAGGAGCCTTTAATATGACATCCCTGTTTCCATGCAGATAGCAGGCAGCAGGTGAAGAGCTGTGAGCCAGCCAGGGAGGAGATCTCTCCCAGGTGAGCGTGGTGCTCTTTGGTTTCTATTGCCTTCCAGAGACTCCGCCCTTACATGACAGTTAAACAGAGCTGGGTTTTGCTCCTGCACCTTTGACTCATTGTGAATTTCCTGGAATTTCATCAGGGAGGGTAGAAATCAGCTGGAGGAAGGGAGGTTTGGAATGTGAGGTGGCTGCAGGGCTGGAGCCTCATTGCAAGGCTGCCTCTTGAGAGTGGATTTCTGCAGCAGCCAATTTGTGTGCACTTGTGCAAGGCCAGGATCAATTCCTTCAGCAGTATTTTGGGAGGATCTGCCTCTCTAGAGCCTTAGTTTTGCTGAGGGCAGGTGAAACAGATTCTTGAACCACTTTATCAATTTTAAAATGCTTTTGTTTGTTCCTAGGGGTTTAAATGCTGCCCAGGAAATGCAGGGGTGTAGTGAGTGCATATGCCATGTGGACAGGGCTCAGTGTGGAGAGTTCTGTGTTCAGAGGCAGCTCCCACTGGGTACCACCACCCTGGGCTGCTGCCTGCGTGCACCTCTCTTTCCAGGCACACTTTGAGAAGCACTGAAGATGATCATGTTGATACTTTAGCTTGTCACTGGCAATTAGCACTAACATGCAATTCACACAAATGTGCAAATAAGACGTTTAGCAAGAGCCTCAGAGGATATTGTGTCAGTAATACCTGATTTCACAATTCTTTAATTTGTTGGTTTGCTGTGTTTAACACCTTGAGCACAACAGGATGGCAGCAGGTTAAAAATCTGGAGTTCCAGAACCTGAATCTTAAGTTGATTCATGAGCTTGGTGCTAGGAAGGCAATTTCTTTATAAAGTCTTTTTCTGCAAATCCAAACATTAAGGATTTTCTCTGGTAGAGGGAGCTTGCATTTATTTATGGACAAATAAAGATACATCCTGGCATTTCTTGTTATGTTTGTAGTTCAGCAAAAACGTATGGTGAGCATCAGAATAAAGCTCAGGATTGGTAACTGGTTTGTCTTTGCCCATTCCAACAAGAGCATAACTCCCTGCACAACTGTTTCCTGCCTAATTAACTGGAATTTTCAAATAGGTGGGCATTTAAATAAGCTCGCAGCTTCCAGGAGAGCACTGCTGGTGTCTTTGGGTGCACATGCACATGTGTTCGCCCTGAAATTGCCCTGTTCCTGGTGGGGCTCAGAGTGGTTCCTGACAGCTGCCACTGCCACGACAATGGAAGACAAAGCTGGAATGTTTCTCTGCCCCCCTCCAAGAGCTCATTAATCAGTTGTTAATTAACCTGTTCCCTGGAGAAGTGTTGAGGAGGGGGCTGAGCCATGGCTGAGCAGGAGGCGTGTGGCCGGTGGCAGTTAACAGTGACACAGTAACAGTTCCACGGTGGAACCCTGCAGTCACAACGCTGCTACACCTCCCCGGGGCAGCAGGGCCTCGGCATCCGTCCCACAGGGATCTGGAATGGTGGGCCAAGGGATGGAGACCCCCGGCAGCACGCGGGGCCCCAAGGCCGACCTGAGCCAGCGCAGCCAGGAGATGCGTGTCCTCGTGGGCCTGCAAGGTGCTGCCTTGGGCTGCTCGGGGACTGGGGGATCACAGCCCCCTCATCCCACATGGTACCATCAGCTGCTTGATGTCCCCCAGAGCAAGGCGGGAAGATTTTCGCTCAGTCCTGCGAGGAAAAGCTGCGGCAGAACAGGGAGCTGCTTCCCAGCCTGCAGGCGGCTTTGCAGGAGGATTCCAGTATGCTGGACTTTGTCCTGAAGGTACCAGCTGTTCCCTCCTGCTGCACTCCTGCATGGTGCTGGGCCTGCACTCCCAGCTCCTCCAGGAGCTGGCAGCACAGGCCAGCAAAAGATGTGTCATTCCCAGGCTGACAGTGACCATCTCTTTGCCCCTCCCCTGCCCACAGTACAACAAACTCCCCATTAAAGATGCTTTCGGAGAGGGCCAGGAGCTCGTTTCAGCCACTGAGAGCCTGGAGGTAATGACAGCGCTGGGAGCAAGGGCTGCTCACAGGGGCTGGGGCTCTGGGGACACTGGGAAGAACAGTGCATGGTAGAGGGACATGGTGCCAGCACCAGGACAACCCCGCAGGGCTGCTGTGGAGACATGGTGTTCACATGTGGTCCCATGGGTCCCTTTTCACCATGGGACCCATCCATGCAGCCCCTTTGTCCCAGAAGACTTCCTGACTGTCCCACCCCATGTGTCCCTGGCACTGCCTGTGTTCCTACAGGGTCCAGTTGCATCTCTGGCAGAGAGATGCTGTCCCTGCCCTTCACTGTCTGTCCCAAGGTTGTGCCCTGGTTACAAACCCATGGAGATCGAGATGCTGTGCTCACGAAGCTGCCTTTGCCCCGAGGCCTCATGCAGCGACAGAGCGCTGCCCCCCCTCTCTGACAACATCCCCATCTGGGCCCTGATCGATTTTATTGATCCCCAGCCCTGCTCTCTGTTATGCGGAGTCCCTAAGCCCAGCCCAGCCCTGCCATCAGCAGTTGCCCATCTCTGCCTTACCCCAACCAGCCCCCAGAGGAAAGCTCTCCCAGACCCCATCCTGTCAAACCAGTGACAACATTCTGGAGCATCTCAGTGTTCCCAGCTCTACCTTGGGGGGAGTTTTCTGGGCAGCACCCCCTTCTCCTGCAGCATCTAGCCTGGAAAATGGTCTCATGCCCATCCAGGTGGTCATAAAGAAGATTGAGGCCAAAGTCCATGACCAGGTGAAGGTGTGTGACATGCTGCTGCACCAGCTGAAGCAGTGGAGCCAAGCCAGGGATGAGCGCCAGAGGCACCTGCAGGATCTGCAGGATGCTGAGACAGATCCTAAGTGGCAAGAGCCACAGTTGCAGGTACCCAGGAGCCCTTCCTGGTGCGCCAGCACCCATGGGGAGCTTTAATCCAGCCCCTGCACCCCCAGCTGGGCACTAGGCATGGTACACATAGTCACTTTGTGTCTTCCCCCCTGTGTCTGCCCCAGACCATTCGCCAGCTGGGCAATGACATCGAGAAGATGCTTATGAAAATTCACTGTGGAGAGATCGTGACCAGGCTGTACCTGCAGCTGCAGGAGGTCCTGAGGAGGGTGAGCTTCCCCTCTCTGTGCCACTGTTTCACCTGCTCTCCTTGCAAAGACACGGAGGGCCCAAGGGGTTGTGTCCCAGGGGACACTTTGCTGGTCCCCTCTGTGCCCTGTCAGCATGGGGGACCCTGGTGGGTGACATGCTGTGACTCCCTGTGTGCCAGGAGCTGGTGTACCTGCCTCAATATTTAGACCTCCTGTGTGGGATGACTGTGATGTACCACGAAGAGTTCACGGCCCAGAGTAGCTTCAAAGCCAACAATGTCATCAAGGTGAGATAACTGAAGCCTTTCCCACCCTGCAACTCCCACAGACAGTGCCATATACCTGGGCCTGAGAGCCTTCCTTCAGCAAGGGGCAAAAGAGATGGAGCTGAGGTTGCCCACAGCACCCAGAGGCCTCCATAGATCCTCCCAGGTCTCCCTCTTGTCCCCTGGGGCTGGGGTCAGCCTGTCTGAAGTACCACTGTGTCCCACACCCCAGCCTGCCTTGCCAAGCTTCCTTCACAGCCTGTTTGCATAGACTGGGGTCACTTTGACATTGGGCATCCCAGTAGCTCATCCCGTAGCTCAAATCACAGATTCATGGAATGATTTGGGTTAGCAGAGACCTTAAAGCTCATCTCATTCCCTCCCCCTGCCATGGGAAGGGACACATTCTGCTCTCCCAGTTTGCTCCAAGCCCTGTCTAGTCTGACCTCGGACACTTTAGGGATCCAGGGGCAGCCACAGCTGCTCTGGGCAACCTGTGCCAGGGTGTCATCATGCTCACAGGAAAGAATTTCTTCCTTATCTCAATCTAAACCAATACTTGAACCTAATAACCAATCTGTAGAAAGCTCCAACTGACTTTGGCAGCAACTCTTCCCTTCTCTGCTGTGCTCCAGAAACTCATGGCCAAGGCAGGACCCCAGGTCCGTGTGGAGAAGCAGCTCAGAGACCAGTCCCTGGCTGAGCAAAGAAGGCACATCGAGAGCCTCCGGCGCCAGGAGGAGAGTGAAAGGCAGCAGAGGCAGGTGAGCTGGGGGTGTGGGGCAGGTGATCTGGGGGTGTGGGGCAGCCTGCAGTGCTGAGCCCCCGGGGGTGACAGTGACTGTCCTTGCAGCAAGCTGTGTCCATGCTCTCTGCAGAGCAGGACCTAAGCTCCTCAGACGTGCCGGCGGGTGAGTGCCTGGCAGGGATCAGGGTGGGGGGATGTGGGCACGGCCATGGACATCCTGCCCTGCTCCTTCCCTGCCACCCCAGGTGCTGACATGGAGGCTGCCAAGGCCGAGATGCAGCGCGAGGCCTTTGTGACCGACAAGATGGAGAAGGCAAAGACTGCCGTGCAGTGCTCCTGCTTCTGGGTAATGGAAAACCCATCCCTGCTAAAACCTGGGGCTGCTGGAGTGCTGGGGAGCTGCAACCTCTCTGCTCCCCCCATTTCCCTGTGGAGTTATCTGCTCTTCTCTCCCTGGAGCCCCACAAAGCCCCTCTTTGCAGGCAGGCACAGAGCTGCCCTTCTCTATGACCAGAGACTGCAGAGCTCTCTGGTCCTGTAAACCCCCCGAGGCCCTGCTTCCAGCAGGAGCACCTTGGGCTCAGTCCTTGTGTCTCCCCTGGCCAGGACATCCCCAGCAGCATCCAGGCGCAGAGGAAATCCCTGGAGAACCTGCAGCAGCACATCAATGAGGGCAAGGAGATGAAGAAGATGCTGAGGACTACACTGCAGGAGCTGGAGTTGAAGCAGGCTAAAGTGAAGTTTAACCAGCCTGTCAGCACCACCAGGTGCTGCTGGCCTCACACAGTTGTGCTAACCAGGCCACCAGCCTTGGGGATGACATGTCCCAACAGGCACCCTGACCTCCTCCCCACTGCAGCCATGCACTCCTCCCGCACTGGGAGGGTTTCTGAGCTTCTGAGCACCCAAAGCTCCCACTGGGGTCCAGGAGCTCCCTTTCTCCTTGCCTGGCATGGGAAGTACTGCCAGCAGCATGGAGCTGGCCTGCAGTTGGGGGTGGGGCAACCTGACCAGCTTTTTGAGCAGTTTTGGGGTGTCCCTGCACCCCTCTGCAGCTGTGTGATGTGAGTATGGCTGGCTCCAGGCTGCAGGAGGAGGAGCTGAGGGAGAACCTGAAGCAGGAAGAAGCCCGGCTGGAGCAGATGCGAGCCCAGATGTTGAAGAACCAGAAGCGCCTGATTGAGTTTGAGAACATCATTGACAACTTGTTCCTCCACCTGCAGGGCATACTCATCCCTGATCAGGTACCGTGGGGCACTGGAGGAGCAGGGCCATGCAGGCAGGGCACCACAGGGACACCTGGCACAGCCACCAGGTGCTTCACTGTCCCCACCAAGGTGGTTCTGTCTCTCCCAGAAGGACTCTGTTGCGCTGGTGGGGATGGAGGAGAAGCTGCAGCACTGTGAGCAGAAGATGCAGTTCCTGAAGGAGAAGATGGCAGCCCGGCCCGAGGACAGCACTGATGAACATAGTGAGGTACAGGGGCTCTGGCCCTCTGTGTCCCTGGGGACACACACAGGGCCCTCACAGGTGGCCACCCAAGTCATCCTTCCTCAGCAGGGCCACAGGGAAGAGCCATGGAGCAGCTCAGCCCTGGATGGCATTGGGCACCCTTGGGTACCTCAAGTGTGGCACCCTTGGGTTGTAACACCCGCCTGCCCTCCAGCACTTATCCCAGGCTGTCTTTCACAGACATTTGCCAAGGTCAGGAACCTTCTGGAGAAAAGAACTGCAGATGAATCACAGAACCTGAAGATTTCCTTTGAGGATGAAGACACTATGGAAGATGGTAGGAGAGCATAGTGGGGACATGTCCCACAGTGACTGTCCCAGCCTCTGCCCCCTGGGATTTTTGGGAGTCCTTGTTTGTCTCCCACTGGCCCAGCAGACACCAATCCACAAATTGCCTCCAGGTTTTGAGGCTGACCTTGGCTGTTTCAAAGGATTCAGATGTGGGTGGTGGTTTTAGGCAGGGGTGTGGGAGAACGAAGGCAGGTGATGGCGTGATGAGCACCAAGCCTCTGCAGGAACAAGGAGAGATGTCATGGGGCAAGAGGGGACACCCTCATCTCCAAAATCACTTGGTTGTGAAGAATAATCAGTGCTTGGTTCTGCCTGTGGGTGCTCCTGGAAGAGGCAAAGAGCTTTTGGCAGCTCACCACCTTTCTTTAGCAAAGCAGGAGCTGTGCCCACCACACTGTAGCTCCAGACCTTTATGGGAAGCCCCAGCAGTGTTGGAGATGGGCCACAGTGGTGGCATCACCAAGTCCCACAGATCACCCTGGGATGCTGGAGTGGAAAAGCCCATAAGGACTCTACTGGATCCCATGAGCCTAACGAAACGTCCCAGGGACACAGGCACAGCAAACGTGGCCTCCAGACCCTCCCCAGCCCCTCCTCTCCACTCTTCCTTCCAGACACCTTGGATTTTGAGGATGAAGAACATGACTACATCCCCAGCCGGGAGGACATCAAGAAGCAGGGGCTGCAGCTGATCCGAATGAACACCAAACGTCGCAAAAAGAAGTAGTGGTTTCTCCACCTGAGCTTTGAGGGCCCCAGGCCACCCCTTGTACCCTTTTCCCACCAGGTTTAATAAATCAGATCTTCTTCATCCCTCCCAGTTCCATGGTAAGGGACAGCTTCAGCCCCTGGAGCAAAGCTGGGCCTGATCTGGCTTTCTCCCCCTTGGTGCTGTGGGGCCAACACTTTCCCAGGACCTCTAGTGCCCATGGGGCTGGAGCCTGTCAGAGCCAGTGATGGGGAAATGTGGGGAATGGCTGAGTCCTGTGGAGCCCCCAGGGTGGGTGTCCTGATGTCCGTGCATGGGAGCAGAAGGGCAGAGCCTACCCAGGGAAGAGAGACCCAAACCTGAGCTGAGCCCCCAGCCTGGAGCCTCTCCCCTCCCTGCTCCTGCACACACGTCCTACAACTCCTGCCCTGACCCTGGAGCAAACCCCAGGTGTAACCTGTGGGCTGCAGAAGGGTCTGGTGGTCAGGAATGTCCTAGTGTGACCCAGGACAGCAGAGGCTGCTGCTCCAGGGTGGGATGCCTAATCCTGCTGGGGGGCACAGCCACACAGCCCCGGAGGCCACCTTGTCCCCTCTCCTCTTGTGCTGCAAATAGATGGTGCTGTTACTCCAAGAACAGCCGGCACCGAGGGGCTCTGCCTGTGCTCCTGGACAGAGAGCCAGTACAGGGGCACCTTGTCCCCTTCCACACGGGAATGTCACTGTTAGAGCAGCCTTTCCCTGCCTGTTCCTGTGCTTTGTGCTGGCATAATCAATGACATCACCACCAAGGGGAGGAACAGCTGCTGCTCCCAAGCCTCTCAGCACTATTCCTGGTGGGTCTTGTGGAATGGGCATTATCTTCACAAAATACAGCACAACTTGAGGTTTTTCAGGGAAGCTCCAGAAATAACATCACGTGTCAGTAAAGGCATCTCATGGAGCTTCCCAGAATACACAGCCACAGGTGGGCCCTTCTGCAAGTAAAGACCAGGCTGTAATTGCATATCCATCTGTTCATGTCGTGTTCTTGGGTACCACCACAGCTTCACCACCCTCACAGTGAAGAGTTTCTTCCCAGTATCCCATCTAACCCTGCCCTCTGGCAGTGGGAAGCCATTCTCTGTGTCCTGTCCCTCCATCCCTTGTCCCCAGTCCCTCTCCAGCTCTCCTGAAGCCCCTTTAGGCTCTGGAAGGTGCTCTGAGCTCTCCCTGGAGCCTTCTCTTCTCCAGGTGAGCACCCCCAGCTCTCCCAGCCTGAGAAATGTGTCAAGCTCTTGGTTTGGTCTTTCCGCACGGGCTGTGGGGAACAGGGAAGTGGGAAAAGGTATAGAAGAACTGGAGCTGGCTGGACGCTCCAGTCTCTGTCCCATTTTCTGGCTGGAAGGTAATTCAGGGGTGTTTTAGCTGCCTTTACAGGAGGGGCAGCAGCAATGGGGTTCACCTCTCTAAGCCCCTCCTGCCCTGAGCAGGGGATCCAAGGACTACCTGCTCCATCAGGAGCATCCACTGGATGTGTTCAGACAGCACATCCCAAACCCCTGTCACAGCTACCAGAAGAGGGGAAGGGCTGTCACCCCCAGCCAGCAGCTCCCGGGCACACAGACGGAGCCGGGCGCAATCGCAGTGACTGCTCCTGGCTTCCCTGGATCCAGGAGAGGCAGCACCAGGAATGGATGTGACAAGTGGAGAAGAGGTACCAGAGACGGGGGGAAAGAACCGGAGGCAGTGCCTTGGTTTCTGGATTTGAAAAGATGGGAGAAGATGGGGCTGCAGGGGCTCTCCCATAGGGGAAAATATAATTAATTATATAAGGAACAAATGAATAAGTAGGGAAGGGAAGGGGAAAAGGTAACTGGAAAGGGAAGCAACAGGACTGATGCTACCAGAGGCCTCATTAGGTGTCAGGCATGGGTGGCACAGCCCAGGGAAGGAGATGAGAGATTTCCTTTTCTGCCCTAAGAAGCCTTTATTCCCTTCTTCCCAGCTCGGCTGGAGCTCCAGCTCGGATGCTGCAACCAGTGCCAGGATTGGTGAGAAACCAAAAATAGAACATTGGGGAATTGCATGCAAGCATTTGCCATGTGGAAATATCAAGCTCTGCCTTGGGAAGGCTGGGTTTGAGTGGGTTTGGGGCTTTTTATTTTTAAAGTTGTGATGAAAATCACATGGAATGGAGTGCAGGGAAGGGTGGGCACAGCTGGGATGTCACTGGAACATCAGCGCTGGGTTTTATCCTCTGGTAAAAGGAGAATCAGGTAAATCAGCAAGTCTGGGGCCAAAAGCAGAGGCTCTGTTGGCTGTTCTGGGGAGGAACAGCCAGCCAGGGGATCCTTCTTGGAGCTGCAATGGTGGGATATGGGAGGTTTGTGTATTCCAGTCTTTGGGGTGAGAGCTGCTTCCAGCCAAGGAAGCACAAACATTTTCCATTCCCATGTTGATAAGAGGGTCCACGGAGGGGGGATGGGGGGGGTTGGCCTGGTGAAGAGTGGGAATTGGCATCACAGCCACAGTAGGTCTCAGCACCCTGGGCCAAGCAAGGTGGGGCTGAGGCAGTGCTGGTAAAGGAGGGAAGGACTCCAAGGAGGTGGGGTCCATGCTCTGACCCTCGGTAAGGGGAGAAGTGGCTGGCAGCAGAGCAGTGGGTGGGGCTGCAGGTCCCACAAGGCAGCTTTCCTCCACAGCAGAGACTATGGACCACCTCAGACCATTCTGGTGGCCTCCTCTGGGTCTGCTCTACCAGCTCCACATCTCTGCTGGGATGAGCTGGAGGCAGCTCCAGAGGGGTCCCAGGAGAGCAGAGCAGAGGGAGAGCATCCCCTCCCTCCCCTGCTGCCCAGCCTGATGGGATAAGCCCAGGAGACACTTGGCTTCCTGAGCTGCCAGTACCCGTGGCCAGGCCATGTCCCATTTGTCACCCACCAAAACCCCCAGTTCTCCTCAATCCATCCATCCATCCATCCCCAGTCTGTGCTGGCCCTGAGGATGGCCCTGCCCCAGGTCCCTGACCCTGCACTCAGCTGGGCTGGATCAGCCCATGGGCTCAGTGTGGAGGAGAGGGAGGGATGCAGGGGCAGGGGTGGGATATTGGAGTGGGATAATGGGTGGGATAATGGGATGCAGGTGGATGATGCCCTTTGGGAGGCAGCTGGAGATGCAGCCCATCCATCGCTGTGTTGCTCTGCCCACCCCGCTTGCTCCTCCACACTAGCAGGTCCTAGGGGACCCAAGTTGGGATGACTGGGCACAGATACCGGTGGTGTCTCCTGGCGGGGCTCCCCCACTGAGGGGGGACACAAGGGTGCCAGGAACAGCACAGGGAGGGCAATTCTGTCCCCAGCTCAGGCTCTGCCCTGCCCACTCCCATCCCAGCCCCACACCAGCAGCACCTAGCACCCCAAGGCACGTGAGAGGGGGTGACCCCCTCCTTGTGCCCCCTCATCCCAGAGCCAGATCCCAAGGGCTCTCCCACCACACCCCAAGCTGGGTGTCCCTGTGAGAGCAGCACAAACCCCGCGGTATCCATTTTGAGCCTTTTCCAAGGAACAGGAATTGGGATCAAGAGGCCACAAGGTGGACGACCACCAGCCTCAGAAAGTGGGTGCCCAGGGATGGGGGATGCCCAGGGCCACGGGATGGCCAGGCCGGTGCCCCTGTTCGGTGGAAGCCACGAGGGGTTGCAGACAAGCCAGGTCAGCCATATTTATTGAGAACGGTTGTGGAGGGATAAAAATATTTCCACTACTCTATAAGAATTTATAAACCTATACTCTCTGATCTGTTAACAAACGCCTCTAGGACTGTCATGCCAGGGGAGGGGCTTCTGTAAGAAAATAGCGAGATTAAAAAAAGGAAAGCGCTAAATATTCCCTGCAGGGCCCTGCCCGGGGGGGCCCTGCCTATGGGGGCCATGAGAGCCCCCGCTGGCAGGGGGACATGTGGGGCACAGGCCGGGTGCTGCCCTGGTACCCTGCAGCCCCAACCCCCGAGCCCCGGCTGCACACAGCCCCAGCCAGCCTCGCCCCACCCAGGGGACCCTGGCTCGAGGGGCCCTGATGGGGACAGGACACATCGCCACGCCAGCGAGCTCCACTGATCCCACCGCTCCCAGTCCTGCCTACATCCTCGCCATCCCTTATGGGCTTTCCTGTACCCAGGCGGGAGTTTGGATCCATTTCCCCAGGGATGCTGCAAGAGGTGGCCAGGGCTCACCCTGGGGACACACAGTGAGGCTTTGCAGGAAGCAATACAGTTGGGGACATCCTTGGGGACACAGGGACACTACACAGAGCCCTACAGAGTGGTGACATAGCTGGAGACACAGGGATGCAACATAGCTCTGTGGGAAAGCAATGCAGATTGGGACAGTCTGGAGGGGGACAAGCTGCAGTGCTCTGCAACACCAACCGGGACACGGTGGGGAACATGGGGACACCATGGGGGACATGGGGACACGCAGCAGCGCTTTGCTGAGAAGCAACACATATGGGGATATCCTTGGAGAATATACAGGGCTGCTGTGCCAAGAAGCAGCAGGAACAGGGACATCCTGGGCATACAGGGACACCACAGACAAGCAAGTGGCAGCAGGAGCCAAAATTCCAGCCAGGGCCGGTGCTGTTGCCATGGGGTGAGAGGTGTCACAGGCACAGGACACTCATTATTGCTTTACAGGGCCAACATCACAGCAGGCTTGGGGTGCCCAGCCTCTGATTTAGGGTTCAAGGGATTTTCCCTGGGGACATTGATTCCCCAGTGCTCCCTGTACCACAGCCCTGCTGTCACTCTCTGGGGACAGGGTGGGGACATGGAGCTGGACACTGACAAGCTTCAGTCCCCCTACACTGGTGCTGGCATTGAGCAGGATTGTGACTGTCCCTCCATCCCCTCTGTCCCCTGTGGTCCCCAGGAGCTGCTGTCCCTCCATGCCAGCTTTGTCCCCCACAGCGGGGCAGCAGGGGCCTTTGGGGGGCTGGCACCAGTGTCCCCCTTTCCTCTTCCCTTAATCCAGGGCCAAACTGAGCATAAAGGCTGTAAGCAGGCAGCCCAGGGTGACACGGGGACATGGGACACACTGTGGGGACCAGGCTGGCCAGGGCCCTCCCCAGAGCTATGGAGAAACAAGAAACCAAAGCTTGGGGGATCAAGCTGTGCCCAGTGAGTGGGGGGGGGACCAGGGCAGGGAACCCCGGGTTGGGTGCCCTGTCCCTCGCTGTCCTCTCGTGTCCCCTCGTGTCCCCGCGGGCGCTGGGTGGTTGGATAAGGCGATGCCGCAGCTTAAGGTGGTGGGTGGGTGTTGGTACAGAGTCTGGCAGCGGGGCCAGGCAGGTGGAGCATGATGTAAACATTTCTGATCTGGGGCCAGGAGGAGGAGGAGGAGAAGGAGAACGAGGAGGAGGAAGAGGGACAGGCTAGTGCGAGTCCTTCATCTGCTTCTGGATCTTCTGGAGCATCTCCTGCATCCGCCGCAGCTGGAAGGGAGCAGAGCCGGGATCGTGGATGGTGCCAAGCCCCAGCCACGCAGCTCCCGTGCAAATGGGGCTCGGACTGAGCATCCCAGACAAACTGGGATCGCCAAGAGCTCCGGAGGAGGGAGGGGGGAACCCTTGGATGCACCTCCAGACCCTGCTCGCTGGAGCAGCAGCCACCAGGATGCTGCAGGAAGGGTGGCTCCTGCTGGCTGTGCCATTGCTGGGGCTGCAGGAGTGGGGATGGGGGTTTGGGGGCTCAGCCCGCCCCACACTCACCTCTTCGTCCTTCTCCCGGATGAGCTTCTCCGTCTCCACGTCCGGCACCGGGGGGATCACGGGGATGGGGAAGTCTGTCCCGCTCTCCCGGGTCAGCTTGCTGTGGGCAGAGAGAGGAGGTGAGGGTGCTGCCCCAGCCCCCTGGGGACATTCCCCCATGGATGCCCCAACCCCTGCAGGTCCCCTGCACAGCCCCTGGGCCCCATGGCCACCATCAGAGTGGCTTTTTTCAGGCAAGGGAGATGTGAGCGGCTCCAGGCAGTCCCCAAACCTCAGCACCCCCAACCTGACATGCACCAACCAAGGAGGGACCCAGGGACTTCCTCCACACCCTCCCATTCTGGGGAGAATCCCACTGGGGTTGGGCTCTCCTGGGGCAGTATTATCCCTGCTGCTTTAAAACATCAAAACCTCCCCCTCTGTCCCCTGGCCTCAGGATGGGCTCTCCAGGCACCCCACTGCCCTGCCAGCCCCAGGGATGCTCCTTTTCCTGAGCCTCTGCCAGCCTATTCCTGCTGGAGAGGCCCACCAGCATCCCCCTGAGGCCATGTCACCGTGCAGGACCGGGGCCAGCCCAGTCGATGGCTTCTCTCATGCCCACGGCACTGGGAGGGACCAGCTCTCCCACCTGTCCCTGTGGATGCCACGTGCCACCCCAGCGGGTGACAAGGCCAGGACACCAACAGCGGCTGGCAGGATCACGTGTGCTGCCACATGCCACCGCCACAAGCCACCACCAGCACGGCCCCTCTGGGCAAAGGGGTGATGGACACGGGTGCAGCACGGGCAGGACAGGCCATTCCTGCCCCGCGGGGTCCCGCTGTGCTGGGGCTGGGCCAGGGCCAGGCACGGCATTTGGCCACCTCGGGATCCGCTTTGGAAGGCGCTGAAATTGTCTCGGCTTTTGCCGTGGGGCACGTGGGGAGCACATGGAGCTCCTGCCAGCTCTGGCAGTGACTCGAAACTGGAGCCGGGCACCAGCAATGGGGTGAGCAGCAAAGGCTCTCAGCACCCCAAAATCGCACCCCTGGGAGGGCACCATGATGGGGGCACCCTTCCCTTGGGCAGCCTTGGGGGCTCAGTGCCACCAAACAGTGAGTGACATATCCCCCAGTCTGGGTGAGCCGGAGTGACACCACCAGCACACAGCGTCCTTTGGCACCCCAAGGGCAGCTTGTGTGCAGTGGGTGGCCACAGGGCCATAGTGGGTGGCCACAGGGCCGGCTCGCCCTGAGGGCATCTGCCTGGCCCTTGCGCAGGCACAGAAGGACCGAGACAGCGTTGGGTACCAACAAGCACTTTATAGAGGGGCCAGAGGGTGGCAGGGGGAGCAGGGCGGGGCCCAGCGCGGCCCCGGCCGGTCCCGGCTCAGTCGGCAGAGCAGTCCCCGCAGCACAGCCTCAGCACGGAGGGATGGCTCCTGCCCCGGAGCACACAGGGAAAGACACTTAGAGGTGCCTAGAGAGGTGCTTAGAGCCACTGCCAGCCCCCCACAGCACGGCTCCAGCCCCCCGGGACCCACAGAGCCTCCACGCACTCCCACACTGCTCTGACCCCCGGCTGGAGGGTCCCAGGGGACCCTGCTTGTGGGGGCTCCCTCAGCACCTCGGGGTGGCTAAAGCGGATGTGGGTGCCGTGAATTCGGCTGATCCGCGAGCAGAGGCCCAGCGCCGGGTTTTGCTGGGCTCCTGCTGTGGCGCCAGAGCCTGCAAGGATGCAAGGGCTCCCTCCCTGTTGGAGCATCCCCCCACAGCCAGCCCCAGGGGGATGCAGGATCCCCCTCAGTGCTGAAGCATACCCCGAGACACACCCAGCCCAGACGGGACACACAGTCCCCCTTGCTGCCAGAGCACACCCCTGGCCCCCAGCCCCAGCCCTGGAGGCACATGGGGTCCTCCTCACTGCTGGAACATGCCCCTCAAACCAGCCCCAGCTCTGGGGAGATGTAGGGTCCCCCTTGCTACCAGAGGATCCTCCCAGCCCTCCCAGGGTCACAGGGTGCCCCTCACTGCTGGAGTATCCCAGCCAAGACAGACCCAGCCTCAGGGGATGTGGGGCCCCCTCGCTGCTAGAGCATCCCCCCGCGGCAGTCCCAGCCCAAGGGCACAGGAGGGGCCCCTCACCGCACTGGGACTCCCCAGCACAGCACCGGGGCTCCCCGGCACGGACCCACGCACAGCCCTGACCCGCCGACGCCGCACGGCAGCAGGTGGGGTTACCCCAGAGAGAGGAGCCCCCGCCCCAGCCCGGCCCGGCCCCAGCCCCGCCCGTACTTGCGGTTGCGCTCCTTGACCACCATGCGGGTCATGCTCTGGATGCACTGCGTGCGGTAGTTCTCGTAGTGCGTCTCCCGCGTCACGTCCTTCAGGTCCTGCATGTGCGTCCTCACCAGCATCGTCCGCAGCTTCACGAAGTCGCAGTGGGACGGGTTCTCCACTGCGGGGGAGGTGGGGTCAGGGGGCCACAGCCTGTCCCCAACCCCAGGGCTGCAAAGGGCACACCGTGTCCCTGTCCCCAGAGGCTGGGGGCCGCCGGGGACAGCCCAGCATTACCTTCTACGATGCCCCATGGGTAGAGGCGCCCGCGGACGCGCCGGCCCTTGGCCTCCACCACCGTGTTGCTGCCGATGACGGCGAAGGGGATGCTCTCCTGCAAGAGCGTGGGGGATCAGCAGGGTCCTGCCATGACCCCCACCTGCCAGGACCCACATCCTTCCGCATGCCCTCCTCCATTGTGTCCGGCACCCATTTGCCAAGATATCCGAAAGGCCTGGCTGTGGAGAGCCCCGGTGGGACAGCAGAGGTCGTGACATGGGTTTCCCCACCCAAGCCCCATCCCACCAAGCTGCAGGTGTCACCCGTTGGATCTAGGTGACGTGTCTGGGTAGTGTGGTATGTGCCAGCCTCTCCATGCTAGAGAGCTTGTGTGGCCCCAAAGAGTCCTGCAGGTACCCCAGGGTGACGTGTCCTCCTGGCCACAGGGCTCTGCCCCTCCAGTGATGGAGCTGGAGGAGCCAGACCCACCTTCAGTGCCTGGTCCTGCAGCTTGAACTCCTCATCCTCGTCTGAGTCGCACTCAGGGAACTGGTAGATGCGGATGCCGTAGTGGTCAATCTCCTCCCGGATCTGGAGGCAAACAGCCCCTTGAAGGCAGGGCTCCAGCCTCAGGAAGGGCATGGGAGGCACCACACAGGGCCAATGGCCCCCAAAAGCCTGTTCCCACCAGACCAGATGTCATGGACACCCCCCAGTCCTTCCAACCTCCAGCTGAGCCCTAGGCAGATGAGTCCCCGGTGGCCGTGGGGGCAACATGGTCCCCTACAGTGCTGCGAGCCTGGAAAATGCTCCAGGGCAAATTCCAGGCAGGAGATGGATGAAGATCCCAGGGTCTTCCCCATGCCCAGTGACCTGCTGGGACAGCTCCCAGCTGGCCCACATCCCCTCACCTTGTTCTTCATGCGCTCCACCTCGGCAGGGGTCAGGGTGTCAGCCTTGGCCAGCACGGGCACGATGTTCACGCGCTGGTGCAGAGCTCTCATGAACTCCACGTCCAGAGGCCGGAGCCTGCGGGGGGAGCCTGGTGAGCCCCATCCCACCACACCCCTGCCCAGCTCCCCCGGGCAGAGTGGGCAGGGCTGCCCGTACCCGTGGCCAAAGGGCGAGATGAAGTAGATGCAGCAGTGCACTCGGTTGTCCTGGATGTTTTTCCGGTTGAGGCCGCTTTCGTCACGGAAATACTGCTCGAACTGCTGGTCGATGTAGTCAGCCACCGGTTTCCAGCTGCAGGGACAGCGAGGTGACACCAATCCTCTGTGGGACTCCCCTGATCTCTATGGACCCCCAGCTCAATACCTCCCCTTGCTCAGCACCTAAGCCCAGCCAACCATGGGCATCCCACCCACCACGCGTGTCCGCCCTGGGAGACCCCTCCACCCCACGGCACTCAGCATCCCACCCACCCTGGGGACAGTCCCCACCCCGTGGCACTCACCACTCAGTGTTGTTGACTGCGTCCCCAAAGCCTGGCGTGTCCACAATGGTCAGGCGCAGCTTGACCCCCTTCTCCTCGATGTCCACCACGTGTTTGGTGATCTCCACCGTCTGAGTGATGCGCTCTGTGGGGAGGGACACATGTCACCAGGGGGGACACCAGGGAGGGTGGAGGTTACATGGGGACATGCTGCAATTCCCAAGTGTCATCCCCTACCCTTGGGGCTGGGTGACCCATCTGGATCGGCCCCAACACACGCCGTGCTCCAGCCCAGGAGAGGATGCTCCATGCTGTGGCCCCACATCCCTATGGATGGTCACCCATCCTTTGGTGGCTGTGCCTCTGCCACCCCAGGACTCCAGCTCAGGCAGCACAGGGGTCTGCTGGGGCTGGGCCTTGCTGCAGAAGCATTTCAGGTGACCTCACATCTCTAGTCTGCACGTGCCCCTTCACCCCAGGACCCTCCATGTGTCCCTGCATCCCCGAGGATGCTCCTGCATTGTGTGTTTTGGCTTTCACTCCAAGCAACAAAAACCAATCAAAAAAATCTCACGAACTCCTGGGGATTTGGGCAAGTTTGGGCCATTTCAATGCAAAAACTGCCTGTGGCTGAACTGGCACTGTGCCCCAGGCCCTGACTGTCCCCAGCCTCCCAGAAATGCTGCAGTTCCAGCCAATCCCCAACAAGCCAGGGTTTGTTTTCCCCGTGGAAATAAAGTCCCCGTGGGGGGTCCCCATCCTGTGCAGGGGGGTCCCCACTGCCTCAGAGCGGTCCCCAGTGCCAGTGGGCAGCTGGCAACACAGCAGATGTCGTTTCAGGGGAGCCTGGCTGGGCAGGAAGAGGGGGTGCAGTCCCCAGGAGCATCCCTGGGCTCTGCCACTGCCTAGGTCACCCAAGACACTCCTCTGGGCCGTGACTGTCCCCCCTAACCTTCGGCATTGAGCAGCTTGCGGTCCCTGTACATGTCCGTCAGGAAGAGGCTGTTGACCAGGGTGGACTTGCCAAGCCCGGATTCCCCTGAGAAAGCGGGACAAAGATGAGGGGGGGCAGCCAGTATCCCTCCTCCCCAGTCCAGGGTGTTTGGGATCCACAATGGGTCAGCACCCCCAGGCCAGCTGGACCCCCGTACCTGCCACCATGAGGGTGAAGTCAAAGCCCTTCTTCACTGACTTGCGATGCACCTGGTTGGGCAGCGTGGCAAAGCCCACGTACTCCTTGTCATCCTGCAGAAAGCACAGGGGACGTGGGGTAGGGACACCACCAGCCCACCTCCTACCCTGGAAAGCCCCCTCCCCCTCACCCACAAAGGGATTCCCAGGGTTGGAGTTCCAGGGGATGAGGCCATGCCTGCCCAAAGCCTTTGTGTTCATAAGATGGGAATATCCTCCATCCCACAGTCCCTCGCCCCACGTGTGTGTCCCCCCGCTCCCCACGGACACATCCTGCACCTCAGAGGAGTCGTAGGGGTCCAGCTGTCCCNCGAGAGCAGGAGAAAATCTTGGCGTCCCTCTCGTCACTGGCTTCGTCTGGGGGGACCCTGGCCACGCTGCCCAGGGGGTGGCTGGGCTCCCGCCGGCTCTCCGGGGCCTCCACCTTCCTGGAGCTGTGAGCTGGTGGGCAATCCCGCAGGAACTGGGTCAGCTCAGCCTCGTCCGAGTCCTCCTTCAGGAAGCGCTTTATCTGGGGACCAAGATAGGAGGTGACACTGGTGGTATCAGTGCCAGCCCGACATGGCACCACCCAGCTCAGCCTCACAAGCCCCCAGACCGCAGCAGCCAGACACATGCAGCCTAAAGGTGGCAGGGATGGGAGGAGAGACGGGACACGGCCACCGCAGGGGACCAACCACCCCCCTGGGGACAGCCACTGGTACAGCTATGGGGATGGCAGCAGGGACAGCCGTGGTCCCGTGCACCTCGGGCGCTTACGACTTGCGGCGTGGGGACGGCAGCCAGCTCCTGGCACTCCGGGGGACAGGGGTAGGCACCTTCCCCCTGGGCACCCCGCCGCTCCTCGGGGTCTTCTGGGGCAGCCAGGACCCCCCCACGCCCCATGGCCTGCCAGGAGAACAGGGAGGGAGCCGGGAGGAGGCAGAGACACCAAGAAGAGATGAAGAGTGACTGGGGGGTGACCTGAGCGGGGCTGCAGCCAGGGGAGGGCAGATGGTGGGCAGGGGTCCCCTGGTGCCCATGCCTCCCGCCCGCTGCCCGCTGATGGGGTGTCAGCACGGGCGATGGCACAAGGGGTCCCCGTCCCCACGGTCCCAGGAGACAGCCAGGGCAGGGGACCCGGCCGAGAGAAATGAGCAGGACCCCGACACCTCCTTCTCCTGGCTCTTCCCGTGGAGCGGAGTGCGGGAAGCAGCCCCCGGCGGGGGCTGGGGGCACAGGCACAGCTGCCCCACCCGCTGGGGTGGCGGGGCTGGGACGAGGGACAGGAACGCCGGCATTGGGATGGCTCCACATCCTGTTTACAAGCGCTGGCGGGAGGAGACGCGTTCCCAAGGGCACGTCCGGCAGCGGCTCCCGTGGGAGCGAGCCCTGCTGCCAGCAGGCACCAATGCCCCCAGGGTCCCGAGGCAACTGCCAGGCGACCCAGCCCCAAACGAGAGGCACGCAGGGGTCCGAGGAGCCCGTGACCCTACGGGCTCCGACATGGGGGTCAGTGCCCCCCCAGACCGGGGCCTCGAGCGAGATCCTTCCACGGGGACACGTGTTCTCCCCTACGCCTTGTCCCCGTTCGCTGGCAGGGCGGGCAGCGGTGCCGGCGGCAAGGCGAGATGCGCGGAATTAGCGGGCTGGAAACAAGGTCACGGCGCTGCCGGGGCTGAGCGCTCGCATGCCTGGCCCCACTCCCGCTGCCCCCGCTGACCCCGCGGCCACAGCACGGGGACCACAGGGCCAGGCTGGGGGGCAGCAGGTGGCCCCATGGCGGGGGCTGCGGGACGCCGTGCTCCCCTCTGCCCCATCGGCTCCCGAGTGCTCGGTCTCTGCGGGTCTCTGTGGGTCTCTGTGGGTCTCTCTGGGACCGCAGCATCCTCTTCCTCCCCGCCCTTGACCTGGGGCCGTCAGCGCCAGCCCCCAGCACAGCCCAGCCTGGCCGGGGACATTCGGGGGTGGAGGGTGATGCCACCACCAGCGGCGAGCGCTTCCAGCCCTGCTGCCGCTCCATCCCTCGGGGCTCCAGCCCTTTGGGGCTCACCCTCGTCCCCCACTCCCGGCGAAGCCGATGACCTCGGCAGTGCCGCGGCACCGAGGTTCGCGCCGCATCCTTGGGGGTCCTGCAGCAAGTGCGGCCCCCGGCAGGGCTGTCCCAGGGACGGAGGATCAGCTGTGGCACCTTCCCACAGAACCGGAGTGGTCCGTGCCCCCCCACCCCGTCTGCCCCCTCTCTCGCTCCGCCGGGGACGGGCACAGCCCCCATACCTCTTGCCCAGGCTGCAGCTCGGGGCAGGTGGCCATGGCACAGCCAACGTCGCCCGTGGCCAGCAGAAGATGCCGAGTGGCACCAGTGGCAGCAGCTGCGCCGAGGTCTGGGAGCAGCATTAGCATAACTCCACCCTGGGCAGGCTCCGCGCCGGGAGCCCGCGGCACCCAGGAGCCAGGCACGGCCACCGCGAGAGGCACGGCAGGGGAGAGGGACCCCGGGCAGAGCCAAACCCACATTCTGCCCGGCTCTGGAGGTTTCAAGGACCAGCCATCATTGGCCAAGGGAGGTCCTGGGGCGGGGGGGCCTGCAGGACCACCATCATCACCACTAGCACCACCAGCACCCCTGGGCTGAACGCACAGATTGGCTACAGTCTAGGAGGACACTCAGTCCTTGGAAACACCTCTGTCCCAGGACAAAAGCCCGCTCCACCCTGGTACAAAGCTCCCTCCGTCTCGGGACAAAATTCCCCTCCATCCTAGTGCACACCACATCCAGTCCCGCTGCCCACCTGGAGCATTCTCCAGCAGGACTCCACAGCCCCTTTGAGGTCACAAACCCAGTTTTCCCACACTTTTGCACCTGACAATTAAAGCTTTCCCCACGTGGCTTCAAGCTGCTCGAGCTGGACCTGGCTGGGAAGGACCTAGCCCTGGACTGGGAGAAGTAGGGACGCTGCCTACCACAGGGATCTCAGGCAGAAGCTCCAGCATTCCTGCCTCGGCTTTCCCGGCTCATCCCTGGGAGGCAAAAGGTTAACAGTGCCCCAGGAGGAGCCGTGGGTAGCAGTCAGGGTTCCCCAGCTGTCATTTCGGGGTCACCAGGGACGGTGATTCACCTTGATGCGTGTCGAGATGCATCAGAGCAGCTCAGGCGCGATCCAGGCTCGCTCGGCCGCTTTCCAAGCGTCCCAGCCCGCACTCCCGGCAGGAGCAGGGATTTACGGCAGCGAGAGCCCGGGGCTGCGTCGGTGCCCCCGTAAGCAGATTACACACGCGGCTGAGTGCAAGCCGGCCTCACGCCCGGGCTGTCAGCGGCCCCGCAGCCCCAGCGAGGGACCGCACGCGCCGCCTCGTCCCCGCCTGTCACTGCCTCGCACCATCCCCGCGCGGTGACAGCCCGAGGGATGCGGCGCGGGGGTACACGGGAGCAGCGGGCAAAGCCTGACCTAGGAAAGCCACCGGCTGCCCCTGAGCATCATTCCACTGGTACCACATTCCCACGGGAGGTGTTTTCTCAGCCTGCTTCTGCAGGGAAAGGAAGGGAACATCCCGGCGAGGTGCTGTCCCTACAGCCAGGCTGACAGAGACGTCCCCGAGCCCTCTAAAGGTGAGACCCAGAATGCCACCCTCGGCACAGCCTCTGTGTCACTGTGGCTGAGCACCCCAGGCACAAACGCTGTCCCAAAGGCACGAACCCCACGCAGTACCAGGCCAGCTCGCTGCCAGGGAGACAGGACCTGGGCTGTGCCTGCTCGGCCCCACCTCTGGATGCAAGGGATGCTCCCGCCAGAGAATCAGGGTACCCCCAGCGCTGCCATCCCACCCATCAGCAGCATTCCAGATGGGAAACTAAGTCTCCCGGCAGCTCCAAGAGGAGCAGGGTGCTGGGCACCCTAAGGATGGGGGGCAGGTTGTGGTGTGGGTCCCTGTCTGGACAGGGGGTCAGCACCAGGCACGTAGCACAGGGGATGAGAGCCACAGCACTTGGTGCAGCAGCTCCAGTCCCTCTCCCACAGGGAATCCTCCAGCTTGAAGGACCTGTGAGCACCTGAATGGGGATCCCAGGATGGGACCATGAGCAGTGGCTCCCTGTGAGCCAGGACATGACAGTGAGGCCTGTCCAGGCTGGAAACCAGGGGGCATCTCAGCACGTGGGGCTGGGCAAGATCTGACCCACTCAGAGCCGGGAGCAGAGACCGGGAGGGACCAGCGCTCATGCTGCTCCTCCCGGCGAGCTGGGGACTTCTTTGGGGAGAGAGGGATGTGGCGCTGGTGGCAGGGCCTCTGTGGGTCCTTCTGGAGCACCTCCAGCCCCAGCTCACCCCACGTGCACGAGCGAGGGAACCCAGCTGCCCCCGGTCCCCAGGTGTGACAGCTGTCCCCCGCGATGTTTCCAAGGCTGATGTGCGCATCCCAAAGCCACCGTCTGGAGCCTGTTGGGAAGGCGCTCCGTTGCGACACGCTCCGCCAACCGCCCTCCTCTCTGGTTTCACTGCGTCCAGCTCCGGAGGAATGTGCCGGGCTGGTTCCCACGGCGGGTGCCGGGGCAGCGCGGCCGCAGCGCTCCCCACCAAGGCCACTTGCCCCAGCGGCCACAAGCCGGTGACAGGCGAGCCACGGCCGCGGCCCTCCGTCCTCATCCCCACCCTGGACACAGCCCGAGGTCCCCGCGGAGACGTGGCCCAGCCGGGCGGCTCCTGGGGACCTGCCACCACCGCGGAGGAGTGAGGCAGAACTGGAGACGCACAACAAGCTCCCGCGGGCTGGGAATGCCAGCGGCGGCTCCGGACCTTGCCGGTGAGTACAGAGCCGGCTCCATGAGTGTGACAGTCCCGGCAGAGGGCCCGGCCAGGCTGGCAGTGCCACCAGCGCCGCAGCCCAGAGACCTGCCAA
>VWZP01001985.1:3955-75031 GCA_013396995.1 Dicaeum eximium
TTCTCATGTGATCACAGCTACTTCAACATCTGCTTATTTTAGCATGGAGGCCTTTACTCATGTCTAACATTTGAACACTTCATCTCCCCATACTTTTTCAATGAATTATAGGGAAAAATAATCTGATGTATCAATTACACCCTTCTCCATAGCACTACAAGAGGATTTCAGCCCTGAGATCAAGGTATCTCCTCATCTCTCCCATCTGGGAGTTCTTTACTGACTTTGGTGTCTTCATGTTGTTCTTCTATGTGTTTTCACTCTATCCTTTTCTCTCGCCTGTGGGAGGATTGAAGGTCTGCAGGACTTAATCTGTGCACTGAAAGAGTTAGTATCTCACCTGGAGCCTGCAGATGGTTAGGTGAGCCTGGCTGGGCTCAGTAGCTTGCGGATGGGATTGGAGCTGGGCTGGGCTGGGCTGGGGGTGGATAGGATCTCAGCAGCCAGGCCAGGATACAGCAGCAGCAGCAGCTCGCAGAGGGCCGATGCTTCTCCTCCCCCTGCTCGGCATTTGCGCATGAATCTCAACAGTGAATCCTTGCCAAGCTGGCTCAGCCTGGGGCTGCTCCGGGGCCCAGCAGACCCCAGCTCAGCCTGGGCTGGCGGCAGGGCAGGGTTTAGTTAGCAAGATGTTAGCAACCGCAGGTTTTTTTCATTATGAAGAATTCCCTATTTGCAGCACTTGCCTGGAAAAACTTCTTTGTCATCTTACAAGATTCAAAGACTCCCACTCCTTCTGAGTCATGATACTACTCTCTAGACTGGCTGAAATCAGTAAAGGAGTTAGAAGAATACTCAAGTTGTATATTGTGAGACAGCTAATAAGATAGCTGCTTGTCCGCCTCGCTCTCTGTGAAGCTGCATTTCCACTTAAACTATTTCTTGAAGCTTGATGGTGGATGCTGGTGGAATGGTGTTTCCCTAGTCTGCTTCTGGGACTCAAGTAGTTGGTGCAGCCATGTCACACTGAGGTCATATATGAAATTCTGTTCTCAAAACAGAACAGTACAAAGTATGTACAATATTCATATTTTAAAGCCATGCAAACCCCCAAATTACCTTCAAAACCTTTCAAAAGAGCTCTACCAATTATTCTGGTAGGCTAATGATTCAGAGGGGATGCCAAAATAATAATGTTGTATGTTTACCAAGCCTTGACTCTATAGGAAGGTAGGTTTCCATTTTTAGCAGCAGTTAATAATTCATTCGTACTGATTGTCATGTATATCTAACCAGAAAAAGGCAAAAATATTGTACAAAATTTCCCACTGTTCTTTCTGGAAGCAAAGTCCCCTTTCAAAACTACCTTCATTGTGTTCTTCAAGATTGCAAATACTTGCCACCTAGCTAAAATCAATTCAAAGAAACTAAACCAAAATTTGGCACATTATAAAATGAAAGGAAAGGCCTGGAGACATTGCCCATCAGCATTGTTGTGGTTTAACTCCAGCCAGCAGCCAAACCCCATGCAGCTGCTCATTGAACAACTCCTTCATCAACAGGATGCGGGAGAGAACTGGAAAGGTAAAACTTGAAAACTCCTGGGTTGGGGAAAAAGACAGTTTTGTGGGGAAAACAAAAAGCCCCACAGAAAAGCAAAGTAAAACAAGGAATTCACTGCTCCCCATGGGCAGGCAGGTATTCAGCCAGCCCCAGGAGAGCAGGGCCCCATCACATGTAATGGTGACTTGGGAAGACAAATGCCATCACTCCAAAAGTCCCCTTGCTCCTTCACTCCCCAGCTTTCTCTACTGAGCATGTTGTCTTATTATATAGAATGCCCCTTTGGTTTGTTGGGGTGACTCATCTCAGCCGTTTTCCTGCCAACCTCTCACACACACACACAGCTTCCTCATCATCGTGGAGTACAAAAAGCAGAAAAGGCCTTTTCTCTGTGCAAGACCTGCTCGGCAATAAAAAAGACATCTGTGTATTACCAAACCTGTGCATAGCACAAATCCACAACACAGCCTCATACCAGCCACTGTGAAGAAAATTAGCTCAATCTCATCCAAAACCAGCATAGAGTCTAAAATGTCTTCAGAATTAACTGCTAAAAAAGTTAGAAAAGCTGACTGAGCAGAAGACTGCCTAGGCACACCAAATACTAGTAGGCACTGAAAAAGAGACTGATGTGGGTGACTTGAGGTTGCAAGATATCACATTATGGGTGCAAAGAAACCCTGCTTGAAAATTGTAAACCTATTTAGTATGTCTATGTAGAGATGGTTTCTGTGATTAGCAGATAAAACAGTAATTTTTTTCCACGATTCTTTTATACTGAGAGGTCTTACACTTATGTTAGACATCTCAGTAGCTTGACTAAGTTTGAGATTATTTTGTCTAAGATGCAGGGCAGCCTATCTACCTTCATTGCTATCTCACAAAGCAACGTGAATGTTCTTGCAACCTAATTTGTTCTAGCTCTCTATCTCCGTAATGGCAGACCAAATCCAATTTAGATGAATAATTTAAGAACATTTTGTACATTTCTCTCAACAATGTGCTAATATTTAACAAAGCCATTGCCACAGATTACTTCTTCAGACCAGATAAATAATGAATTTAATATAAAAAGTACTCATGTCAACATAACATTTTTTCTTGCTTGACATCCAGCACCCTTCTCATGTCTGTAGTGTTGGCTTAAGGAGACACCAAACTCTGTGCCATAATGCCTTCACAATTCTTGACATTCTTCTGATTCCTAGTGTGCTAATGAGCCACATGGGTACTTCCTCCCCCAAAGACCCCTTTTTCCCAAAGAATAGGCTTATCAGTGCAAAATGCTGTGCTCACCACAGCACATTAGCTTCCTTGTTCCTCTGGAAGCAGAAAGCAGATAGTTGCGCTGGAAAGTGGGCATTACCATCAAACTTCAAATGCCTCTGAAATTCTTACCAGTCAAAATTGTTTGTGTTTTCATTAAATGATAAGGTATTTTGTCCTGTTTTCAGTATAGTGAGATGCTGAGAGAACAAGAAAGGAAACACAGCCAGGAAGGCAGAAAACAAAAGCAGGAAAAAAATCTCACTGGGACATTATACTACACAAGAAGTCAAAACTGTACATTAGTTTTTTGAAAAAAGACTAGCACTCAACCGAACATCTATATATTTGATTGCTCTAAAAATTAAGGAGCAACTGAATTCAGGGAGAAACTTCCACGCCTAATGAACAGTGTTGATTGTCAAAAACACTTGATCGTAATCTAACCACAGCCAAAGTTATTTAGCATGATTGTGTGGATCAAGTATATGACTAGGCTATTTTCACTGATTCCAGCACTAGCAGATTAGAAAATACTTAATGCAGTGTCACAGTCCCTGTTCCAATCCTGTGTGGCTCGCCCAGCAGACAAGGGCAGCTGCAACAAGGAGTGGGCACTCCCCAGGGCTAAATGGCCCAGGAAGTTGCTTTAGGGCTTATACCCTGCAGGGAAATCCTGGGCTGCTGACGAGGTTTGAGGCGAGAGACACGAGGAGATTTCATCAGTTAGGTCAGAGAGGGAAGGTTTACCCACAAGGAGCTACCAAGCAGGAGAAGCCCAGACTGAGGCCCCGCAACAACTTATAAAGACATAGGGTGGGGTTTACAACAACCAATGAGAACACAGGAAAGGAGGGATCTGAACACAACTGACATTACATAGCACTAACAAGGGAAGAGAGGGGAGGGAATAACTGTAAAATAACCAATCACCTACTGAAGAACACAGAACCTTCTGGAAGGGAGGGCATGGTTCAGGGTGACAGACATTTGAAGGGGCAGGGTTTATTTCTAACAGAAGGCGGGGAAAACCTAATAAGGGATAATAGGGAGGAGGGTGTAAGTAGGGATGAACCAACTATTGAAAGACATGGGGGAAACTCACATCCCCACAATGCAGAGCTGGAGAAGCTTTAGGAATTCGCCCACATATCCCTCTGGAGAAAAATGACATATGACCCTAATTGGATGTGCTACTGAATCTAATAGTCACTAATGTAAGTTAGCCAATATGGAATGTCAAGGTTGGAAGCAGCCTGGGCTGCAGTGATCACACTCTGGGGGAGTTTACAGTCCTGAGGGATATAGGTCAGGAGAAGAGTAGAATCTGGACGCTAAACTTCAAGAAAGCACACTTCCAGTTTTTCAAGGAGTTAAACAGTAGGATTCCCTGGGAAACAGCCCTCAGGGACAAGAGAGTGGAAAAGATTTTTCAGGATGCTTTCCATAAAGTGCAGAAGATTGTGATCCTCAGGTGTAAGGAATCAGGCAAGGAAGACAAGAGACAAGAGACAACATAGTAGGAAACTGCTGGTCAAACCAAATGGCAAGAAGCAAATGTACAGGCAGTGTAACATAGGCAGATAATCTATGAAGAGTATAGGGACACAATCCAGTTGTGTAGGGATGTGTTGAAAAAGGTCAAAGCATGGAGAGGAACTTGGCAAGAGAAACAAAGAATAACAGGAAAGGCTTCTAAGTGTTTATCAGCTATTACAAGAAGGTCAAAGAAGTGATAACCACACAGATGAACATGAGTGAAAACTGGAAAGTGTAGACAAGGAAAAGGCTGAAGTGTGCAACAATATTTTTGCTTCAGTTTGCACCTCTCTTCCCAAACATCTCAAGTGGATGGTCAGGAGGATGGGGACAGAGAAAGCAAAGTCCCTCCTGCTGTAAATAAAGATGAGGTTCATGACCATCTGAGGAACTTGAACATACACAAATGTAAGTTATCGGATGAGATGCATCCCAAAGTCCGGTGGGAATTGGCTGAGGAAGCTGCCAAGCCATTGTCCCTGACATTTGAAAAGTCATGGCAGTCAGATGAAGTTCCAAGGGACTAGGAAAAAGGAAACATAGTATCCAACTTATAAAGTGTAGAAAGGAGGACCCTAGGAGCTATGGACTTGTCAGCATTCTCTTCGTGTCTGGGAAGGTCCTGGAACAGATCTGCCTAGAAGCTGTGCTAAGGCACATGGAGGACAGAGAGGTGATTCAGGGCACCCAGCTTGACTTCACCAAGGGCAAGTCCTGCCTGACCAACCTAGTTGCCCTCTATGATGGAGTGACTCCATCAGTGGACAAGGGAAGTGCTACAGATGTCTTTTATCTGTATTTCTGTAAGGAGTTGGACATGATCTCCCACAACATCCCTCTCTCTATAAATTGGCAAGAGATGGATTTGGTGGGTGGACTGCTCAGCAAATAAGGAATGGTCATGTCCCGAGAGTAATGGGCAAGAGCTCAATGTCTGGACAGAAATCAATAAGTGACAATCAGGATGCCTTGGCAATCCATATTCAGACCAGTGCTATTCCATGTATTCCATTGATCAGTGACATAGGCAAAGGGATTGCACGCACCCTGAGCAAGTTTGCAGATGACATCAAGATGAGTGGTGCAGTTGACCCTCCTGAATGTCATGAAGTTCATCAAGTCCAAATGCAAGGTGCTGTACCTTTGTCAAGGCAGTTTCACACACAATACAGGCTGGTGAGAGAATGAATTGAGAGCAACCCTGCCAAGAAAGGCTGGGGGATACTGGTGGGTGAGAGGCTGGGCATGACCCAGCAGAAAGCCAAACGTGTCCTGGGCTGTATCCAAAGCAGCGTGGCCAGCAGAGCCAGGGAGCGGATTCACTCTCCTCTGCTGAGACCCAACTTGCAGTGCTGCATCCAGCTCTGGGATGCAGCCTAAACTTCCTTTGGCACAGCTTAAGACTGTGTCCTCTGGTTCTGTCAGCTGCTGCCTGGAAAAAGAGACCAACCCCCACCTGACTACAGCCACTTTCCGGGAGTTGTAGAGAGTGATGAGGTCACTTATGAGTCACCTTTTTTTTTTTTTTTTTCTCTCAAAAAGGACAAAGGTATACCTAGCAAATTCTGAATAATTTAAATTCTTTTTGCATTAATAAAGAAATTGATTCATTAGTTTCCATTATATATCATCTGATAATGATGGGAATCAACAGCATGAGAGCTGTCTATTCAATAATTCTTCAATTGTTTCTCTTTGGTTTGTATTCTTATCAATGGAAAGCAGTATCAAAATTCTGGCTGAAAGCAGCCACTTGTATTTTCACTGTAGAAACACCATAGGGATGTTACTTTAAAATTCTTTCTGTCCTGGAAGATAAATTCTGCTGCTTAATGTCATTTTCCTATAAAACAAATGAAACATTTCCTTCCTTTAGGCATAGTTGAATGTTAGAGTGAAAAGTGTAAGCTTACAGAATGAAGTTTTTATTTAACAGAATTACTCTCTTCTTTCCATTAAAATAAATTAACATGATAGAGTTGGAATACATAAAGCTGTATGAACCAGTGGGCTGTGTCATTAAGACAATAAGGATAAAAATATTGCAAGGAAAGGGATTTGTTGTGTGGACTTAAAGTTAAGGTGTATGCAAGTGACTTTGTCTCAAGTGCAGTTAGGAAGGACTGTTGTAAGTGTTGAATTAAAGTGCTGAAACTAAATGGCATTATTGGTCTGAGCAGGGGAGATTTCAGGACAAATGCACAGTCATTTTTGTATGGCGACAATATGTCAGTGAACTGAAATTTAAGGCTTGCTACTCTAAGCATCCACACAGCAAATGCTCTTGAAACAAAAATGATAACTGGGAACTTGAGCACAGGGTAATTACAGTCACCAATAAAGTAAATCAGCACAGCACTCAGACCTCAAGACTTAAATCAGCTTTCCTGGGAATGGCCCAAACCTTTTACTCAGAAGACTTGCATATGAAAACAATTTGGGCAGCTGATCCTTGCATCCTCACAGCTGTTACCTAGTAACTATCTGCGTGAGTGCTTCCAGTCCATTTTACAGCACAGTGGCACAGGTTAGCTTAAATGGCTCTGCCAGACAGCCAGAAAGCCCAGGCAAGTAAATGGCACCAGCATCTTGCCCAGGCATTTGGTGGATGCTCAGGAAGGAGCAACGTATGTGGAAAATATTGAATTATAGGAAAGTCCAGGGAGAAGTACTTGATTCTTAGGAGCAAATTTCTATTGGTGGAATCAGTGTTGCTTAGCTCAAGGTAGTGATTAATTACTAGTTGGAGCAAGCTGTCACTATCCATCAGCTATGGGGATGTAGCTGATTGTGTAGTTACAGCTTCCAAACTTGTGGTGGCAATTGCCTAAGCAGCTGCTCACAAGAAGCTCAGAAGCCCAGAGTTGTCAACTAGCTTGAACAGGCTTGCCTATGATGGTGCACTTCTTTCTTTGGTTCTACTTCTAGACAATATTTACTATTTGATCTTAACCTTCAACTCATTCACAACCTGAACAGAACACTTTTTGAATGAGTTCTGGTTTATAATTAAACCTCTCCAATATATAGGCCTGATGCTTCCAGGAAATGAACAGAAGAGTTAAAAGTTTGTTCCCCAAACTAGCAAACAATTTAGAGTTAGAATAAGAATTTACACAAAATCATATTAAAAAGTTACTGGTATGGTAGTGACCATTGTTTTTTCAATTTGTTATTGCTGTACTAGCATTCCCAGCAGCCCATACTTTAAAGAAAGGAAAAAATTTTGTCTCCCAAAATCTTAAATATAATTACCTTGGTCATGTTGGTGAATTCTGCCTATGCAGTCCTCACATATCTCAGCTCTTTTGGTGGACCTGAGAACTCCAAAACTGAGCAAGAAAATGAGCTTTTGGCACTGTTGAAACACCCGTCAGATAGACACAAAGAAAAGAGTGCTGTTTCCTTCACGGTTGTTTGATGCTTTGCCATTGATTTAATTCTGTGTGGAACAACAGAATTCTATTTCTTCCATTTGAATCATAGAATCATTTGAGTCATAGATCAGAATTCTATGTCTTCTATTTGTCTGTGAGTTGTTGTGAACAATTATTCTATTTAATAAATAATTGTCTAGTATTACATATATCATGTAGCCCAGCTTGTTTTCTACAATATGCCCTCTAGCCTCTTGAAGATTTTTATGTTGGCACTTTTTGTCTTTACGACTCACTTTTTACTCAAGAATTTAAAAGTCTCAACAGGTTCATTACAGATTTTGTTTCTTTCTTGCCCATATTTTGAATTAACTCATTCATTACAGTTCTGGCAATATACAGTGTTTCCCTGTTTCTCTTTTGTCTTCCCTTTATGAACTTTGTTACAACGATTCAAAGGGAGACAGGGAGAGTTTAATGTTATTCTGACACCATTTTCTTGGTCAGAAGGTAACAAAACCCAGGCTACTCTACTTGATTTTGCTCCTCCACATATATAGAATCTATCTGATGATTTCAAACAGGAACAATAAAAGCAAGTGGTCTTGTAGTCAAGTATATATTGCTTTCTAAATATTCATACTGAATTAATAAAATAGAAAGTATGGGCCAACCGTGGCTCAAGACGTAGTGAAAAAGAAAATAAATGATCAGCAAAGGTTATGTATTGCATTTCACATACTCTTTATGTAACAAGAGAGGGTCAAACACATATCACAGAAGAGAAAGATTCTGCCATATTCTAAAGTGCTGCACTGAAGACATGTCAAAGATTTTGTTGCTCATTAGTTAATGAAGCCCATACTCTTGAGGGTACGAGAGAAAGTGAACCCACCTATCAACAGATAGCTCGCTTCTGGGGCTTGGATTCCAGGCTCTGCTTTGCCACCAGCCACTGGAGGTCCACAGCATTAGCTACCCAAACACAGCTGCATTCTCTTGGTGCTATGGGTAAGGCACGAAAGGGAAAAGAGAGGCCTTGGTCTTCTCTATTAAAACCATTTTGATCTGTGTAAATTAATGACCACAGAATCAAAACCAGCATGGACAGGAAGGGGCATGGTGGGATGGGACATGACAACAGGGTGATTGAATGTAAAACCTGCCAGTGGACTAATGGCAGAAGAAACAAGTGCCTTCTTCTTTCAATCTTTAGTTTGTTAGGCAAATAGAACAGTCAGTTCTATTATAAGAAACTGAGAGAAATATGTCTCAGATAGGTCTTAAAGTACCTATCTAGGATGTAGGGACTGGTACCAGAATTTTTCATGTTTTAGATAATGTTATTACTAGACACGCTGTGATATGCTTTTGAAGTATTATCCTGCCAAAGTCTATTTTTTATGTTTCAGACAGAGTTTGGTTAAAAATGCATGAAAAATGATGAAACTTTTGTCTGATAATTTTTTTCAATTAAAAAAAAATTTCATCACTGAGCAGCTTTATTTGCTATGAACAGATCAGACTAGACAGTGTCACTGCCAATCTCCTTGGTGCTCTGTCTTGTGTTCAAATTATTCTAAAAGGGATATATGCCCTTGTACTCTGTGAAATGCCTGAAATGCATCTAGTATTGCTAGCAAAAGAATGTGAAAATTGCTGGCAGATTATGAATACTTTTTTGTTTCAATATGATTTTTAGCCAAGTAAAAGGGTCAAAGAATTTCAGCTGGAGCTCGACCCTGGGGTGTTTTCTGTGTAATAATATTGTCAAACCCCTTTACATTCAAATATCTCTCCAAAAGAAATCATGACTCTTCTATAATTTATGATTACCATCCCTTTCTTTTTTACATATGGTCGTCCACAGCTTTCAAAAATTGTGAACGCTGAATCATTTTGGTTTTTAAATATGAAAATATTTAGAAGCCAAGATGCCTTGTAGAATAGAAAATTCCACGCTGTGAATGAAATTATTGTGAAAAAAAATAGAGAGGAGAAAATGCATTACTGTGATATTGTATAGTAAAGTAGAGATTTCTGATCATTAAATCTCATTTTCATAACTTTTGTAATAATGTCTAGCAATACAGATACACTTGTATTGTTTCAGTTACTTATATTGTGAGAGCTTGTCCACTTCTTTCTATACTCATTGAAAATACATACAAATCAGCTTGAACTAAATCCTAATGACACTGTTTTAACCAAATGTAGAGACACTGAAAATTATTTAAATACATAGATTTTGGGGAAAGATGGATCCTTTGAATAATAATAAGTCCAGTTGCCAAAAACAAGTAACCTTGGTTAATAAGATTCTTAAATTAAATATTAAAATTTTTAGGAGTTACTTCTTTATGCATCAGTGTTTTAAAGAACCTTCTTTAAAATTCATTTTACAATGTTGTTTTTTAAAGTTTCTGTACTTAAGAGTTCCCAAAGATTAAAGAAGAATGGGTTTGTGTGCTGTTCCTCATAAAACTGGCAGACTACAATCCTGTTCTCGTTAGAGACAAGGGAGAAATAGTGATCTCTGAGGATTCATCTATTATTTTACCTTTCCTTTTTCCTTTCCCTTTTTCTTTCCCTTTCCTATTTTCATTCCTATTTCTCCTTTTTCTTTCTTCCTGCTTTCTCTCCTGCTTTCTCCTGTCCCTTCTTCCTTTTCCATTTTCTTCTCCCCTTTCCTTTTCATTCTACTTTTATCCCTTTCCTCTAATCTTCTTTTCATCCTCTGCTTCCCCCTGCCTCAAGCTCTGGAGAAATTTTGACCAAATCTGGTCATAACTATGATTATCTAAGCAGAACTGAAAACATTTGCTAATCCATTTATCCCTCATATTTGGAAGGTCTTTGAATTCGATCCAAAACTGTACCAGGACAATACTACACAACATTATAGACACTTCAGCTTGGCAGTGGCTCAAGGTGTGCACTCCTCCTATAGAACTGCTGGTCAGTTCTTTTCCAGCACTTACTGTGCAGCATACACATAGCTCCCAACCTCTTAGCAAATGAGCTGTTTTTTAACGTCTTTTTGCCGTGTGGTCTGAACAAACAGAACCTAAACTATGGGGTGCTTGTGTGCTGTTTAGGATGTACATTAGTACCACTAGGTATATCCCTACAGCTAAAAATATTTTTCCTGGCCAAGTGATGTAGTTTCTATATGTAATAAATAGCAATAGCCGACCCTGTGAACGTGTGAATGGATGAATAGTTACAAGCAGCTGCCATTCTCCAAATATGTGTGAGAATAAAGCATTTATTCACCTAGGAAGCAATGATAATAATGATCTTTTGATGCTCTCTGAGTTCAGCCTTAGGAGGCAAAGTGAATTCACACAGTGAGTAAAACAAGGTCCATGGAGACCATCTTGTCAGTCTTGTCAAATACCAAGTTGATGCTTGTAAGATTTTCCTGCTCATCACAGTCAAGGCTAATAGAAAAAAAAGCTAACTTGAACAGTTTCTGCAGTATCCTTCTGACCCCTGTGCTAAAATCATAAAGGGTCACGTTGGAAGCTGCTGGACAGATTTCTTGTATAAAGAGATTTTTCCATCCAGGGATTTTTTTTTTTTTTGACACCTTTGTGGGGTGGAGTGGTATAAAGAGACGTGGAGGTGGAATTTTTATCTTTTAACTTACCAATTTTGCGAAGTGCCTTCAGATTTCCACAGCTTGAAGATATCCTTAAGCAGTAGTAATTTGTAGGCTCTTATCCTTATTTTAGATGAATCTCCTTTCACAACTATTCACTATATATTTCTGCTTAGAGTAATGAATTAAATAGGAAGAAAGCATTAGCAATTAAAATCATGTGCACCATCAGGTTTCTAGTAAAGCAACTAGGAGATGTAAATTATAATTTGATAATAGCTACATGAGGCAAGGGGGTTTTTCTGCCTAAAATTCAAAACCAGAATGATAAAAAGAGGAAAAATTGACATTGTATGTTATGTTTTTTAAAAGATTCATAAATAAGGGTGATTTTTTTTTTCAAAATTTCATGATCCTGCAACTCCTATATTGAGATTTTCAAAAGTGCACATTATCGAATATGTTTGTAAACATGGCAACTTAACCTCAATGCATAAATGCATAAAAGCGGGCAAGAAGGTCCTTGTTTCCCTGGCTTCCTAAGAATCCCACTCATTAGGCTACCTCCACTGACTTCAAATTACTATAGCTAGCAAGTACTGGCAATTCTAAATTAATTTTTCTTACCTTCCTTGCTCTCTGATTTTGTAGTCTCCCTTTGGCAACAACCAGAGATGCATGACATTTGGTCTCCCACGCCACATCTCCTTCAAGCAGTGAGTCTCATCACCCTTTTTCCTCCCAAACCCTGAAACTGAATTACCTTCTCAGCACTGGGTACAGCAGACCCAGACTCTCCAAATGACTCCCTGATCCATCAGTTTTATTGTCACATCTGCCTCTCTGTATGTCCCTTCACTCTTTCCTTCATAGTTTTTGAGCTACCAAGTTGAAAGGCAATATTTCCTGTTCCTCTCACTCAGCTCAGCTCCAATTGCAGGCCCAATTACCTCTGCACAATTGTTATTTCACCTTTCTGCCAGTTACCCGGTCCAGCAATTTTTTGAGCCACATTAGTGATTCCTTTCGAGTTCAGGCTGCACTCTGTATATTGTGTTTTCTCACACCAAACTCAGTTGCTCTGAGATAAAGCTGAGATGCTCAAAAATAAGCAGTTGTCCCCTGCTCCGTGTGAGGACCCCAAGCACACTCTTAAAGTAATAAGAAACTCTATCAGCCCAATTAGTAAGTCTGATTTTGAATGCTGTTTACAGATTACTTAGTGCCTGCTTAAAGACTGATGTAATAAAAAACCAGTCTCTTCAGGGAGACAAAGCCCTGCATATTGAAATAACAAATCATCTGTGTTTTGTCACAGCTGGAAGTGTGTATATTTCCAGAAAACTGGACAAAGACCCAGCTCGAAAATCTAAGAGTTGAATTTCTACTGGGAAAAGATATGGTTAAGACAACTCCGCAGAATTTACTTGCTTTCCTCTCTGCCAAAAAAACTTTTTCTCTTACTCTTTGGCCAAATTTTCACAACATGCTGAGCCCCCTCTTTGTCAGACCCCTCTTTGTGGGACCCTTGTTAACAGATTTTTCTAACAATTAACACAAATTAAATACAGACTATTAGCCCTGCCCTCTGTGTACAGCTACCTGCCTTCTATTATTTGAGTATGGTTTCAAAAAGGATTGGTATGACAGGTGGGCAAAAATCCTGCCCTTTGCACTCAACTTTCCTGGGTCGAGCTGTATAGGATATTCTGCTTTCCCATTTTACACAGCTACTTTGAGATGACTCAAATTTCATGGTTTCTCTTACAGAAAATCTTCCAACAATATGAAAAAAGGAGAAAATACTTCCTTAAGAATAATTGAAAAACAGAGTGTAGCCGCTCAAGGTAGCTGAAAACCCCTCACAGGACACACCCCTTCCTTGCTCAGTAATTGCCATTTTTTATTTCTGTTCTCAAATGATCTTTGAAATTGAAGTGAAACATGTGTATTAGAAGAATACTAATACTATCAGTTGCAGTACAAGTACCATATGATGCAATATATATTATATGTTATATATTTCAATTGCTTTCTTCCAAGTTTCTTGACACCATGATATGCTAGGAAATAAGTTTAAAACATTTAACTTCAGAAGAACCTTGCTCTCTGAAATCTCTTTTAGGAAAAAGCTCCAGTGACACAACTGAACAGCTTTATATATAGAAAGACAGATACGACCCTTACAAAAAATATGACTTAGAAAAGAGCAGAACAGAACTTTAGGAAATTAAAGAATTCTTAAAAGTAGGAATTTTAAGAAATTTGCATGTCTACATATTGCATTGTAACACTGACAGTGCCATTGGATGCAATTAATTATTTGAATCAAGTATTTATATTAAAATAGAGATTGTAAAATGGAATTTGACTGACTTCACTTGCAAGAAACTCTATGCCATAAAGCTGTCCTTTCTCTAATCAAAATATCACCTGAATGAAGTCATCATGTTTGGCCTGATTGCATTTTTTCTCCATATATGTGCAGCTGCATTTGCCTCTCCATAAATGTCATTTGATTATGAGAAAATAAACAGGGAAGGACTCACAGGGAGTCAGTACAGGGCCTGCTTGTTTACCTGCCGCAGCTTTCCGGGCTGAAGAACAAATGTCATGCAAATGGTGCACCAGCAATGAGCTGCCAATCATCCCGCCTTGGCATTCATGGTGATTTGCTAAATCATTTAAAGAGACATGCTTTACTAAATGAAAAAATATCAGCGGCAAGGGCCTGTGTTTAAACATGGGGCTGAGTTATTATCCCAGTGGGCTGGAATGAAATGAAGACATCTTCCAATTAAAGCTTGCAGATGAACCCAGACAAACCCCCCTTTTTTCATAAAGACAGGCAGATTATGATTGGGAGAGAACAGCGACAGAGGCTTTCATTACAAGCTGATTATGGTGATATAATTCCCAGTGCTGTGCGTCTGCAGGCCCAACTTCACATTTGAAGGTTTTTAATATAATTTCCTTAGGGTGAAATGCTGAAGATTTATTAAACTTTATGAAGGGCTTACAGATCCAATTTAAGAGGACATATCATAGGGCAAAACTGACAGACGATAAAATACATTCCAAGAATAAAGAAAATAAAGAAAAGAAAGGAAAGAAAAAGAAAAAAAAAGAAAAACAGGGACGAAGAAAGGAAAGAAGGTATGGGGAAGGAGGAGGAGAAGAATGAAGGCAGGAGAAAAGGAAGAAAGAGAAAGAGCGACAGAAAGAGAAAGAAGTGATTTTAAATTTGGAAACCGTCTAAAAAGAAATATTTGTTTATTTGAACTATTCTTTTTATAAGCAACAGCTGTAATTTACTAAGGTTTGCTAGAATTCAATTAATCTCAAGTTCGTTTCATGCTTAATAAAATCTAAGTGTTCAGATACTTAATGCTTAGATAACTGAAAATTTTATTGGCTAGAGCAAAAATGGATTAAAAAATAGTTGAGAGAGATCACTGATTTTTTTTTTTCAGGGAAAGACTAGATGTATTTTTGAATTTATATGCTCTTTGACATTCCTTCTCATTCAGATCACTCTGATTTTATTCAGGTGCATTTCCAATTACCCTTACAGTCATTTATGTGAAAGTAGGAATAAGTGAGAAAGTGTAAGTTAATGCTCAATAACAACTGTAAACTTCTAAACAATTCTGAAAAGATGTAACTGCACACATGTACATATATATACAAGCATGTACATGCATAGCCCAGTTGGCAGTGAGGTTTTTTCTTTTACTGCATGTGAAGCTGAATTCTTAGATGTCTGAAAGGGTGTAACATTTTGGTTATAATGTATATTCAGGAAAACAAGAAAACAAGTCAACTCATTGGATAGTTGGAAAACGAGAAGCAAGGCACATAGTAGCAAGTTGAAATGCCCTTTTAATTTTTTTTTCTATATCAGTGCATGGTTATTTGTTTATTAAAAAAAAAAGTAAGAGGGAAGTTAAACAATACAAATGGTATGATGAATGTCAGCAGCCCTTCACTTCAGAAAAATGAAAAACAACAAAGACCATCTGTCAAGCAAAACAGTGAGAGTTAGGAGGAAAAAGTGTGACTTTGGGAGACTCAGTCAGCATTTACATCTTCCAAAGATGTAAAATTCACAAAAGAGAACAACTCTGACCGCACCTCCAACTGAACTAAAGGTAGATGAAGCAGCCAGCTCTGTGCATCATTTCCTTTGTTATTTGATCTGCAGGAAATAAGATTTGCCAGCATAAAAATAAAGTATTACAGGTCTAACCTCCTCTTCTTAGTCACACATCATGTAATCATTGCTATGATGAATTAGGATTGAATCCTAGATGAGGGTACAATGTATATGTATGTCATACATACATATATACATATATATATGTATGTATGTATGTATTCACCTTTGATTAGTCAGCTAAATTGTACTTCCAATGTCAAAAGGAGATAAAAAATTCACATAAAATAATCAGTGTCCTGAATAATTAGGATGTAGAGATGAAATCTTGTACAGTGCTGAATTTTGTTGCCTGAATCTGAAATGGGGTCATAAGATCCTTGTCTAAACTTTGCCACTAAGGCTCTTCTAATTTGATTCATGTCAATGTCTGATACAAATTTTCCAGGGATAACCACGAAATATACTAATCTGAGTTCTAATCTGGTAATGATATTTCACTTTTCCTTCAAAAAAAAAAAAAGTCTACCTTCTAAAGGATTATTATAAAAAACGGTAAAGTAAATGTTATTAAACAAAGACATACTAATTCAAAGAGATTCATTTAAGCTCTGGGTTTGATTCTTTCTCCCGGAAAGGCCATAGGAAGAATATCAGACTCTTTGTCACTCAGCCTTCTTCTGATACCACTTCAAGATGTGTTTTGATTGAGAGACGTACATATACCTTATTTTAAGAGACACACATATACCTTATTCTCATTTAAAATTGTTTTGTCAAAAGATGTTTATGTTTCTGTTCCACAGGAAAGGAATAGTATAGTCTAGCTTCTTGACTTGGGAAAGATACAGTGTACTGTTGTGGTGTGTTTTTAATCCCAATAGTTTGTTCTACTTCCTTCAGTGTTAGTAGTTTGGTCCTAGGTTGTGTCCTCCCACCTGGTTGTCTGTCTTGTCCTAGTCCTGCCCCTGCTCTCAGGTGTCCATTGTTCCTTCTCCCCACAGCTGTAAATCCTTCCCCCTAAGTACCCTCATTGGTACCCTCACTGTTCTCCCCTTGCACCTCCCCCATTTAAAAGCCCCTGCACCCCTTTGCTCTGTGTCTTTGGCCCCTAAGCCTCGATGGAACAAAATCTTGGGAAACCATGCCAGAGACCTCTCCCTGCTCCTGTTCTTAGCTCATGATCATCTGTGCTGCAGAGTTTCATCCCCCACACCTCCATCAAGGACTGCACAGCTTTCTGAGAACAGCCCGCTCTTAGCTCGGTGCTGAGAGCTAGCTGGGGAGAAAATCCAGCACCATGTCTGTGTACCCACCAGCTATATTCAATTTGTTTTATAAACACAGACTCAGACAATTGTTTAGGTTGGAAAAGACACAGATCTTTAGGAGACCAGACCTCTGCTACTGTGCTCTTGAGTGGCACATAGAAAAAATGGGCAAGGCTCGATACCACAGTCTATGGATACAACAGCAACAGTAAGAAAAATGTAGTAGACCCTCAGACAGTATGTTACAAACTTGTCTTTCATAAAGAAATAAAAAAAATGGCACACCTACTGCTGCACAAGAAGTTATAAATACTAGCAGGGTTGCATGCAGCTGTGCTTCATTACTATGCAACTGAGATAATAAAATGGAACTCAATTTATGAGCTTTTTTGAGATCAGTAAGCAAAGATTTAATAAAAAACTAGAAATAAGGAAAAGTGTTGCTATCAGGACAACTTTTAACAAAAAATGTCTCTGAGGGACATGATATGTTTGTTTGTTTGAGTAATTTTTGGTTACTATACTGTACATTTCCATGCTTGAATAAAAATGCACAGCATAAGGCAGCATTTAACATCTCTGATTATCATGTTGTGATAACTCTACAAGGGTCCTAGCACTGAACTTGCCTGGTGTCAGATAAGATTAACCCTGGACCATACCACCTACAGTCAATTCACAAGCAGTTTTATTTAGTGGCCAATCCATGTTCTTAGCAAAGCAGTATGTGCATATTGCTGGTTATCTACTTCTGGGTTATCTATTACATCACTTTAATATATGTGCATTAGTTAGCCCACTGAACAATTTGAATTATGTACCCTGTATCACAGCCATCACATCTTAGACCTGCAGAACCTGGTTAGCTTCGGTAGTGGATATTTACTGGTTTTGTTCTTTAGAATCTTTAGAATGACTGTTGAGTGCAGGCCATATCCTGTGACGTTTCTTTGACTTTCTCATAGAAGGAGAAGGAGGAGGAGAAGGAGAAGGAGAAGGAGAAGGAGAAGGAGAAGGAGAAGGAGAAGGAGAAGGAGAAGGAGAAGGAGAAGGAGAAGGAGAAGGAGAAGGAGAAAGAAGGAGAAGGAGAAGGAGAAGGAGGAGAAGGAGAAAGAGAAGGAGCAGGAGGAGAAGGAGAAGGAGAAGGAGAAGGAGAAGGAGAAGAGATTGGATGATTCCAGATCTGTGCATTCAGTCTTCCTTTGCCTCTCAGCCTGACCTGATCAGGAAGGTAGGCTTATTGGTTTGTTAGTTTTCTTCTTTCCAAATACAAGCTCTAATTAGTTTTGGTGTCCACTGAAGCACAATCTAAAGCTGTGCTACAAACCAAAATCCTGTGCAAACCTAGCTAATAGATCGCTTCTTGATTTCAAAACAAAATCATTCCTTTTGTAATTTAGTTACATAAAATTTTAGAAATTCAAACTTCTGGTGGTCCAAAAGACATCATATTCTGAGCACTCTTTTTATCAGACTGTAAGCAGAAGTGTACTGAAAAACGAGAATTCAGCCATCAAAAGTCAAGGAAAAAAAAAAAAAAGGCAAAAAAGCAGGCTTGCTCTAACCCCAGGTATTTCAGTCATGTCAGTCACATGCACAGCTATAATCAGTGCCTGCCTATACTCTCTCAATCTTCCATCAGACACTTCATGAATGCTGTCCTACCTACTAAGAGGCTTACACTAGTTGCTTCAATTCATACATGGTCATTTCACACCTACACAAACAGAGAAAAATGGCTTGACTAGAGTAACCTCTATCTTTGTATTTCTTATTTACTTCAGCTACATTTACATTAGACTTCCTACTGCCATGCTTATAAACATTCATCTTAGTTTGCAAGGTGACAAGCTAAACAGGAATTTAATTTTTAAACAGCTTTCCTTAATTCATTTGATTTTGATTTTGTGAGCTTGCAGTGATAATAAAACACATAGGTTATCCTAAGATTTGTCAGTATGCAATAGAAGGATTAAACAGGATGGATTTCTGCAGGATGTGAATACATGAAGTGAAAGTTTGCTGTTCACCAAAGATTCAGGCTCTGATGAATGATCATGATTGTAATCTTGCTACAGTTCATCTACAAGCCATGTCAAGATAAAGAACAAATCAGAGACGACACCCGTAATCCTCCAGGAATTTGCCATCAAACTGACTACATATTCTTTAATAGGATTTTTCCCACTTTGTGATCTGACATATTATTGACCTGTAGAACTCATTCACTTGTTAACACTTGCAAAGTGCTGAATTACTAATAATTAAAATTATTCTTTTTTTTTTTTTTAAACCCAATGAGATTAGGTGAACATTTCAGGATATTTCTGAAAATGTTTCAGAGGACATATGATGAGGGTAACATCTGCATGGCCCTTGTGGTAAAAAAAAAGAATATTCTTCAGACTTCTCTGCCTAAACAGATCACTACCAGAGATCGGGTGAAATATATATATATATATATCACTCAATTGAGAAATGTGTCATTCAAGAGAAAAAGTTGCATATTTTGAGCCCTGTATTTTTTATGTGTTTCCCAAATGCTTCCAGACTGGATTAGGGTGAGAGATTTATGCAAGAAAAGAATGCATTATCTGTTAAAAAAATTTATCTGGCAAAGTAGTTGAAGAGTGATCCTTTCTGGTGAAGTTATGAAATTGACTCCTAAACCCCATAGCAGGGACATACACCGAAGTGCTATAGGAGGGTTGCATAAAGTGCATAACAGTAATTGCTATGTATCCAAGAATGACTGTTAAAAAGTACTGTGAAGTAATTTTCTTGCAGCATTATGAAGAGAGCAGCAGAGAGGCTGAAATCACAAAAACTGTTCTCAAGCTTTTTCAGCTCTATGAAGTACAGCAACTAAGTTGTATTTTCCCTAATCTTTGGAAAAGTTAGGAAATATAAACCTTAATAGTTTGACATTTAGTACAAAAAATATATATGATGTGCTTTTATAAGTACTGTCTGCTCCCAAAGTCATGAATTTAAAAGCTATAATACTAAGTTCAGTCCGTGAATAGCTATGCTTTAAGACTAAGCCCAGGATATGATGATTCTGAGTCATCTGTAAGACTAAATTATTAAGGACTTGCTTTGTGCTCTGCGCAAAGATATAAGAACTGAATAAAACATTTGTGCTTCCACACTAAAAAGAATTGCAAGGCTCATGTTCTGTAGAAAGGTCTATTTGCCACTTGAAAAACAGGAAGAAAGAGAAGTGTGGGTGACAGCAATAAATAAGACTGAGGACTTGTTTAATAATTCTACAGGTGAGTGAGAGATGATTTTTCTGCCAAGTCTGCTATCAAAAAGTGTTTCTCCTGCAGGGATTATGTTCACAACACATAAACCCAGAATAAATCCCATTGCATAGGAAGGACCATAATAGGAGTTTGTATAGGACAGTGTCTTCAGGTGTAGTGCCTGATCCCTTTAATCTTAATGTTGGTGGCCATCTTCAGCAGGTTGCAGAGTATGATGTAATCCACATTTTCCCCCCCCCCAGATTTTGCATGTCCTGTGGGGGTGTTTCTTGACATATCAATATAAAGACAACTGAATGGTAACAAACATATCCTTTGGTGTCAAAAGGGTTCAAGCATATTTAAGAGTTTTAAGGAACAAAATTCTCTCAGTGGTAGCCTTACCCTGAAACTGAAAAGAATCCCTGCCATATTATTGAAAACAAATATATTAGGGGGAAATTGGCTGTCAGGAATGGAAGCCAAATTGATTTTCAACTTTGTTCCAATCTGATTCCTATCTTCAAACATACTCTGAAAACCTGAGATTATACATCCGTAAGCACCCTATGTGCAAATACACAAAGAGTCTGTAGNNNNCTCTTCAGTCTGTTTTATTTCCATGTCATTCCTTAATACAAGAAGAAATACTGCCCTGATAATTTAGAGAATTTACCACTTTTGAAATCTCTCTTTATAATAATCTCAGGAACAAACATAACATGACATAATTAATTACTGTATATTGCTGGAAATTGGTAATAAGCACAGAGTTATGACTGAGACATACATTTGATAGGTAAACTGTGTAGAATCTGAACCCCAAGGAACATGGAATATATGTTTGACACACAAAGAAAAAGACCTTACTCCCATTCAAATGGTTATGGCTTTCACCATTGGCTGCTGAGAGTTATACAGATGGAAAATTGAAATTGCCTCATGTCTGGTCTGAAATAAGAGATCAATGAGTAGGTCAGCCTTCATAAGAGCCATGCTATAGGAAAACATTGCCTGGTCAGCCAAAAAGCAAGGAAATCTAGGGAAAGGAGGACTGGACATAGTTTAGCAAACCACTTACCAATCCATGGAAATTCATCTGGCTTACAGACAGGTTTGTCATATCTATCTCCAAATATCATCAAGAGAGGTAAAGCCTACTGACATGAGGAAATTATGGATCTATGGAAATGTGTTGACCTTTGGAGTTTTTGATAACATGGGGGAAGAGCAGGAATAATGTGATCTGAATCTCTGTAAATCTTTTCACCTCTGTAAGCTTGAAAGGACCACATGTGATTGCAAGACCACAATGTCCTACCTTGAACATCACTGGATTAATGAAGCCATAAATTGTCCAAGAGTCTTGGAAGAGCTTTGGCAGTATTTTTAGTTTCATTAATGTTTTTCTGCTACATTCACAGTAGCTGTGACCACAATGTGCATATGAGAGATCCACTGAGAAAAGTGAAAAACTGCTACACAAAAGATAAATTAGTGAAATCAGAGCAATAAAAAATATGTCTTTCTAATATCTTTTTTCCTTCTCCCCCCACCCCCTTCCTCCCCCCAAATCATTACTCTGTAGGCAGGTACCAGCTGTTTCAATACAAGTAGGTTTTGCTACTGAAAACATTAAAAAAAATGGCTTCTCAAAAATCAAGGCTTGTTCATTAATTTTGCTCACAGGAAAATGTAATATTCCTCCATGAAAGAATACTGATATGACAGCAAAAAAAGAGTAACACTTTACCCATAGTTGGTCTTCCTTCTCATAAATCTCAATTCAAGGAGCAAAATCAGTGAGGGACAACCATCACCATGAGGACTTGTTTCTCTAACTAAATTCCCACAGTTTTTCTACACTAAACCAAATCAACTCACACACCAGAGTTTAATCCAGTCAAGTAGCTCACCTCATAATGAATTTAGTGATTAGCTGGTGGATTAGATTCATATATAGAATTGTATTAAAAGCTTTTGCTAAAATCCAGGTAAAATATGTCCATAGCTTTTTCTCTGAGAAGCCTTTCAGATCCTTACTCTAACAGTTCTTTCAGATATGTTAAGCATGACCACATTGTGTGAGCTCAAGCTGATTTATGTTTAATTAAGTCAAATATCTCATATAGAGCCCTCTGTGTTGCCTTCCTCATTCCTTCTTTTCTCTCCCTCCCTTTTTTTTTTTTTTTGATGACTTACATAAAAGTTATTTAAGGTTTCGAAGAATTAAAACATACAGCAAAATAATAAAAATATCTTAGGAAAGGGTGCCTTATATTTTGACTCAGAAAGATCACAGCTCATCAACTGTAGCAAATGTTATCATATTTATTCTCTGGTACTGTAGGGTAACACTGTGCATGTATTATCAATCCTTTCTAATCACACACTCCATTGAAAGGTGCATTTACAGTGCTGTCTGCACAGGTGGATGAAACACAGCTAAATATTCTTCCTGGGCCCTCAACTGGATAAAATTAACACAGATGTTACAGATTCACAGCAGCTGACAACTTTGACTTCTGCTTTACTCATTGATAAAATTATTGAAATGAAATTATGAGATACATGAAGTAGCTGTACATTTTAGGTTTTATTCTAGTTTTTATAGTTGTCAGCAAAGAAAAGCAACAAGTCATTATTTAATCTTAAAGCTTCCAGATCTTCAACCTTTTCATTTTTTCTCTGTGTATTGTTTCTTTGAAATGTACACAGAGAAATTCAGAAGGTGAGCAGGGATAGTCTCCAAATCTAATGACAAACTTTAACAGCTTGTGGTTGTTTTGCAGAGATGCTGCCTCTGAGTCTACTGTCACATATCCATGCATTACTCATAGCTATGGCAAGATTCAGATCTATTTTACTAGCCAGATGCTGTTTTTCTCTCTCATGCACCCATAGTTCATTGAAGGAACAAGAAGAGAAAGGTTTGGCCCTAATTCTTACCTTTCTTTAGAATACAAAAGATCAGATCATTTTATCATCTGTAGAACTGCTTGATTCATATCCATCACTCAGTATGACCTAGTTTATAACTGCAATCACTGATTACTAGGAGACTATGCCTTTTACAACCCTTTCCAATTTCTTCTGCCATCTCATCTTGTTCCCTTTTCTGAACAAGTTATCTCTGCCTAACTAACTCCTTTACTATATCCAATTTTAGGCAATAATGATTATTCCCTTATGCTAGTTCTATTGTTCTGGAAATATTCCAGTTTTAGTAATTGCATTCTGTTGACATAAAATCCCTTCTGCAGCTTCAGTTGGATACCATATTCTCCTTTACTTCCTGTTCTAAAGTGCCATGTCTTGTTGCTGTGCAGTTCTAAACAGCTGCTCTGTTCTGCTCCACTGCCTTCTGCATTGAAGCGATTTGTGCAGTCACACGTTCATATGCACGTACACAGACACACTGATTTGGAAAAGGAAATCAAGAATGCTTTAGCTGCAATTGCAATGCAGGTTGCTGTATAAATAGAGGATGTAGTTACTTGGCATTTCCTCATTTCTGTCCCTATGAAACTTTACCTAATATATTTTGAATATTTTCCTGCATTCTTTGAATAAGTCATCCTAGCAACAGTTATTTTCTTTTCCATGCTTCTCAAATCCAAATATAGGTACCTTACTCTCTTTCTTTACCTGACATCCCTTATACAGTTTTTAAATTCTATTGCTTTTTCACTTAACATGTCTTCTTTTTCACTCTGGAAGGTAATCTTTTAATTAAATCCTGGGTAGATTTTATTTAGTTTGTTTTTTTCCTGATCAATTCCCTTACCATGTTGTGCCTTTTGAAGTTCCTCTCTGCTAATGTCATCACACATCACACTCTGTATATCTTTACTACTTTTACAGAACTCTATACTGCTGTTTCAGAGTCACTTAGCTTGCTTCAGTGTTGCTTGCTTTTTCCTATTAACCCTGATACACATACAATTTCTGTCTGTGTGGAACTTAACTCACTCTCATACATTTCTGGGTGATATCAAACTTATCTGACTGTGCCAAGAGTCTTCCAACATGTGCTGATTTTTTGCAATTTCACATTCAGGTTGTAGATTAAGTTTTGCTTCACTCTAGTTTGCATTTTTTTTTCACATCTAACTTTGGGGTTTCCTATGATTAAAACAGAAAAACAAGAAGTGTTCTCAAAATTTGATGTTCACACACCCTCCTCCATCTCATGTGGTCTAAATATCCACCTTTTTCAGCCATTTCAGAGAAAGACGCATTGGAATGTTTTCATCAGTGGAGTATCTAGAACAACTATTTTCTTTAGTACCTGTGCTTTGCATTAACCCTTATCTCACTAGATTCTGACAGGTGTCTTTCAGTATTGAGGTCATGAAGTTAAATGGGCCAAGTTTTTTGTAATGTTTGTGTGATTCTTATAAAACCTGATTACTTGAAGATCACTGATGGTTACACTGAAGTAAGAAAGAGAGGTTTAGGGAATTACTGCATGTATTTGAAACATCTCACTGTCGGGATTCAAGAGGCAGGGATGACTGATTGATGATCAGAAGCCAATTTATTGGGCCCAACGTGGCATTTATGTAGGACCTCTTAACACTACAGTCACCCAGTGACCTTAAAGATTGCCTTGCATGGTAACATACTGTTCTCCTTGCTTAACCAGCAACATCACAGTTCACCATATATGCATGCTCCTACCTTTCCTCTACCTGAGTTACTGTTTGCTTAACTCTGCACTGGTCACCTGCTAACACGTCCTGCTCCTTTTGTCCTGGGTGTCTCATCTTATATCCTGTTTCCACAACCCACATCCACACCTCACTGTAAATTTTAATCCCTTATCCTTCTGATGCTTAAATTTGAGACTAAAATTTCAAATGAGAGAAAAAAGAAGCAAATAAGAAGAAAGGTAAAACCCATCAATCTATTTGAGAAGAACTTTTGAATTTTAGAAAATACCTATTTAATTAATTACTTGCAATCAGATCCTTGTTTTGCCTGCTGTGATAAATATTTATATTTCTACAATGTTCACATGAATAATTTCCAGTTTGTTAAGTGATTCAAGGGAACACTCTAATATGACTAATTCTTAGTTGTGATATTTCTGGTTGTTTAAAGATTATAATATTTTTGTACTGCCTCAATAGAGTAAACAGTAAAAGACTGAACAACAAATAATTAGCATTTTCATTCATGCACGCATATTTTCTCATTCAGATGATTAACAGTCATTCCCAAAACATTTTCTTAACACATCCACCTAACTTGAAGGAGACATTTTAAGTTTTCTATCTTCTTTTTAGATTAGACATATATGTTTAGTCAATACAATAGCAGGTACAGAAACTCACAAGGCAGCATATAGTGAAAGGAAAAAAATCTGAGCCAATAAATATCAAGCAGTGTTAAACTGAATGTAGATATTTGGAAAAACATTTTTAAAGTGTCAACAAACTTTTTTGGCTGCATTGAGAAAGGGGTAAAGAAAAGAAAAAGGCAAAATATTTTCATATGATTATACTAAGTGAGCAGATAGTGTTCTGTCTGTTCCAATTCTTCCAAGAGGAAGCAGCAGAAAGGCAAAAAATGCAGAGAAGTGCAACAAATTTGACTAGAGCAAAAAGAACAGTTTTAATAGGTAACTTAACAGACCACAGCATTATGGACTGCATTCAAGCCCCCGCACAGCTGCATTTAGAGAAGTGACACTGTTCCTACATGAAGTGCATAAGCTGAAAGATAGTAGACTAGGTGTGTGCTACTACGTTTGTTATTAAACAAAATTACTGGTTTCCATAGTCAGCAGCTCTTCTGTTTATCCGCAGTGAGCAGATCAGGAATCGATTGCTCTTCTAATGGTGAGGATGGTCTTTGTTTGGCACAAGGGAAAGGCTCGTTTGTACAATTCCTTAAGTGAACTCACGCAAACACTGGGTAGCACAGACATCAGGCTAACCTTCCTTCACAGTCTGGAAATTGAATTTTGGACCTAACTTCCACACCACTATAATTCCAAGCTGGCACTCTGCTGAGATTTCTAATCATGTCAATTTGTGCCATGTAACACTAGTTTTTTGATGGGCTAGGAAAAAGCCCACTAGGAGCTAGACCACAGTGACTTGTAAAAGATATCCACCTACTTTTCTTCTCAGGCTTTTCACTTCTAATAGACAGAGTGGTGTGGAGATATTATCACACTGCAGATATCTCCAGTGCAACATCGATCCAGTTAGGGTTCTGCACTTAGCTAATGTATGTACAGCTACGTATTTTTTGTTAATTACTTTCCTCATTGATATCCAATTTTCAAAATGCACTTTTAGCTCATTAGAGATCCAATCAGCATTCAAATCAGGTTCTGAGTCAGCAGATTTTTAGGTAACTGGAATAATTATTTTAATCTTTCAGAAACAGGAAGCTACTCACAGTTTGGAGAGGGGATGATAGTGTTATTGTATATCAAGGGAACTATGCTCTGTTTCAAATATTGTTTAGCAATGCAGATGGGACTGTGAAACGATACATCTTCAGCAGGCTATACTTATGGATGCAGAACAATGCTAGAAAAATGTTAATTATTTTAATCTCAAAAAAAGTTGAAAAAAGGGATTTTTTTGGGCCTCAAGATAAAAAGCAGACATAGTTTCATATTCAACTGAGGACAGTAGAATTTTTCCTTCCATACACCACTTCTTATGCAAAAAAATTACATAAAAAAATCAAGAGATAACTGATGTAAAGAAAAATGAAACCTGGGAAAATTAGAATAAAAAATAAATGCATTATATTCTTGCATTTTAAAGATTTTTTTTTTATAGATACAGATGCAGGGTCACATATGCTATGCAACTACTACAGACACGAATAGAACTTTGAGTTTTGGAAGGGTAGGATGTGGAAGCTTCTATCCTAAAACACAGAATCAATCTGCTGTTTATTTTTGAAACAAAGCACACACACCGCCCAAAAAAGGTATAGTGTTTTCTCTGACTCTGCTTTCTTATACATCAAATTTTTTTAGAAGTACTCCAAAATTGCAAAGACTGAGGTTTGCCTACTGTTAATAAGGTGTTCAATGAGAATTCACTCAGCTGAAAAGCAATATAATTGAATAAAACCATGTTTAAAAGGAATAGTCTGAAAACTTAAAACCCCCTTCTACCCATTTCCATTTAGTTATACATTAGCGATATAATATCATCTTCCTAGCTGGCTGTCATTCTGTTCTCTTTTTTTGACAAAAAATAATAATTTGTTGTGCTTCTTTTTTCATGTTCCTTTAGTTTTTACAGCTGCCAACACATCCTTTTTTTGTGGGGAGAGAAAGATGCCAGCTATACATCATCCTACGAGGAGAGGCTAAGGACATAGAAGAGAACCTTTGCATAGTAGGCATTTTTGCCTGACATTTACTAGTACATTGTAGAGCAGCAGGTACAAAGCTGGCAACCTGTGATCTTCTGCCAAAAAAAGCAAATAGTCTTCCTTCCTGACTGTGACCTTGCAATCCAGAAAAACTGGGGGGAAAAAAAATAAAGATGATGTGGTCTCTCAGCAAAGAGCTTACAGCTGGACATGACAGAGCTTTGCATTTTGTGAGGTGGTCTACTTCACCACAGTTCAGAGACATAAGAAAATAATATAGATCTAGAAGCCTTTTAATGCTAGAACTCAAATGAAATTCTTGGTCTAACCAGTAAAAACAATGCAAACAAACTGTCTCTTATTTTTGAGGAAATGAAGGTTAGTTTGCATAGCTATACACATAGTTCTTTGATAAAAGAAGCTAACAAATCATTGTTTGCTTCTGCTGTAGCAGGCTCTACATAGAACCACAGAACGGTTTGGGTTAGGAGGGACCTTTAAAGGTTTCCTGGTTCAAACCCCCTTGTGAACAGCAGGGGCATCTCCAACTGGGTCAAATTTGCTGAGAGTCCCATCCAGCCTCACTGTGAAATTTTCCAGGGATGGGACATCCACCACCTCTTTGGACAACCTGTTTCACTGTTTCACCATTCTCTTGTAAAAAAATGCTTCATTATGTCTAGTCTGAATCTACCCTCTTCTAGTTTGAACCCACTACCTTTGTCCTATTTACTACAGGTCCTGCTGAAAGAAGGGTGGATGTCCCCATCTCTCTTTTAAGCCCTTGAAGTACTGAAAGGCTTCAGTATTTTCTTTCAAGAGCCTTCTGTTCTTCAGTCTGAATAACCCCAACTCTCCCAGCTGTTCTATCACTTTGATATTTTCTGTGGCCCTCCTCTGGAGCACCTCCAACAGGTGTTCCATGTCTTTCTTGTGCTGAGGGCTCCAGAGCAAGATACAGTACTGCAGGTGGGGTCCTTGTCATAAAAGCCATGTCGTGTGAACTCAAAGTGTGTTCTGAGCAAAAGAGGACTCTGATCATCAATGAAATGTTATGTCACCATTGTCCATTTATTTTCCTTATTTTTAATTTAGATCCTACTGGAAAGTGACATCTATTTGAAACTAAGACTCAAATGTAGAAATCTGCAATAAAGCATGGATACAAGTAGAGGGAGGACCCATGACTGCAGAAAAAAGAGTGCTGACACAATTGTTTTATATGTACTGACTCTAGTGTGCTATGGTTTAAATGCATGGTACTACTTTGGTAGTACTTCTGATAAGACATTTTAATTTCCTGACTAACAAGTGAAAGAAGGCTTCCTGTAAAATAAACCTTAAATTTTGAGGAATGTAAAGGAGTAATTTTCTCCTGTATTAGCCAATGAGAACCACTTATATTAAGATTCCGCTGCAGTTTTTAAACTTCAATTTCCATTACTTGAAACCTGCAGAAATATGCTATAAGGACAAAGCTTAGGCTTTGTTTATTTGTTTTCTTTATGAAAAAAAAAAAAAAAATTGGTTTGGCTAAATTGGTATGACAGTTCTCAGGCGTAAGTATTTTTCTCCTTTTAGGCAAGTTTAACATATTCTTGCTCATACAAATGAATTTTATGTGACATAAAACTTACTCTTTTAAGTTCTCATTCACAATCAGCTACTTGTGCTGATTGAAAGAAAGGACAAGTAAACAAGTCTTTTAAAAACTGCTTTATGCAGGCATTGGAGAAGTATTAGCTAATGCTGCAAACTACTATGCAATTTGGTTGCTAATATTGTAGACAAAGATTTCCTTGTAGAAACAATCTAATGCCAGATACTTGACTTCACATCCTGCTGAGAGATTTCAAGAGGACTTTGCAAAATAGAAATTAATTTAGAATAACAGAAAGTAGTACAGAGGCTACTGTACAGGCAGACACAAAGCATTCTTGGGACTAGTTCTTTTATTCATTTAAATAGTTTTAAATGCAAGGTTTGTACAGGGAATTCAAAGCCCAGCATTGCATTAGGTATATCAGCCCTGTGACAGTGCATAATTATCATAAATATTTTAACTTTTTGTCACGTGTGTTGCTTCATTCTGGGTTCAGTTGTCATCTTGAGTGCTAAGTAAGCCATTGTATATTAAAAACAAAAGGGGAAAGCCTTGAGCTGAAATATTGATTAGAGTTCAGATTAACAAATTCTATCAATCTCTTCACCAAGGTGTGTCCACAGAGGGTGCAGACCTTCTGCTTGTAGTCAGCTCTTTGTGGTGCCTTTTCTAAAACTCTCTTCCATGTTAGTGGAAATAACATAGTGCCTTTATCCCATCTCTCAATTCCGTGTTCTATTGCTGATTTATGAATTGCAAAAAGTTATTTTAGATTTCTTTCTTCTCAGCTCTTCCTTGGGTGCTGTACCTTACCTAATAGGAGGGCTTGAATGCTCCAGAAAATCTCAGCATTGTAGTGTTATAAAAGACTGATGACCTGAAATACTAGAAATGTCAAAGAAGTGCAAATGAAATTAAATACTGCCTCTTCCTATCGTCTAAAAAACCCCTGAAGATAAATTAGATGAGGTTATTAGTGCTGTTAAAACAGGGTTTCTTTTCCTAATTAAAGTATCTGGGACGGTATCTAGGATACAGCCAAGAGAGTTTAAGCTCCTTCATTACATATGATACACTACTAGATCAGTGGAAGCCTTAATTGACCTGAAGCTTTGTTGTTTCCTATCTTTTCATACATTTAGGCCAGTACCATATCAAGGGAGATCTGGCTAGGGACGGCTGATGGCTAAAACAGATAAGGTGCGGGCTATTAGTCAACTGCTAGAGTACCAGAAGTTTTCAGGTGTTTTGTTTTCTCTTTTAGGGAAATTTTTAAATTAAACTGCATTTACAGTGGTTGTCCAATATGCTGCAATAGCTTGTCCAATGTGCTACATTTTAGTATGGGGGTGGAAGGGAGAGATAATGAATGCAACCAATTTACATTTGCTTTTGTGTCAGTCACAGTATGTTTTGTCATGTGAGTAAAGCTATGGCATTTTTCCACTTAGTGGTGTCTTGTTCATTGAAAATCCCTCTTTACTCCAAGATACTCTGAGCTGTTAAAGAGACATATCACTGCTTCTTTACTTAGAAGACTTTGCTTAGAAGAGGGTTGTTCAGGTACAGGAGGCCTCAGTCTAACAGGAATTTCTGCTAGGACTGGGAGACCTTAGCAAAATAGCCTCTGCTGAGTGTTCTGGACAACCTGAATTCAAGTGGTAGTGTGTGGCTCTGATTTAATACAGACAAGGGCGCAAAGCAAACAAGGTGTATCACTTAGAGCAATAGTATCTGAAGGGTAGGATTTCCATGGGGTTTTTCTCAGTATTGTCTTACTGGGATGTGTTTTCAAGCTACTGTTCACAGCCATTGTGAGGTTAAAATAGTTCATCATTTTATCAGGATTATTGAGGGTATGACTGGAGACTTAATAGGGTGGTAGTGCTTTCTGTCACAATTTAATGGTATATTGATCTGGGAGTGAACAATCATGACCTTCAACCGTTTAAAGTTGCTTTCAAGGGGAAAAGGCTTAAGGAGGTTATTTCTGAAGAACTGGGTATGGTGAGCCAGAAGCCATCTGGATGAGTGCCTCCTAAACAGCATGGCAACTTGGGAAATGCTTGCCTATGTAATGACACCTAAAAAGAGAGAGATCACCAAAGATGCATGACCAACCACTATTATCACAGGCAATCAATAAAGCCATCATGAGTATCATTAGTAGAGAGCAGATTCAAGTCTTAGGCTGGTTAGGGTTTGTGTTCAGAGGTGTCTTTGCTCACAGTGTAGCACGTGTGCAGGCCAAATTATAAAGTAATTTTTCAGTAACATCGCTAAGGATCACAATTTTGAGGGAAGTGATTATGTTTCAGAAAAACACCAGGCTCTTTTAAGGTCTATGCTAGCAATGCACTTTCTTATTCAATAGATTCAAAATCTATAATCAATAGATTTCTTGTTTCTGACTTTATTTCTCTTCCCCAGCTATTCTCCACAGAAATTGAAAATAATACTAGTGAGAATGATCCGCTAAACATTCAAAAGTTCAGGAACATCTTCAAAAATCTTGAAAACCTGCAAGAGAAACACGGGCCTCTCCTCTGAAATGCTCCTCTGAAATGCTTCATAAAGAGATGAAGAATGTGGATCTTGATGAAACAGCAAAGATACACTTAAAAATCTGTTACGTACTGGAACAGACAGATAGATAGATAGCTATGTAGCTAGATATATAGCTAGCTATCTAGTTGTCTAGCTAGATAGATAGTTAGATAGATAGATTAGGTTAAAGAAAGTGTATATCCAGGTGTTGTGGGTTGACACTGGCCCAACACTGGGCACCCATGAGAGTTGCTCGCTCACCATCCCCTGCCACCAGATGAGAAGAGGGGAAAAGAAAGTTAACAAAGGCTTCATGAGTTGAGATAAGGACCAGAAGAAACACTGCAAGGGCAAAACTGGTTCAACTGAAGCTGCAAAGTGAAATTTACTACTAACGGACTCAGAAGAGGATAATAAGAAGTAAAATAAGCTCTTAAAGCACCTTTTTTGCCCCAGCTCCTTCCTTCTTCCTGCTGACAGAATAGGGAGACTGGGTGTGGGAGTTTTGGTCAGTTCATCACTGAGATTTTCTTCTGCTTCTCTAGGAGAGGAGTCCTTCCCCTGTGAGACCGTGGGGTCCCTCCCATGGGAGGTAGTTCTCCGTGAACTTCCCAGGCGTGGGTCTACTCTCACAAGCAGCAGCTGTACCACACCTGCAGCGACTGAGTCCCTCCCACGGGCAGACAGTCCTCCCAAAACTGCTGGGACGTGGGTCTCTCTTTCCTTGGGGTGCAGTCATCCAAGGACAAGCTGCTCCAGCCTGGAAGCAGGGGCCCTCTCTCTGCTCTGGGTCTCTTACTGGCTCACAGCCTCCTCCAGGCNTCATTGGCCCAGTTTTGGCCAGCAGCATGTCCACCTTCAGAGCCATCAACCATTGGCTCTGCTGAACGTGGTAGAAGTTTCCAGGAACTTTTCACAGGAGCTGAAATCTTTGTGGTCACCCTGCTGCCAAAAACCAGGCCATGCCAAACCAATACACCGGGAAAGAACTCTGACCAGTTCTGCAGTGGTGAATTTTGAATTTTGGACATTATGGGTGTGAAACCTGTCTTTTCTGTTGTCTGATAGTTTCATATATCTTTGATTTAAAAGAGTTTCTGTGAAAGGAGAACACTCTACTTTTTTGCTTCCCTGTAAAGCTTTGTAAACACCTCCTATGTAATTTGTTCCATTGCCTAATATTGCAGCATCAAGCACACCAAGGAAAACACCTACTGGAAAAGCACTCTCCTGTCTGTTTTGACAAAGGCACATGCTAGTATACATTTCTAGCCTGTCAAAAAAAGCTGAATATCTAATTATTGATATACTTAAACTCTACAGTCCTACATCCTAGTTCTAATACAGTTGATGTGGTTTTTAGCATAAGCCTTGCCTTAAGTGAAAATTATCTTGTGTGAGCAAGGAGCTGTAATGACCTTTAAAATACCCGTATATACTTTATTGACTAAAATTCACAGAAGACAAGGTAGTGCACTAAACCATATTGAATATGCATTACATGGCAGCAGGATGGGGGGGGGGAATAATTTGTCTGAAATCGAGTAAATAGCCAATAAAAATTCACCTTGTCTCTATATTGTCCTAGGAGAGGCAATCACATTTACATTTATTAGAAGTAATGATGTAGTGTCCTGCAGATAATTAACACAATAAAATGCTGTTAATTTCACAGTGTCATTAAAAAATTTGCCAGTTTAAATTAGAAAGTGATTAACCCTCTAAGCGAGGCAATGACATTTCCATTCCCAGTCTGTGAATTAAATTTGCCAGATTTTTTTCACTTTGAATGTGGAATACTCCACTGATGTTGTCCTTTACTTTTCTAGCCTCCCACTCTGTCCAGTAAGGAAATTCATGTGCTAAACTCTCTGAATCCATTACTATTTCACACAGCTAAGCCAAGATCATACCACAGGGATGGATGTGTTAGTTACTAGAGGATAAAGTCTCTCTAAAAGAAAAAAAGGACTAATAATCCCTGATAAGCAGAAGTTCACTGAGTAATGAACTTCTTGTTGGTGCATGTAAGAGAGAAAGGTTTTTCCATTAATGAGGTGTCTCCAGAAAGATTTTCATTCTGTATAATGACAGCAAATCCTTAACCTTTTGCCTGGACACTACTTTATCCATTTACTGTATCTACTTCTTCCACAACCTGCTTTAATTAATACCTTAAAACAGGAATAAACTCATTAAAAGAATAGATTTATTGCACAGTAATTTAAATACTCCAACTAAAGTGAAATCCTCTTAAAGAATATTTAATGAGGGGACAGAACCAAAACCAAAAGAAAACTCAGGTCAGTGATAGGATGGTTGAACACATTAAAACAACCCTTAATTGAATAAATTTAATGCATGAATTTACAATGCTGCTAAAAATATGGTTGGTTAGGCACACCCCAAAAAAATTCAAGATACGTGAATAAATTAGCAATGTACAAAGACTATACTTTAATGGAGAAAATGTTTCCAAGGTACATAAGTTTAATTGACAAATCCTGTTAACCAATAATGAGATTTAGGCTCAAACACTGCTAAAATTTAATTAGAAATAAAATCCTAAATAGTATCCTGTAGATTTACCATATGGTCCATATGTTCAGGGTTCTTCTTATTATAAGGAAATACCTCCCCTGGAAAACTTGTTTCAGCAGACAAGGGAAAAAAAGATTAAACATTCTCCATACCACCCTTGCCCTTCAGTTGCACCACTCCCCAAATGACACCCATATTCAGAGTGCAGTAATCACGCAAAGATTTTGACAAAGCCATTGATTGCTGGAATTTTGGTAGGTACCAAATCATGGATGAGCTTGATGCCTTCATAGGATCTCACTGAATCCTGTTCCAGGTGAGGTCTGAGCCACTGTCAATGCTTGGGGATCTGACACTCAGCTTGAGTCATCTAAATCAGCATGAAGCAGCCTCCTACAGTGCACTGATGGCCATCTACACTCAAGTGCAGAATCTAGGCCAGACTCACAAGCAGAACCAAACTTCATATCCACTTTTCCTGCAGAGAGAGGGGGTGACATTCAAAGTAAAGAGCATAATAATTTTTGTTATCATCTGGATTTTTGTCTTTAATTTTTTTTAAAAGGAAATCACTAATGAAGCACTTGTTTGATGCAACTATTTAATGAGTTATTGTACCAATACAAAGAAAGTATATAAGCTTGGATTCTCAAATATGTTTTATGTAAGTCAAATAATTGTCTCTCAATCATTTAATGTATGAAAGAACATAGTAGTTTTCTTTCTTCTTTATCTACCAATACCCACTTCAGGCCTTGTGGTGTCTTGTGCTCCAAGAAATTCACAAATGGATGTAGTAGCAGCTGTCCTAGTTGTAAGAGAACAGAAGACCTGAATCCAGAGAAGAGTTCAGCTTTAAATGGTTCAGAGGAAAATTTGAACAGTACACACAAAAGAGATGAGTGATTAATTTTGGTTTGTAATGATAAAGATGCCAGTGCCAAAATCCCTTTTTAAGGAAGCCTCTCGAACCACTCTGTCCATTTCTGCAGAGCAGCCTCTCTATGGAAGTCTCTTCATCAGCTTGCATTTAGGGGATATTCACACACATTCAGAGAAAGCAGTGAGCCACCTGCTACTATCAGGTAGCAGGAAGTAAGAGTCCTGTGCCTCTTCCAGATATGCAATATGAGCAGCTCACCCCTTCTGTTTCTATACCAACCCATTTTTTTCTCCCCAAAGAACCAAAGATCTGACCTTCTTCTACACAAAGTTGTTCCCGGGTTCTGATTGTGCCTTGGTAACAACTGCTCAATATTTACTGTTATATATACTGTTATTGTTATTCACCTGACAACATTTACTTACAGACCAGGGGCTACTGCTCCCCTGGCCCCCACTGGCAGCAATTTACTGGCAAAAGGGACATAGACCCACCTCTGCACTGGCCCAAGACTATCTCTGTGGGGAAAAGAATTGTCCTAGAGCAATTCTTCAGCACAACCAATTCACTGCTGCTATATAAAGATAGATTTATAGAAAAAAAATCACTTTATAGTTCTGCAAATTTCTTGGGCAGAAAGAAAATCTGGTGGTTTTTATAATTTCTTAAATTATCTTTTTTCATATTGGGAGATTAAAAAAAAAAAAAAAGGAAAATAAATATTTGGAAGCCAACACATACAAAATAAGAAAAGTGTAAAGGGTGGAGAGGAAAGGTAGTAAAAATACCTTCCACACAGCTATCAAGTTGACAGATGTTTAAGCAGAGAACTGACAGTAGTTGCTCAGGTGAACTTGAATGAGTATTCAACAGCACTACAAATCTGAGTATTACAGAAATTTTCTTTACAAATATTGTCAACATCAGTCTTTTCAAAAAACCCCTGATGCCATGCTTTTCTCCTTTGTGTACAAATGGTTTTATAGTATTGTAGAAATGTTATGGGTAGCACCAGCTACATATAACATTGCAAAATAGTTTGTATTATACTTACTTGCCTTTGCAGATTCATGACTGCCTGGACCATTTGTTTTTGAGACCGGGAGATTTTTGCAGTTTTTACCTCTGCCTGAAAGTAAGTACTTTTTAGAGTCGCCTGCAGCTATTTTTTTTTTAGTTGAATTTGGTTGAAAAATAATCATTCACATTCTCATTTAAAATAATGACTGTTTTCTTTTTTTAATATGAAACAAAAATACAGAGTTTAGATCTCTGAAGTTCAAAACCCGACTTTTGCCAAGAGTCTGAAACTCTACATTTTCTAGCTGTGGCAAGCAAAAATTGTGGAGCATCTGGCCTGAGAGCAGTTGATATCACTGAGAGAAGTGGATGAGCATTTGGATACTGAGTTCTTTTACTGAAGTAGACAAACAGTCAAATTCCTAATAACGCACTTCAGCTCTGCATCACTTCAGAGTCAGCTGTGGCTATCCCAAAATTTTCTGAGGCCATAATTTGCAAATAAGACAAGTTGTCACTACTGCAGAAAGTGGACCAAAACACTCTCTTTTCATGGCTGGTCCTATCTGTCTTCCTAAATAGCAAAACAGGTCACTGGTTGAAAAGCAGGGCTTTGTTTTCACAGATATCTGTTCACATTCAAGGCATGAGTAAGAAATTGAGGGGAGGGGAAAGATGGGATTTTGGAGGAGGCAGCATCAGTTTGGCTTGATCAATGTGTCTGAGAAGTTACAACTTGATTTCAGTAGACCATTTATCCATGACATGCAGATTGAATAAACTGGGTTTGATATTTTAAAATTACTTAAAGCAGTCTAAACCTCCTAATTTCAGCTAAGGCTATCCTGCATGCAGCTGTAACATTGCCTGATGTCTTTTAATATTTTTCCTTTCACCCATGCAATGGCTTTTTGGCTTCTCTTTCTCACCAAAATTATTTTGCTTTCTGATTTTAGGAAACCCACTTTTCTGAATTTTACAGTGAAATCTAAGAAATGGCTAAATATAATGGCTAAATATAAGGGCTAAATATAATCAATCTTTAATAATATATACCAGTATATACTGTATACCAGTTTTACAGCTCTGACCAAGGTTTTAAAAACTGGATACCAGACAGCAAGACTTCAAAACCTTCGTGTGGGCACTCAGCAGTTTCATGTTCAAATGTCCTAGGTCCTGGAGAAATCACTGAGAAAATTGGTGGTGTATAACTATTTCTGAATGCGGATTGTTTGCAATTTTCATGGATAGAGTGTAATGTGTATGGAGATTTCACGAGGTATATTTTCACTCTTCTATAAAAGGATCTAAAAGCTAAGAAAATGAAAATTTATATTTTACAATGAAACTGTAAAATAGAGAAACTGGTTTTGATAGAAATGGTGTAAAACTCAAACTTTGGGTGCAATTTATAAAGCATTAGATTTTCAGTCTCACTTCAGCTGATTAATCTCTAGAGCTTGCTTACATGGTTAGGATGTCTTTTGGACTTAAAAGTTTCAGCTTCTTTTTACAGATGATGCTAAAACTAACTAAAATTGCTGTGCTAGCACCTCAGACAAAACACCATGGGTTTTCTGAATGAACCTCTCACTGGGTAATAGGGTGTGACCATTATAATTTAGAAATTTCCATCCCAATTACCAAAATTAAAAAAAATTTTGGCTACACGGCCTGAGCAAGGAGTGCACATAAGTTAAAATGATATCCCTAGATTTCAAATTAGCATGGCCCAAGGCAAAAGTTTGCAAAGATTACAAAACTGAGTTTCATATGAGCATGAACCTGCTGTAACTCCGGGGCTATCCCACCCTTTCCTTAAAACACAAGCTATGACTATGTCTGCATCCTCTTGCTTACTCTCCTGCCCTGAGGGCACATCTTCTTAACACATCTTGTAAGCTGTATAAAAAGGTAATTCTTCACATCTTGTCAGCCTGTGCCTTAAAGTTGTCCACAGATATTTTCTTGTGCTGTTAATGGCAAAGTTGATGAGGATTCAGCTGCTGGTGTCCCCTGCCCTGTAGATGTGTGATCCTCATAGTGAGAACCATCATGGAAAAAGTACAGTTGATATCTACCCTTCTTGTTCCCTGAGACCCTGAAACAAGGAATGGCCTTTGCTCTTCTCCTTTCATTGTTTCTCTTTGTTGTAGGTCACTGCTGAAGCACAGTCCAGTACTGCCATTCCGTTGCTCCGTTCTGTTGGAGAAAAGGACTGTGCAGTCAGTCAAAACAGACCATTGAAGGATGTGTAGCATGGAGTGGCAGAGTCTGTTCAAGGCCCTTTGCCACAAGCCAGCCACCTTCTGTGCAGCATGTCACCTCCTTGCAGTGCCATGTTCAGGTTTTATAACAAGGATCTGACTGTGTGCTTTTCTTTCTCTGGAGTTCCTGTGCATGTGGGCAAATGCTTCCACAACATCTTGCTCTCTGAATTAGAGACAAAGATTTGATGGTTGGACTGTTAGGTGGATAAGGAATGGATTGGACATTTGTATCCAGAGCGTAGTGGTCAATGGCTGACAATCCTGATGGACATCAGTGACAAATGGTGTCCCTCAGGGGTCCAAACTGTGACCAATGTTATTTAATATCTTCATCAATGACCATGACAAAGGGAACAAGTAAATGTTCCCTCATTTACCCTCACCCTCAGCAAATTTGACACCAACCTGAGTGGTGCAGTTGATACATCTGAAGGATAGGATGGTATCCAGAGGGACTTGAACAAGCTTGAGAAGTAAGCTGTGGGAATCTCATGAAAGCAATGAGACCAAGGCACTGCACCTGCGACAGGGCAACTCCTGGTACCTGCACAAGCTGGGGGATGAACAGATCCAGAGCAGCCCTGCCAAGAAGGACTTGGGTATGCTAGTGAAGGAAAAGCTGGACATGAGCCAGCCGTGAGCACTTGCAGCCCAGAAAGCCAAACGTGTCCTGGNAAGCCAACCGTGTCCTGGGCTGCATCCAAAGCAGCGTGGGCAGCAGGGCCAGGGAGGGGATTCTGCCCCTCTGCTCTGCTCTGCTCTGCTCTGCTCTGCTGAGACCCCACCTGCAGTGCTGCATCAGCTCTGGGGTGCCCAGCACAGGAAGGACATGGAACTGATGGAGCAAGTCCAAAGAAGGCCACAAAAATAGTTAAAGGGTTGGAGAACCTCTCATATGAGACGAGACTGAGAGAATTGGAGCTGGAGAAGAGAAGGCTTTGGGGTGACCAGACTGGGGCCCTTCCAGTCTCTGAAAGGAGTGTATAGGAAGGATGGAGAGAGACTTCATACAAGAGCATGAAGTGACAGGTCAAAGGGGAATGGCTTCAAACAGAAGGAGGGTATGTTGAGACTAGACATTAGGAAGAAGTCCTTTACCATGGGGGTGGTGAGTCACCGGAACGGGTTGTCAGGGAACTTGTGGATGCCCCATCTCTGGATGTGTCCAAGAGCCAGCTGGATGGGGCTCTGAACAACCTGGTCTGGTGGCAGGTATCCATGCCTGTGACAGGGGAATTGGAACTAGATGATCTTTTAGGTCCCTTCCAACACAAGCCTTACTGATTCTGTGATTCCACCGATCAAGAACATACTTAGATTTAGAATAAGGCTAACCTTAGTCAGATTATCTTTCTCAAACAATTCCTCTTCTTGAAGATATTTTAATATCTCCACTACTGACAAGGTTGCCACCATTATTATTTGGCATTTGCACACATACTGCTGTAGACATTACGGCATTTTGGGTAGGAGAAGGACAGAGAAGGACTCTTTGTTTTGGCAAAAGAGAAGAATCATAGCACCTCAACTCGGAATTAGAATATTTTTCTCTTACAGGAAAGTCTACATAAATATTTCGAGACTACTGTATATCATTGTATTGTGAACCCAACTCTTAATCATTTAATTGTGATTTGTTTCCAGGCAAGTTATTAAACCATTAAATATGTCATAATTTCTTCACATCCATTAAATAAACATAGAAAGAGCAAATGCTTTTAGACAGGTAGCTCTTAACAGCAGTTTGTGAAGATCTAACACATTTCCTGCATTCGGGAATAGTTCACTGAAACTTAAAAGTTTGTTGGTCTTACTGATACTCATTTCATAATAAACATGATAACACTTTGCAAACAGTCATAAAAATGTTGAGGGTAACTTTCCTCATCACTAACGAAGATACCATTCATCTATGTTGTAAGCAGTACATTAAATTAGTTATAAAGGTCTTGGCAGTGCATTCTGAAATGGGTGAACTAATAGAAAAAAATACTTTGGCTTGACAATTTCTTCTCCTTATCCATTACAGGCAAAAAACTTAATGTTTATGCTTAAGTCAGTAAATTCTGCATGTCAATACCTTTGTTAGTGGTTTCTGAAGGCTTTGTTCACTCTTTCATTCCTCTCTTCTTACATTTACCAACAAAGGTGTAAAATGTATACTCTAAAATACCATAGCTCTGATTCTGCTGCCATTGTTAATGAGATATTTGTGTTAAAATGGTCAAGATTGGTAACTGTGGATCTAATCTAATCTGGACAAAAATTGAGTTAAGCAGCCGGGACAAACTGCGGATGTTTAAAAATACTGGAAAAAGTAACCTCTACTTTCAGCATTTAGAGATTAATGCTGACTTTCATAAGGAAAACTTATCAAATTACTGCAAATTATTATTCTACTGTCTTAGTAAATTCCATTCCTCCATAAGTATGAATATCCCCTTTTATTGTGCCATGAGTTGCTTCTCCATCTGAGAAAATTAGAAACAAAATAATCTCAAGTTTTATGTATAAATTCACACTTTATCATTCAGTTCATTTGCTTCTAATCTAACTAAGCACCATGCTTGTGAACAGAGAATGAGTCAGTGATTAACAGGTATTTGCTATTACCTTATGGATCAGCTGACATGAATTGCCAAACTGTGATGTTTCTCCACTATTTACTTTTTTTGTCAGCACCAGAAGACATGGACTACTCATGTCTTGTTCGATATTCATACCATGCAGGCCGTGATTTTGAATTTCCAAGCTCGTATTTTAATCAGTCTCACGTGAAAATTAAACTTGGTTTTAAGCTGAGTTACAAGAAAAGCTAACATTTATAACAATTAATTTCTTGCAGAATACTTAAAACACAGCAGTTTGTTTAAAAATCAGGCTTCTACAAGGCTAAAATAATTTAGCTAAATAGGAAGTTGGGTCTCACGTTGATAGTTACAAGCTCAGCACTTCATTTAAATTTCTCTTAACATACTTGAATTATTGTTTTTATATCAATATATTGAGCACTTAATTTATTCAGAAAGGTGAGAGTTTGTTCCAAAGGACTTCTCATTGAAAGAAAATACTAGTCATGAATGACATGCAGCATAAAATTTGTGACTGGCTTGTGAAGTCAATTACCTACTTCTAGTTCAGCAGCACTTTGACATTTTCTTGGTAAATATTTTATGGTTTCATGCTTCAGTAAGTATGTAAGGTATGAGTATATAAGGTAGTGGTGGTATTATTATGATGATGATGATGATGATGATTATTATTGTTGTTGTTGGTTTTTTTGTTGTTTTGTTGTTGTTTGTTGTTGTTGCTGTTACTATAATTATTATCATCATCATAATCATTATTATCATTATTATTTTTTAAAAGGAAGAAATTTTAAATTGGCTGAAAGGAGAGGTGACTGTTAAGGTACACAATCCTTGAAACTCTTCAGCAAGCACTTTACTTTACAGGTCATTATGTTTTTAGTAAATAGAACCACTCATGGGTCTGTTTTCTGTGCTTTGCTTAATCAGTATTCAATTCTGTTAAATTATTCATTTAATTAAATTCTTTTAATTATTTAATCAGTATTTATAATGTAATTAGTGTTTGACACAGGGTTATAGAAAAGGCATAATTTTTATTCTTATGAAATTTTATCTTAAATGTATTACAAGCCTCTTAAATGTATTATAAGATTTAAAAATATAGAACTGTAGAATATTAAATAACAGTCTCAAAATAAAATAAAATTGGAATATATGTGAAGTGAGCAGCATAAATTAAAGCACCAACATCTGAATATAGCACACGCCACGCACTGCAAATTACAGTGGAATAGGTTTTAGTTTCACAGCCCACAAAGCTGAGACTACAGCTTGTGGGCACTTGAATGCTACTCCTTCATTTCACATTTGCTCATCTGTTAATACTGAATTACTTAACCCCTTAGCAGAACCTATGCAGCCACACAATCACTATTAAAGGCCTGATTTTCCTCAGAAGTTGATATATTTTTTACTCTTACTTCTCTACCTGCTTGAGACCTAAAACAGTAGCAAATTTGAATGATCAGTTACATGTGGGAGTATTTTTATAAAGGAATAAGAAAGTAAGTTTTAAGGTTTAACAACAACAACTGAGATATTTTGGGATATTTTGAGCTAATTATTGCTCTGATGAGGTAAGGGTGTCCACCTCTAAAGGCGAGAAGGTGTGCAACATGATCAGCAGACCAAAAGTGAATATGGGAAAATCAAAGCATGGGCTATTGTATGCCTTTCATGCTTATCAGGGAGCTAAAAATCATCTTCTTTGGGAAGGAAATGGTATAATAATAACCAGTATCTCTTGAGCAAATGCAGAGCCACAGGGATGGGCCAAGGAAAACACATATATAAAATAGAAAGTCACTGAAGACCACTCTCCACTCATAAAAAGAAACACTTCCACATGTGACCAATCATGGTTTGGTAGTCAAATGACCAAAATCAGTAACAAGCCATTATAATAAGAAAAAGAAAGATAAAAGAAGCATGCTAGACTAGAAAAGTCAATCCATGAACATGACTGTCACACAGCATTTTAGACAAGTTAGGCAAAAGAACTGTTCACTTACAGTACAGTACAGCAGAGCTTCAGGAAAAAAAAAAAAGTAGGGAGTGAATGGAATATACAAGAAGTTCATTAGCCAAGTCATGAACTTCCATTTTAGCAGCTGGCTCAAGATCTAGAGAAAGGTTAGTATAAGCTACTGAGCAAAAATGATTTGTGCATCTCTCTCATTGAAGATGGAGGAGATTGTGAGGTCAGTGCTTTGCCTTCCTGAGTCAAATTTCATACTGTTCAAACTTCTTCAAGATGCACCAGCTTGTGTTGTGTGACCCATTACTGGCAGCAGGCTCTTCTGTTACCACTGCTGCAGCAGCAAAGGCTTGTGCCTTAAATCAGAAGCAACAAAGGAGAGTTTCATTAATTCGTTTAATGTTCCTTCTACACAAAAATGCATTTCCTTAATATATATTTCAAAAAATGGATCTGACAAGACAGCATTTTCTGCAAAGCTCAAATTGTCATGAAATTTACATTATAAAGGTTGACAATATGATCATTATATTTAAAACCTCTTGAACAAGATCCTTTCCACACTGATGTCAAATTACTTGAATTCAAGCGGTGTTATGGCCCATCCTGATGTTCTGTAGGGATATTTCCAAAGAAAATCAGTCTATTCTGATGTGATTTATTCTCTTGTGGCACTCTCAAAATTCATATTGCAGTAGTTAAGCATAGATATTCTTTTGAATTTACCATGTTTTATGAACACTGCAAAAGTTGAAGGGATGTAAATAATGGCCAGAAGAATTTATTTGTAAATATATGATAGAGGTGGTGTTAACTCTGCCTTTTCTTCAGACATCAGAATGGACCAATCTATGTGAATAAGAAAAGCATTTTGTCTGTCTACAAGTTAGTGGCTGTGCAGAACATATACATGATGATAGAGCATAGAAATGTCGCTCATTTTACATTTCCACAGTGTTTCCATTTTTTTTGATTTTAGCATCTGTCTTGTAACACTTGGTGATTTTCTTAACATTTCACATATGACATCATGAGTTTATGGGAGGCTCCAAATAGCATTCTATCCTCTATTTTAGAAAAAAAAAATGGGGGAGGGAAGGGGGAGAAGGACATAGGTCGTGTGAGTCCTCACAGAATGTGGCTGTCTTGGTTCTGGCCAGGAAAGGGTTATTTTTTGCAGTAGCCAGGAGGGGACAAGGCTATGACACAGAGGTTATTCTATACCACCCCTTGTCATTGCCAGGGGGCAGGGAGAAGGCAGTCTTTGCCAGCGAGGAAAGGTTACTTCTGCTTGAGAAAATGGGGTGGATGGAGCCACAATCTATTATTGTGTGTTTTTACTGTGGGAATCATTCCTCCTCTTACACCTTTTGTCATTAATATGGTTACTGTTACTGTTCATCTTCATATCTCATTGCTTTTCCAGTAAATTGTTCTAATCCAACCTGGCATGTTTGTCCTTTGTCCTTTGTGGCTCCAGCTGGAGGGGTGCAGGAGAGGGAAAGCAGTGTGTGTTTTTTTTGTGGGAGTACTAAACTGGGGACTACTAAACTGGGGACTACTACAACCACAACAGTGGCTATTTTCAACTGTATGAGATATCATTTTCTGGAGAGTCAAAACACAAATGTACATAATACCTCTGTGTTTTCCTTTTTGTATACAAGTAAAACATAAGACATTTAAGGACCTTTCCCAGTACTTTTTCCATCTATTAATGCATAATTGCTTGTAGAACTGGGATTTGCACCCAGCAATAGACCTGTGTTATCCCAAGCTGAATAGTTTTTTCTGTAACAAATAGCAAACTATGAACATATCTGTAGGAGGCATTAACCCAAGTAAGAACTGAAGACCATTACAAAATGTAAACAGAACATAACCAATCAGTTGCTTTAAGATAAAGACAAAGAACATCTGGTTTTCAAAGAATTAGAAACTTAGTTGAGATCTTGCATTGAGTTCTAATAGTGAAAACACAGTCTTTAGTAATTCAGATGTCCACGAAAGATGAAACATTCCAAAATGAAAATGCATATTTAAAAAATTTTAACCCCAAGCAAAGCCAATAAAGCAGCTTAAAATAGAGAATCACAGGATCACACAATCAATGAAGTTGGAAAAGACCTCTAAGATCCTCTAGCCCAACCTATGACCAAACACCACCTTGTCAACCAGACCATGGCACTGCCACATCCAGTCTTTCCATGCCTCCAGGGACAGTGACTGCACCACCTCCCTGAGCAGCCCATTCCAATGTCCAGTCAGATGAATATGAATACAGATGAATATGATAAAATTATCATAATCATGTCTAGAATTATTCCAGTTAATGGTAGTTGGAGAAAAAACCATCCTATCTAGAAGGACAAAACCTCACACACCTTTATCTCCATCCACAATTAAATCAAGATATCTGTTAATAGTGAAAAGGAGAAAAATACCTGTATACCCATACAGTGTGCAGCATAACATCCAATACAATCAAAAAATATTTGAGTTGAGGGGGGCTTATACATGAAGACAGGAGAATTACAAGACAAGACATTTCTGAATCTAATGAACAGAAACCACAGTATGTCATCTGGGGAAGGTATGTTAGGAGAAATGCAGTTGTGATGAATTTATCACTATGAGAAAAGTCTTGCACTACCTTGGACTTATGTTTTACCCCTTGTTGAGAAAAAGGATGATGCTCTTCTGCTTATGAGATGTGTAATTCCAGAAGTCTGTGATCAAAACTTTTCTATAACAATTAATTTATTGCCACTGCAAGTACCATTTATCTGAGTCAGGACATTAGAAAAGCTGCTAAGCAGTTACACGTATTTTTGGTTTTATATCACAGACTAGTTAGTCTTAATCCAGTAATCACACTTTACTCTGATACAGCACTTCTTGCAAGAATTTTGCAAATAAGAACTTTATGTCTTATCATGATGTGCCTTGTGGCTTGTTCTGCCATCACAGGCAGGAAAAAAAAGAGGTGGGTTGGTTGCTATAGGATTTCGCACACTGCCTCATCAATTCCTTATTTTCCAAAGAAGAAGGCCCACCATGGTATTTCTCATCAATCTATTATTTTATGCCTTTGCTTTCATTCTTGTTTTACCTGAAAATTCAAGAGTAGTTATAGCAAACATTGTGTTATTCTCTAGGATTCCACATTTTTCAGTTGTCTTCTCTGTCCTGCTGCCTAGTTGCCCTCTCCTAACAGTCTTTATACCCTTCTGTCAAATATAATTTAATCTGATCAACAGGATTGAGTCTGAAGGCACTTAGGTTCCTACAGATGTCATGAAATTCGGCATCTGAACAGAGAAAGATGTTAAAGGATAAAGCACTGGCAAAATTTTTCTTCCATTTTGTAAGCCGGTCAGCACACACAGAGCCCAAACAGTCACAGTATGGACTGCCTTTGCCAAGTCCTGTGTTTGATCACATTGCAGGAACTGGGTAGAAATCTAACTACCTGCACCTACGATATCAGTAACACCTCCTACCTCTCAATTTCCCTGCGTTCTGTGGAGCTGGTTCCCTCAGGGACACAGGTGCAAGATTTTGCCGATGTGCTGACAAAGAGACCCATTGCTCTCTAAAACACAGAAAAGGCAGGCATATAGGGTCTCCAGCAAATTACCCCAGCAAACAAAGAGGTGAGAATACAGCTTGTCCCATGTCAGCAAATCCCCTGTTTAAACCTATTAAGAGGCCTGGATCCCATGCAATTTTCAAAAGCCAAAAACTGCTGATCTTTTGTTCTGTGGTTTCTTGCCTTCATTTAATGTGTGTTCTCTAGTTCTTATCAGAAAAACAGCTCGGATTATTTATCACATTTCAAATTTGGAAATCACTTGTAACCATTATTATAGTGAGTTAAACCACATCGGATTCTGCTTCCAGTTAGCATTCTAATTTACTGCAGTTTGATCCGTGTCAACACAGTGTGTTTATTTAAAAATCTTTGTAATGACCAGCCTGGATTGTACTCCCTCCTTCTCAATATAGCTAAAAAATTATAAGCTGACAGTTCGCTAAACACCTGACTTGTTTCAACACTTCTTTCAGCACACTTCATTTTTAATATACTGCCATTGTAAGTGTCTTTTTCCTACCCTGTTCTGTACACGATGAGGTCAGGTCAATGAACAGCTGAAGCCTCTTTTTTGTTTTCCCCCTGAGTCAGTAATAATGAATGTATTGTTTGTGAAAGGTTTAGAGCTGATAGCAAAAATAGAGGTAGCACTAATCTGGCCTTTGGCTGTCAGAGCAACTTGATTCTGAATTCATTGCAAGGGGGTGAGAACCACCATCTCCTGGGTAATAATTCAATCCTATCTTTCTGTTCATTGAGCCCATAGACTTCCTCTGCCACATTAATTCCACTTGAACTATAATAACCTTCTGGCTGGGAACCGCTATTGATAAATCACAAGAGAAACTGGCAAACTGACATTGGAGGTGGACAAGCAATTGTGCACAGTAGGAAAATTCAAAATGAAGTGGGATCAATAACTAGCATTGTCAGGAAAAAAAGTATAGCTTTTTCTCTGATTTTAGACTGATTAAGACATTCTACAAGCACTCACAGTACTGGAGATTTTAAATACCCAGTACTATTTTACTTCAGGCAGAATTTTTCAATCAACTATTAGTTAATTAAATATGAAACAATCCAAATTATATTAACCAATGCCTGCTTTCACTCCAGTTCACAGTATAATAATACTACTTTGTTCTTCTGTCTCTTTATCTGTTTTTACAGAGTTTTATCCTTCACTCATGCAGGAGCTCTCAAGAACCTGCCCTGGAGGATGCCCACTGTATTCAGTGAGTCCCTGAACGATAACAATCAGACTGTCAGGAATGAAATCATCTATGGCTACTTATGTATTGGAGGAAAAATGAAACTTGCAACCTACTTGTCCATAGCTAGAGCACATAACCATCTATTGTCATTTCATGCCATCCTCACCTCCATCTCATTTTAAATTTCCTGTTGTATTTTATATGCTGCATCTTTTCCCCAGTGGCTCTGATCTTCAAAAACTCACAGGTCTGTATAACTTCATTTATGCAAGCAATCCAACCGAAATCAAAAGGACTATATGCAGCTAATGAAAATACTCAAGTTTTATAAACCCATGAGAGACAAAGGACTTAATGATCTCTTCAAGAGTGGATTTCATCTTGAAAAATGCTCATGGCTCACACAATTCCAGGATAACATGAACCTTGGTGAGGAACTTGTTCATAATTAATAAGGCTGATCAATATTTGGCAATTCCCTCCATGAAGTGCATCTAGGTTCACATTCCAATTTATGAAGAAAAGTACAAATTAAAAAAAAAAAAAAAAAAAAAAAAGTATTAANAAGAAAAGAAAAAAATCTACTTAAAAAAGGCAAGCACCTGGAATTATTATTTTAAAAAAGAAAAACAGATTAGGTGGTTGATATTTTCAATTTAAATTTAAGACAGATATTTCTCCTAGTAATAAGACACATATATTCCATTTGAAATAAAATAATTTGAGTTTCTGTTTTTGTTTTTTCTCTAGTACAACTTGGAAAACAAAATTTTTTTTTAAATAAATTCATTTTGTTTTCAAACTTCCCATGCTGAAGAAAGCATATCCCACAACCTGTGCTGGTTAACTTCCATTTTGCATATGCCATTTTATTTATAATTTCCAAATGTACTGTGGTAGTCAAGTGAAGTACACATTTCAGTTTGAACACGTTTTGTTTTTGTCAAGGCTCGTTTTTGACGCAACATAATACCTTGCTTCAATTACTCTGAAAGTTTATATTTTGGGCTTGCTAGCCATCTGTATTTTTTTTCTTTTTCTTTTTCCTTAATTCTTGCCCCACCTCCCCTTGGCTCCCCCTGCCCTGTTCTTTCTTTTCCAATTCTCAGTGGATCTCAGAATTTCACAGTATTGTTGGGGTTGGAAAGGACCTCTGGAGATGTTCTGGTCCAACCCCCTGCCAAGGCAGGGTCACCAAGAGCAGGTGACACAGGAACATGTGCAGGGGGGTGTTGAGTGTCTCCAGGTAGGGAGAGACCACAGCCTCCCCAGGCAGCTGTTCCAGTGCTCTGCCACCCTCAGTGTAAAGAAATTCTTCCTCTTGTTGAGGTGAAACTTCTTGTGTTCCAGTTTATCACCATTGCTCCTCATCTTGTTTCTTAGCATCACTGGAAAGAGTCTGGCACCATCCTCCTGACACCCACCTTTGAGATATTTCTATGTATTGATGAGATCCCTTCTCAGTCTTCTCTTCTCCAGACAGTCCCAGCTCCCAGTCTGTCCTCATAGGAGAGAAGCTCCAGACCCCTGATCATCCTCGTGGCTCTCCACTGGACCCTCTCCAGTAGCTCCTTGTCTCTCTTGTGCTGAGGAGCCCAGAACTGGACACAGCACTCCAGGTGTGGCCTCACAGGGCTGAGTAGAGGGGCAGGATCACCTCCCTCGACCTGCTGGCCACGCTCTTCCCAGTGCACCCCAGGATGACATTGGCCCTCCTGGCCACGGGGGCACTGATGGCTCATGGACAACTTGTGATCCACCAGGAGTCCCAGGTCCTTTTCCACAGAGCTGCTCTGTAGGAGGTCAGCCCCAGCCTGTGCTGGCACTTGGGGCTGTTCCTCCCCAGGTGCAGGACCTGGCACTTGCCCTTGTGGCCCCCCTCCACCCAACTCTCCAACTTAACAAGGCCCTGCTGAATAGCAGCCCTGCCTTCAGGTGTGTCAGCCACCCCCCGCAGTTTTGTAGGACTTACAGGTAAGAATTTCATTCAGTAACATGAGATGCTGTCACAGAGGCCACCTAGGTGCCCTAAAGAGTGTCTCAGAGCTGCTGCCTCTGTGGTGTGAGGACGACTGCACCAGAGAAGTCCTCCTGTGTACACTGATGGCCACATGGGAACAGTGGGACATGGCCTGCGGAACATCGCACTGGGTAACTCATGGAGATTAGAAAGATAAAGCACGGTGTGTTGAGAGATCAATTGTGCTGAATAGAGGCTAAAAAAAAAAAAGAATAGGATGAATACTTTCACTCCACTGGGAAGATGAGAACTGCTTAATATGTTTGTGGGCATTCCAAGAATGGATTTTTAATCAACAATTCTTATTTACTGGAAGAGTGAGCCTATGATAAGACTAATACGACTGAGTGACATTATGGGCCATTCATCTGCTTAACTTGTCTGAAAATTTGAGCCACTAGCGAAGGATTATTATTGATTTTCAGGCTGTCTTTGTTAAATGTCTGATATACTGTACCACTCTCTTATTCCACTCTCCCTCCATCGTCACTGATATTAAAATGAAACCCACCTATTATCAAATCAATCATGCCTTATAACACTACTCCGAGTAAGATGATGTGCATCATATTTACCCACTGAGACTAAAAGATGGAATTTCAATCACTTGGGAAATGTGCCTTTTATTTATTTATTTATTGCTTTTGATAAACTGGGAATTACTGCAGCAATTAATTAAAGCTATTTAACAGACTCTATATGAGGCAGGAGCTATTGTCTTGTGGTTGAGATGTTGAACTGAACTGAAGAGTTGTCATTTATGCTTCTGGTTTTGGCAAAGACTTCTCTTGTAACTTTAGCAAAAGTGATCAATTTTTCTGGGCCAAAGCTCTGGCAATGAAAAATTAGCTACAAATTTTCTTTAACTTGAAAATTTAGTACAAAACTCTACTTTTTGTGCATAGGTAACTATGCAGATAGAAAAGAAATGGGGAAAGTTGAAAACGCCACAGTTAAAGAAAGAGATTTTGTCATAGAAAATAAAAAGAAAAATGTTACAGTATCTGCGTGTTTGCCTGGGGTTCACCAGTCAGGAACAATCCCCAGAAATTATCTTAGCTCAAGCAGAGAGAGTGAGATGGAGATTTCACATTGGGAGTCTAATGAGCAATGAATTTCCGGGTCATCAGTACTCCATCATGTTTGGCATAATAAAATATCAGAAAAATAAGAGACCCAAAAATCTTTGAAAGTTTGAACAGATGCAAAAAGAAAAAACCTTCTTCCTGGGTTTTACAATTGGCAAAGACCTGATCTTGAATATGAAATAGTATTGCCAGATGTAAGAAAGAGAAGGGAAAAAATATTTATTTCATAGAAGACCTATATTTACTCTAAAGGACTTAAATTCTGCAGTCTGTTTCACATGGTCTTAATTTCAAAATCTGAATTCAGAGTTTTCATACAGTTGGGGTAATCTGAGGACACATGTCCCGAGAAAGGACTTTCTACACTGTCTGAAGAACTGAGAGAGAACCCAGGAGTAAACCCATGTCTCCTTTGTATGCAATGCTACAAATAGGGGTAGCAGATGAAAGTAAAGCAGTAATTACTGTTACAGATACCCTAGGAATATGCTGTTTCCAAAAAAATTTTATTGTAAGTCTATTGTTGTTCAATACAACTTTCTTTAGTAACTTGTAAAACCTTTTTGGAAGAACTGTTTGCAATATATCAATTGTATCAGAATATTTTGTCCTTAGGTTTAGACTTTTCCAAATATTGCTGACATATATCCCGAAACACTTCTATTAAACTATTATTTTTAGTAGCCTTTTATGTTGTCTACATTGATTTGATTTATCCAGATTTCTGTGATTAAAAAATGGAAAATATTTTCTCAGCAACAGACCTTATATGCCTTATTTTCTGTAGCCTCTGCGATGAACCAGTTCCCTCAGCTAGTTCTCTCCATTAGCAAATTTACTAGAACTCTAATGGCATGAATAACCAGTGCCTACATAAAAAGACATAACCAAGTATATTTTTATGGCCTTTGTTTCTTTTTCCCTGCAACATTGTCTGACATGTAGAAGGAGATATCCTCTTACAATTATCTTTTCCACTTCCATTCACCTAATTTTTCTTACTGCGTTTGTCACTGAAATGAAGTACACATGAATTTGTCCCAGTCCTTCTCTGCAGCACAGTGATTTGCCCATAGCTGTTTGGAAGAGCATATTTCAGTTCTTCTAGTGAATGGACGATTTCTGAGGCATTATGGGCTCCTAAGTAATAGCTCACTTCATTTAGCCTGAGAGGAACAAAGGAAGTTATACCAGGATGTGGATGAGGTGTCTGAAGCTCAGACAGCATCTCCATCTGACTCAGCTCTTCCTAGGCTGAACCAGGGCAGGACCACCAGGGTGCTGAGGGGAAGAACTTGTTCCTAGTGGGTTCTCACATTATTTCACAGCAGAAGTGACCCAAAGGCTGGGTGGAAGAATTAGGTCTCTCTTGGATGACCTCTGAGACCAGAACTCATGATATTTACTGTAAAGAATATGCTGAGTCCAAGGAATTTATCAAAGCACACAGGTTACCTAGGGAAGTAGCAGAGAAGTACTATCATGAATATTTTCAGCATCCAGGCATCTGTACCCATCTTTTCCTCCGTAATTCATATTCTTTGTTGTCCAAGGAAAGCAGCTTGTTTATAGATTTTACCTAGTTTCTAAATTACTCTATGGCTGCATTTTAAGCAAATTACACCTTGGAAGCATTGTAAGGCAAAAAGGAGAAACTCATGGTGCACATGTAGTATTCAAATAGAACTTATTTGGTCACAGGGATTTATGAATATTTTTTCCCTCAATAAGGGGGAAGAAAAGGTACAAATTCTTATTAGAGCTGGAATATATATGTATATATATCAATAGGTTAAAATTATTCTGACTGTATATACTGTCTAGTCATGGCCTCCATGAGTAAAGAGCTATTTATTTTACACATTTGCAAGAACAAAGCTGATTGATAGAGACAAAATAATCTCAAAATTCGATGGCTAAATACTCTCTTCTGCAAGAGCTCTGAGACAGTATCCAGTATCTGAAAGTTTAGTGTGCAAAATTGCCGGTGTCTGATAACACCTTGTTTTTTAGCACAGGAGGTCTGTCCTATTATTATCAAAATGTCTGTAGGAAAGTTTCTTCAGAGCATGAGATATTTTTTCTAACAGAAGCAGTAAGAAAATCAACAATTCAATAATGCTCTTCAGTTACCTCTGAATTAAAAAAAAAAACAATAAAAACCACGCAAAAAGCCCCCCAGAAAACAAAACAAACACAACCCCCCTCCCCATAACTAGAGAACCTGAGGATAATGACATTCATTGCTAGTAGGAGTAAATATTTCAGTTCTAGGTAAGAATTTTTTCCTCAATTAAAATAGAAGCAAAAAATGTGAGCAGCATTTGCACACTTTCTTCATGTCTTTATATATTGGCCCAACAGCTTTTATTGCAGAAGGGTTCAGTGGCAGCATCAGAAGGACCACTGCCACCAGGGAGTTGTTCTATTGTGGCAGGACTGGAGTCAAACTCAGGAAGTGACTGAAAATCAGAAGGGAAATAGATGAAATTTCTTCGCTGAAAGCAGCCCTCTCCACACTTGTACAATGCCCTGTGCTTCCTTTTTATTCTGGACAGACATTCTGACTGTTTTTGTCTAGAATGGAGAAAATCACAAATAGGGAAATTCACACTCTGAATTTTCCTGTCTGAATGGCTCTGAATACATTTCTTAATCTTTTCTCCCTCCTGTTCCCTCATTTATAATGTTCAGATTTTTGAAGACTTTTCAGTGTGTTAATCTTCATTTAACACTGATCAGAGGAACCGCAGAGGGGAAAAAGACAGATTCTCAGATTATGTAAATCAGTATAGCTCTGCTTTTAGTGTTGTACAACTGCTGATACTCTGGGACACAGAGCTCATAAAACACTATGTTTGTAAAAACAATGCAAATCCATGGGGTTTGGTGCTGCAAAGGATTTAAATAGCCACATAGAAGTTGCAGCTGTATCAAAAATAGAAGGCACTGCAGCTAAACTAGTCCATCTTGCATGGTAGCTCTTCCATCTTCATTTGCAGCACCTGTTACACACAAGTCTGGTATGCCTATGATCCCCTTTGTGAACACATCTACAAATTTCTGGGTTCAACACTAATGTTTAACTGACAGATGAATAAATAAATAACCCCCTCCTTTTGAAAGAATTTCAACCCTGAATATTTCTGTCTGCATTTTTCAAACACATTGAGAAAACTAATAAAGGCATTAATTACATCAGTCCACACATACTGGCATTATGAAGCCGTGGTACACAAAACACAGCATCGCCTTTTCCATCCCCATGCTGAAAGTTGCTTTCCTCTGTAATGACAGGTTGAGAAGTACACAGCTATTCTTTGAGTCAGTTGTAGAAACCAGCAGGATAAGACATTAACAAGCTTAAAAGGTATTACCTGTCTAGCCCTACCAGGAGGTTTATGCTGACTGTAGGGGTTTCACATAGCTCTTATACTTTCATGAGGGAATTAGTTAAAATTGCCATAGTGGAAAGTATTTGATTTAGATTAATCTGGATTTCTCAAGCAGTGGAGACTCATTACTCTGATTGGCTGTTCTACCCATACTGCCCTTAATGCTCTAACTATATACTCAGGAAAAAAGCCTTCAGTTCAAAGCTCTTGATGGATAAGTAAAATGGATCATTATTATCTTTTCAAGAAACCTTTAAAAGACTTAGAAGAACAAACTGAAAAATATATATAAGTGAGATATATCCTCCAGCATTCAATCTGAACATACATCAGGTTTTTGCCTTCTCAGGTGACAAAATTTCTCATCTTGAGAGAAAAAGAGTGCTATATGTTAATCTTCTCACCTAAGAGATAGCCCTGACAATGTTGCAGTGCTGGTGCCATTCATGTCTTGTTTCTAGTATTGACTGCATGACATAAGGTGAGATGTCCAAGGAATGCTCCAGTTAGTGTACCAAAACACAATGTGTTTCCATGCTTTTGAACATTCTCAGTGTGACTCTTCAGTTCTGCATGTAGATACAAACCAGAGATTTTTCCAGGCATTAAACTGTCGGAGCTCTTAATGGGGACATACAGGAAAGTGAGAACTTTAGTGCCAGAAGCCCTCTGTCACTGTAAGGATGTTCCTAAATCATTTTTTTGCAAGCTGGTGTCAATCAGAAAAACTTTATTATGGTGATGCAAGGGTGAGTGCCCAATTATGTTTTAATGTATAATCTTTCAGCCATGCAGGATGCTAAATCCTGGCATGGAGTAAAAATATGTGATTTGTTCTCTTGGACTGTGGTTCTGTGGGCTCTGATCTCAAATGTTTTAAAGGCACAGACATGTGAAGGAAATAGGCATTTCATGAACTGAAGTCTTTCAAGTGATCTAAAACACTAGATGTTTATCCTTCTTTATGGATTACATGCATTTCTAAGTCATAAGACATCCATTGATCTTGCTGAGATGGTTTTTAAATGCTATCAGGATTATTAACAGTTCAGAGAAAACTTGACATCACCAGCCAATAATTCTTGCAACTGTATATTTATAAGCTCCCCAATACTAATATCTTAATGTTAGAATTATCTCCAATACCGGGATTCAGAGGCAGATGATCTGACAGAGGAAGCTACATTTTAAAAGTGCTATCAGAGATAATGTGTGGAGTCTTGACCTGATTCAATTAGAGCTTTGCCCTTATGTTACCCAAGGGCATATTATCCAGCATTTATAAAGACATTGGCTTGGATAAATGAATGAGGAAAAAAGCACTATTGTTTACTCAGCAGGAGATGGACTGTGGAAATGGTTAGATTACCCCCTCGTACAGACACACAATCTTAGCGGCACAGTACACAGACACACACAGCACATAAAACCCTAACAAAATCTCCTCAAAGTCATCTCCATTCTCCATTACCAAAACATCATATTTTAAATATGAGAGACAAAGCCGGGCAATTTTGATTTTTCTTTTTTTTCCGTTTAGATGCAAAAACCGGGCCCATTTTCGGTGGTTTATATACATGTAATTAGCAGTTTAATTTCCTCAGAGGCCAAATTAGCCCTATGAATTTATTTAATAAAGAGTAAGATGCAGTGCCAGGGCTGCGGCTGCGGCTCAGCCTCAGCTCTGCACTGCCCTCTGCTGCCTCCCCGGCTGCGGCCAGCCCGGCCTCGGGCACCCAGCCCAGCTGGGGAGCTCTTCGCAGGAAAGCCTGAGGGAACATCACTCAATCATAATACCTCACTTGCCGACGATTCCTACCCTCCCTTTTTTAATATTCTAGTTTCTAAAATTTTGTATTTTCTTAATATTTTTTATATTTTCCAGTCACCAAAAATGCAGCAAATATATTTCTACACCCATGTTTTGTTTTTTTTTTTCTCCCAGCAAACTCTTAGGTTATGCTTATTACCGTATTAGCCTTGTAATAAACTCTTTCAGACAGGTTAGTTCAATAATAGATTGCATCATGTGCCTGTATGTAATCCATAAAGCTCGAGAAAATAATGTCACACAAAGCATCATCTCTCATGCCTGAAGCAATCTAATAACTCTTGGTGTGCCTCCCTTTCTGAAAAATCTAATTCAGGAATTATATAATATTCTGCTTAAAAATGTCTTTTAATAGGGGAAACGAATTCATCTGTTGCAAAGAAGGGAAATTTTCTCTTGGAACAAACTGTGCTGACCAGTAGCCCTTGTCAGAGAAGTTAATTTGTCAGCTAAGAAATGGCCTGCAACTCAGATCTGAAAGTCTTACATTTCTAGACGTGTTACACATCCACCTCCGAAAACACCTTTTGCATCTCATGAAATTTATACAGCACCTTTTATCTGAGCAGTCCAAAATGCAGGCGAGACCTGATTATACATAAATGATAATAATCCTGGATAATATTAATGGTAAAATTCAAAATTATTAAACCCCACAATATGTCAGATTACTGCTTTCTGAGACATTACTTTCTTTGTTGTTTAAATGCAGCCTCTTCTGGAGTGGAAGATAACACACAGAGCAGAGCTATACAAAAAGCAGTATAAAGAATAAAAAATAAATAAATAAAATCTTATGTAGTATAATTGCAGAGGGAATTTTAAAAGAAGCAGAAGATAATGAGCCTACTGGAATTTAGCCAGAAATAATAGCCCTTTGTTTCTGGTGTACTTAAGGAACTACAGCTGGCATCACATTGGCTAATAAGCACAGAAGCCTGGCAGGAAATGAGATCAATTAATTTGAAGAATTGTATTCTGACTAGATAAAGATTCAAGGCCAAATCACGTCTTTAGATCTGTGCAGAGAGGAACCCTATAGAAACAGAGATTTAGCTCCTGGCAAACAAAACAGCTGGAACCATGACATCTAGCACACACCTTCCTGCAATGTTTTTCACTGGGCTGGAGTCATGGAAAGATTCCATGAGAAATTGGGAACCGTGAGTCCCTTTTTAGCCTTCAGCAGTTTCAAACACATATCAGGGAAAAGGTACATGTGGAAGATATTTTCTGCATGTGGAGAACTGAAAAAAAAAAGGCACAAAGTCATTACAGAAGAAAAAAATTCCTTGTGGTTACAGTCTTCTTCTTTTGACAGTACATTAAATATTAATCTTACCTGTTATGCAAACACAAACCCGGCTGTCTTTATAGAAGTCTTTACCCCAGAAAGTATACCTCACAGGCTTTTCCTCATTTCTTGATTTTTCTGGGAAAGTATGGTCTGATCTTCATTAAGGCCAAGTATAAATCAAATAGCTCTGTACATCTCTTTCAAATATACAAGCTGAAGAAGTTGGCTTCAAAGACTTAACATAGCTGGTCCAGAAAATTAATCAACATGTTGAGCTGTTACTCTATTCTATCCCTCGGTGTTGTTTTTATGATCTCTCTGTTCGAGCTTAAGAGCAGGAGGTAAATAGAGTCCCACATTTTCATGGCTGTCATGCCTCTGTAATTTTTTTTCATCGGTAAATGAACTACAGAAACATATTGTCTTTTTAAATGAGGACATAAATTCTAACCGTTATTTTCCTCATCTGGCACAAATAATTCAAATGTAATGCACTGTTATGCAGCTCCATTCTTCTCTTTTCTGTTGTAGGAAATTGACCCTTGGCACCTGAATTCTGGAGCACTTATGTTTGAAAACAATCTAGGAGCTGAACATTGCAAGGTACAAGAGTCTCAGTCATCATACTGGGGAGCAGCCAATAGGTTTCGATGCACTGATGTCCTAAACTCTTTTTTCTTATTGTCTCAGGAAATGATGCATGCTGAGAGACAATGCTCTGCTTCTGGAAGCTCTGATTCAGTATTGTGAAAGTCAACTTAGGCAATTTGGCAAGATTGTCAGATAGGGCTATCTGGCTAATATGTGGCAGCATCCTTGAAGGAAGAACATGGAAAATAAATGTCACCCACTTAAAACTGCTGTGCTGCCTTGGGAGCAGAATCAGATCATAAATGCATTATTGTAAAATGTGGGAGATGCTGTCTTGTAAGCCACAGTGTACACAGAGGAAAGGAAGTCAATGAAAGAAGTAAATTTTTTCTTGCTGTGCCCCAATGGTTAGTATTACATCTCTAAGGAAACAGAGACAGAAGGATCCACTAGATCATCCCAAATCATCTCATCCTATATCACATTCATTCAACATTTCATAACATCATCTTATTGTCTATACACTGAGTATATCAATTTATGTCTAACCAAAGCATAAATTGTGTTTTGGCAAAAGCATAAATCACCCTCACTATTAGAAATGTATAATTTTTTGGGGGTTGAAGTTACTTCAGGTCCAGCCATCAGTTTTTGTTTTGCATTTCTCAAGCAGTTCATTGTCTCAAAGGAGACCCAAGGACCTTGGATCTCTCCCAAAGTGTGGTTAATGAAATGCACAAAGGGTAGACACATTCCCTATAGCACACAATTTGAAGACCTGCTGCCCCTTCTACACAAATTGAAACCAAAATATCCCTGCAATATAAAACCCTTGACTAGTAATTTTCTGAAGTTGGTCAGGAAACTCTTCACTTGCTTGGCTTTTCCCTAAGAATTACTTAAACTTGTACAGTCAAATCATCCTCTGGAAGCTCTGTTTAAAAATATTTATATTCAGTACAAGAGTTCTTATTTGCCCTTCATTGTTCTGTGTGGTGGCTTTTAAAGGCTTACAGTATTTTAGAGAGGACACTAGGAAACGCTATGGAAAGATTTTCTCCTTCTGCAAATTTACTCTGACGGCTCTTAGAGTTAGGCATTCTCAAGGTAAGTTTCTGCCATGTCACTTCTGTTGATTTTAGCTGGAACCATGCAGCAAAAACCTTGGTGGACTCATCTCAGTAACTCTAGATGTTCACAAAGTCTCTGTGTGTGTGTGTGTGTGTGTGTGTGTGTGTGTGTGTATACCAGCCTGTACAAAGTGTGTACAGTCCTTTTGCACTACCTGTAGAGAATGTGGTACATATAAGGAGCAGGCTTTCTGACCTATCCAACCCTTCACTAAAACGAGATGGATTCAAATGTATTCCTGTTTCTTCCCACTGACTAAACAATGATGCCTCTCTGGGTAGAGGGCACCCACCCCATAGCTGCCTAAGGTTAGATGGTGTCACTGCTTCCATCCCACTTAGAATTACTTACAAACTGCAATAGCCTTGCTAGAATCCAACCCTTTTAGGCCACTGGAGCAGGCAAAGAATTCAGGGATCAATGACGGGTAAAATCTTTCTTCATGTAGTGTCCTGTGGCTGAAACATAGATGTTGAGTTTTGCAAAATCACAAGTTTTTCCATCATCTGCACTTCCCCTGCAGCTCATCCAGATTGAAAGTAGTCCACTAAGGGTTCCAAGTTCCTGACACTGAGTGGGGTACACCAGTGCTATCAGGGTCCCTCAAGGATCTTAACTTTAAAGCAAAGAGGAAGATTGTGAAGAATGTTTTACAAGGCTGAAATGCATTCCACACTGAGAAAAAACTACTAGGAAAAGAGATCTGTTTTTCAGGATATTATCAGTCTTTAGGAACTCGATTTAGAGGGAGACAAGAGATCACTAGATCACATAAATCTGTTTCTAAAACTAACAGAGAGTATTGGATTTTGGAGCTGATGCAGGAAGCACTACATATTATCAGTACTGAAAACATTAGACCCAGATGAACTCTTTCACTATGTGTCACCAAAGCTCTTTTGTGTCTTCACTCACATGGGAGAATAAGAAACCCTACTGCAAGTAATAATCCTTAAACTGAAACGAAATAAGAAAAGGTCCTTAATTTCTGCATCATATCCAATAACAACAAAAATCAACTGTTACTTACCGCAGGTCAATAACAAGACTGAATGCAAAGAAATTATTTTGAGTTATTAGAGTAGTACATGTGCTTCTCCCTCAGGGTTCCTTTAAAGCAGCAGTTTTTCTGATTCATCCACAGGGCTGTGTTATATCACATCCAACTAAAGTAGGTTTGAACTGACCTGTCAGAAAACAAGTTACAGTCCAGCATAATCAATGTCTCAAACAATGGATCATTATATGTACACAATACCATCATAGGGACCTGTACAGGAAAATAAAATTACCCAAATTGCCAGTTTGGAAATAAAAATATACTTTATCAGGTCTTCTTCTTTGTTTCTGCAGAATATGCACAGTTTATTCTTTTCTCAGGACAGATCCAGAAAGCAGACAGATGAACCCTGGGTAAAACTCTACAGCAAACTCTTCTTGTTAAATTGTATTCAGGGATTGCCTGCCTCTGCTTCACACGGTACCGCACAAGGCAGCAATGACTGTATTGCTCTGAAGGAGACCATTACCAACAATGGCTGCAACTCTGCCATGGACGAGAAATGGAATTTCATTATAACTGCATTCAAAGGTATTTCAATCAGCACTGATTGCTGCCTCTTTTTAAAGGAAAAAAAAAATCTCCGCAGATTCAGAGGTTGTGGGAATCACACCCCATGATTTCCTACTCCCTGGTCTTTTTTCTTACAAAAACAGTGCATGCTCTCTCCTGCTTATCTTTTGGCAGTGTTACCATGCAGCCTGAAGCATTCAAAAGACTAGATTTTGTCACATAATCTAAAATAGTTAGAAACCATATATTTGGGGTGGTTGGGGTGGGGGTATGCCCCTTTTTTTTGTTCAAATCAGCATTAAAACAAGGTAAAGAAATTTAGCTGTAGAGACAGGTGTCAGCTGGACAGGCATGACTTTTTGTCCATAAAATCGATTCATGGTGTTTTCCCCTCTCCTGACACACTGGTATGCCTCTTGCCATCGGAGGCACCATATTAGAGAGTGATGTTGGTCAGACTACTCCTGCCTCCTCCTTTTTAGCCTTTTAGTCTGAAGTGCAAACTGTAATGCCTGTGCTTTGGAGGAAAACATTTCCTTATCCAGCTGAAATTGGACTGAGACCACAAAAGAACCCCTACTGGAACAAGTGACAGTGTCCACCCTTAAACTGGCATAAGTTTAATCTACAAGTGTATGAATTAAAAGAATACTATAGAGTTCATCAGTAGCTTTTCTAACATTGCCCAGACATATGTGGAGCAAAAAATTATTTTACAGGACTGGTGTTCAGCCTATAAATATCAGTCAAACATTTTCTGTAGCAGTGACCTTAGGCATAAAAACTGTGATAAATCCCTGGCTTTTCTGTTCTTTTCTGGGTAAATAATTCTTAAATATATCCAAAACTAGAGGAAAAGAAAAATATGTATATGAAAACTTATACGTACGTGTGCTTGGATGCATGTACATAATTACAATTTTTAATTTTTTAAAAATATATCTCTCTAAAGGCAATATTGTTACTTTAGAGGAATGCAAGTCAAAAATTATTGTCCTTCCATGTAGAAAGCTGAATTCAGTTTCCTCTTAAGGTCTGGATATGAGAAAACATGAAGATCTCTCCAATCATCTTCCATCATAGATATATATTTTTGATTAATTTCTCCACCAAACAGCTCAGTCCATTCCATCCCTTGGCCCCACCAGGTGTAGTTGCATGCTTTGTCTATCTAAACATGAATGTTTTATCTGCTTCCAGGTTGCTCTCCTCCTTGTGTATACCAAAAAACAGTTGTGGCCTTCTAGGACACTTAAAAAATTGCAGAAATAGGTGGGAGACATATTAGCAGAATTTTCTGGAGCCAGGCAGAGAGTGAGATCAATGCCCTGGATTGGTCACTGTGGAAGCAGCAACCCAGCCTGCGGAGATTTAAAAAGAAATTACTCAATTAAGATGTAATGGCCCTCCAGCCTCCCCAGGCTGTGAATGAGAGCAGACATATTTACAATCACAGGGTATAATAAAACTCTACCCGGTTATATCAAATCAGTGGGTCTAAATTAGCCAGCGACATCCTGATTAGGTTCTGTGCCTGTGTGTGTGTGTGTGTGTGTGTGTGTGTGTGTGTGTGCGTGTGTGTGTGTGTGCGTGTGTGTGTGTGTGCGTGTGTTGGATGATTTATAACAAGATCACTTACAACTGTGAAAAGAGATTTTAAAATTACCTTCCAGGGGGGACAAGGGTGGAAGAGAGGGATATTGAGGTTTCAGAAAGACAATTGTACTGCCTTACTGTGAAGTATCGCAGTGAATAGAAGTGAAGAAATATTACATTTGTCAATGTGTTTGTGGGATGAATTATCTCACACACACTCAGACACAGACACACACACACACACATAAGGGACGCAAAGTTCTTTTTCCATTGAGAGCTTTTATTATGGTAGGGTTTCTCATCACCATTTAATTATCCTTACAGAGGGATTTACCTTTCTTTAAATGAGTCTTATTTATGCTTACGAGTATTGAAGGACTGTGTAAGCACAGCTAAGTGGAATCCTCCATTTATCCAGAGGTCAGAGATGACTGTAAGCAGGTGGTCCAATTACTTTGGAAAAAAATCTTTCTCTTCTTCATCCCACTCCCCACCTCTTTCTCTTCAACCAGCCCAGGAAAAATGATAATCAAATATTTAACACAGAGATTCATAAAGGAAGTTGTCAGCCTATTTGCTTCTAGAGAGGGCAGCAGTACAGTTTGGTCTAAGTATAGTGTGTTCATGAATCCAAAACGTTAATCATTGCCCTCATAATACTGCTGAGAAGGCAGGGAAGAAGCCTGTTTTAGCCAGGAGGGAGCAGAAGCAACATCTCGAAGGTGAGGGAGGTTAGAACAGGTTATTTTTTGTCACCATGACTTCAATCTTTTTGCTTTTCCAACCATTCATGACATTTCTTTCCTTGATATGTGCCCTATCTCCCCAAACTCCTGGCCACCCTGAAATTTCTCAGCTGACTGCCCAAGCCCACTAGGTGTGACGCACTCCAGAAAGGGCTTTCCATGCTTGTTAGTTCCTCCTGCTGCCGTAATCCTGCAAAGGAAATATTTTTACAGGGCAGTAATGCGTGGCAGACTTCACCTTCCCTAAAATATGGATGAGGAATGGTTTCGGTGATTGAGCACAAAATGAAAAAGCCTTTATACCGGCTCCCCCAAAAGGAGAAGATTATTCTCTTTGCCATCATTACTGCACAGTAAAAAACAAAACAAAACAATAAAAATCAAACCAGTACTTTATATCAAATACAGCTTTTTTAGGTCAGCAGTTCAAAAGCTAGACATTGTGTCATTGTTATTTCTTAGGAAGCTATTTTTACTATTGCTAATTATTGTTCCTATACTATTGCGGCTTTGCTAAGCAAATGGGAATCTTCATCTGTCCTTCATCTAAAATTTCCTGAGGATTTGAGGCTCTGCTTCACAAGCTGATAACAATCGATCAGATAGCCAGACAATGGCTCCAGGGCCACAGGCACTGTGCAGATCTGACTGCTACCCCTGCTCTGCTAGCCCGTTTGCTTTCACCAGGAAGTGACGTCTGCTGCTCGTGATGTACTCATACTCTCTTAGAGCACAGATTTTATCATTGAGCAGAGATTTTATCCTTTATCCATTTTATCCAGATGTCAAATACATCTGAGGTGTGCCAAAACATACTGTGTATGATCTAGTCCCATGTTAAAAAAAAAAAAAAAAGGAAAATGCAGCAAAGGAAGTCAGGTGATTCAGAAGGCAGAAGAAATGGCAAATTAACAAAGTTCAGCTGATTTTACAGGAACTGTCATGGTACAAGGAAGATTCACAAACTCTCTCAGGATAATCACGTGAAATCGCCTGTCATTTAGGGAACCCCTAAACAAACCAACAAGACCGTTCTTAGCACCTTTCTACATGAGCATTTCAGCCCAGCCGTGCTGCACCTGGGTAGGTGACAAAGCACAGCCATCACAGGCAGCAGCAGCAAGAAAAGCTGGAGCTGGAGAAGCCATTGAGGTCCAGGTCCTCACTTCCCAAAGCATTCATAGAATACTGGTGAATTCTATTTCCAGTCAAACTGAGTGATTTATTTTCTCCCCACTGTGAGCTTTGTTGCCTAAACAGAGTTCTACCTGAACAGGTGACTTCCCTAATTACACAACCCAAGGTACGGAACAACTAAGTGAAAAGACTGCCAATAAAGTTCAAGGTTAGATATCTGCAACTTACATTATCAGATGCACCTTAAATAAGAAATCTTTGAAATCAAGTCTTGTATTCTTCTCCTTACTTCCTAGAACTTAGGATAAGCACTTCAAAACTTCTAAAAGAAACAATGAAGTGCTTTAAAATATACTTTTCAAACAATTTCTCTCCTGGATTGAACCCTAGATGAACACAATAAACTAGCTGGAAACAGATCATCTCAATTTCACACTATTTTAATGTCGCGAGCAACTTTTACACATGCACTAAACATTCACCTTTTTCCCCTTCATCTTTTTCTGGATTGTAATTCTAAATGAAATATTACTTTCAGAAAAGACGTATTCTGCATTTAAAAAATCCATTACACACATAGGGGTGTTTTTGAGCTATTTCTAGTACTATAGAAAAAATATTTGACACGTATTTTTGTTATTACCATTTTAATTATGATATTCCATAGCTTATGTTTAATTATAAAAACTTACACTACTATTCATCTTCTTTGTGCCTTTAATCCTCTGCAACGTGGATGAATGACATACCATTCCCCTCCAGAGAACATGTGGTGATATCATATTTGTATTTTAGTGAGATGCACAGTAACTTTTTCTATAACCAAAAAAGTTAGGTACTGTAACCTTCAGAAACATTCAAAATGTTCCTGTGTACCCTTATTAGTTAAGTAATGACTCTGGGGTTACTTCTGCAGCTGCCCAGCAGTGCAGTATCCGTGTGAGGACAGCATTTGGTCTCAAGGTGCACATATGCTAAGAGACAAGCTAATCTCCCCCCACTTCATGGTGCTGTGTTGGGTTTTTTAGCTGTAAATATGTGAGTACTACCAATGCTCGTCAGCCACTTGCCCACACTTACATGCTTTTGGCACAATATTTCTGTTCATCTTTTTCTGCCCTGCTCAGTGAAAAGTTGGAAAGGGTGCAGCTGTATAAAGCAATGGCTAGCACATTTTTTATGAGTGAAATTTATGGAGTAATGTATCTACTTTTAGCATGACTATTGTTAAACCTGGAGATCAAGCAAAGTGACACTGAATATATTGCTTTATCAATTGGATTCGTTCAAGTGAAAAATGCTGATCATGCCATGTCTATCCCCTGGGTGCAGAAACACTACTTCACTACTGGAGCGGTCGATACATAAAAGTCAAATTCATTATAATTTGTAGCTTTTTTTTCTTGAAGAAGAACGCGGTTCTCAGTACATCAATATCAACTCTTAAATCCACATTGGATGGAGAGTGTACAGCACAGTAATTCAATCTCTTTACACTTAATATGGTCAGGAAGGGAGAATGAAAACAGCCTCTTGTAAAATGATGGAAAAACCAGGATGCAATCATTCTGATGGAGCTGTGCAAAGGAGTCATTTTACACCATTCGTTACCAGGGCAACAAAAATATAGTGAGCCCCATACATCTAACAGGTGACATTTTAGCTAAGGAATTGCTTCTTTGGTATTTTTTCTGTCTATGAAAAACAATGTTACTAGCGTTTTCACTTGTCATGTACTATAGGGCAACACATTCCTGCTGACAGGCCCATAATGGAAAAATAGAGCAGTTAAATAGTATTACAGTCTAACTTTTAGGATACATGCTAATCTGCTATTCAAAGAGACTTCAGACATTTTCAAACACCCTGGAGACTTGAGTGACTGGAAATTTCTGCATGAGTGTATATAGATGAGCAGACAGATGTGTTTAGCGGAAACAAAAAACCCCTCTTTTCCAATCTGATTTAGTTAAAACATGGAAAAATATTTTTTTTGCTATACAAATACACTGCAGTGTTTGTAAATGACCACCCACAAACACACCAGTGCCAGATGCATCAAATGGCTTCATTTCCATATATTTCTACCAATTATTTCTGGACCATATTTGAGGTCACATTTCTGATCCCTGCATGGCTGCTACTGAATTCATGAAGGCACAAGGCTTGATTTCTATTTCATAATTTTACATCCAGAGGGGATTAAAGATCTAGCATGCACTTTTGTGGGCTTGTGAATGAATCTGTGCATCTCAATTTTTTTTTTTTTTAATTGCAGCTGCCCCAGGAGTAGGGTAGCACTCTGGTCCTGGGGTAATTTCAAGAGCTGGTGTTGACTGAAACCCCCTGAGAACAGACTGTCTCTGTCTCTGGTTAGTTACATAACTTAAGTAGGGAGTCAGCACAGGGATGGAGTAGTGACATTCATTGACAGGTCACAGAGGTCGAAGAGGATCAAGATTAAGAAAAAACTAATGAGAAATTTGGAGAAAATCAATGTAATTTTATTCAAAGAAACCTTTGTTTGAGTTCATGAGGGCAGCACCTGCTAATGGCTGAGAAGAGAAATCCAGATGCATAGAAGAGGCCAGAGATGACTGACAAACTTTGGTTAAATTGGTAGATACAAGAAGGGAAGTATTCTTGATATAAATGCTGTCAAGCCCTGGGCACAGTAGAAAATTAGTGACATTAGTTGTGGAATTTGATGTAGGACCTAGGATATAACATGGGGGATTGTAAAAAGAATAGCATAATAAACAAGATGTAAGTACAGGAACCATTTGGTTCAGTAGGAGAACAGAAGAAGAAATATGCAGGACCAAGAGATGAAGCAGGCCTGATGCTAAATGTATGCAGGGGAGATGGAAGGATGAAGAGTGACACACCAGGCAGTAGGTGAGTCACACTTTCATGGAAGAAAAAATGAACGTAGCAGACCTCCACAAACCTTGAAACCACAAAGTATGATGAGATCAGGGTAACTGGAAGTTCAATAATGGGCTGCATTGGAAGCTGCTTCAATTTCCTGTACAGAATCAGAGCTCAAATGTTTAACAGGATAAGATTAGCCTCTGCTGGCTACAGAGATAGGCTAACACACATAGTGACTAAGACATCTAAGACTGTCCTTGAAAGGAGATGTTATGGCCAGGACTTTTAGGTCAAACACATATTCCTGTTTCCTATGTCATGTACAGTGACTACCTATAGGCATTATATTAACTGACATCTTACTGGTTATTAATTTCTAACTCCTGAATTTAGGTGAAGATAATTTGTCCCTTGATTCAGTCCTTGGGCCATACTACTCCCTGTGGTGTAGTGATGTATGTTTACCAAGGCTACAAAACAATACTTTCCTGTAACTGGGAAATACATTGTTCCTGAAGGTTGTTCAGCTTCCTAAATCATGCCCATCCACCCTCCCTGAGTGAGTAATGGGACTCCCAACACATCACAGGTTGGCAGGGAGTTATGTGTGAGATAGAGAGAGATTGCCAGGATTCCCACACGCCAAAGAACAGCACAGCACATGTAAGTGGCATTGCAGGTCATGGAAGGTGTTTGCTGCCAAAGGTTTCTCCTTTGCGTTGTCCCCTGGATCTGAAATCTGTCTGCAGAATTAGTGGCTTTGCTCAATATTCACCATGCTTGGCTGTGCCCAGCTGGACTGTGGATGAGCTGAGCTTGGGCTGTGCCTTGTGCAGCAGCAATGAAAAGCTTCATTTGGAAATATGTGGGTTAGTGACACTTAATATCTCTGTCAGTAGGACAAGGCTAACCTGTGTCTTATGAACCTTACCTTCCTGGCACTTTTAGTTCACCTGTTTCCCTTTCTTCTATCTCTTGTACTTGCTCCTGTACAAAGCATTTAACCATCCAATACAGGTTTCTTATATTTTTCAGTGTGCATGCACTCCCTGCCTCAGGCCAAGATAATACTTGGCTGAGAGAGGGCTGCACAGTAATTAAAGACTGGCTTACTGTCACTTATGTGCCATGCTGTCTGTACTTGTCCAAGTGTTCTGAAACAGAGCAGTCACCTCTGAATGCTCACGTTACACGTATGCTTAAAGACACATTTTTTAGCCATGCCTGCACCTCCAAGCAAGAGTTGTGTGTTGAACTACAGATAATTTGTGTATTTTACTTGTTTCACATGCATTCAGCCTACACCAGATTAAACCATTTGTCAGTGTAGTGTGTTGGAAGTTGTTAAAATGGGAGAAGCAAAACACTCAAGTAAGCATAGTACAGATATACAGGGGTAGACTTTCATGTTCTCTCAGACAATCAAGTTGAAGATGTCCCCACCCTGCAGGGGGATTAGAGTAGATGACTTTTAAGAGTCATTTCCAACCCAAACCATTCTATGATTCTATGATATAGGTTAAACTTTCAGGGACCCAAACTGTACATACTGTGTAATTATGAACTACCACAGTCTTTTAAACCTATGCATGAAGATGCAGAATTAAAGCCTTTATAAAAGGAATGTTTTAGGTTACCAACCCTGATGCCATTTAAAATCTCCCTGTAACAATAGATAGAAGAAGATACTGACAGAAGGCTGCCATATGTTTTCATGTTCTAAGTCCATGGGGTTATTTTTGAAAAACAGAATAGGATTTAATACAGAAGAGGTTCAAAATCTGTTGAATATTTGTATACTAAGAGTGTTTACAAGTTCTGAATTTAACAAGATTTGAAAAAGTAATTAGTATTTTTGAAGCTTCACACCAAGAATATCATATTTCTTTTGTTTACTGTACTCTTGATGACCCATAATTTTAGCATCAATTACAAGAGTGCAACAAAGGCAGAGTATCTCACAGTACTATTAATTGCTATCTTCATCTGCACAGTCCTTTTAAACTGTAAAGAAAAAGTACTAAATAGATTAGAAATGAAAATAAAAAATGTACTCCCATTCTCCAAAAATAGTATTCTATTTAAAAGAAATATTTACATATTTTCACTTCCAAATTTCACACTACTTTCCATTACCATTATTCGAAACAGCAAGACTTCTTCAGATTTTTCTTTTGTGTTTCTCTGAAAATTGTTTCTGTGATATTAATAATCTATACATCAATTGTTTTAAAATAACATTCTAAGAAGTACGTAATCTTCAAACATTTGAAGATTTGAGAGCATCATTCAAAATAAATCCACACATTCACATAAATGTTACAAGTTCCCACTTACTCAAAATTCCTTCTCTCAAATTAGACACCAACATAACTCCCACAAGAATACAATTTGTATCTATTTTATAGTAGGTGCATTTCTTGCTGATGTGTCTGTTCCAAAGATAATCCTATCCAAGTACTAAGAAAAGCGCAAAGAAAGGAAAGGTGGAGTCATTTTAGAGCTGACAGTGTCACTTAGGAAGTTCAATCTCAGAACATCTGCTGTATCCTAGGCCATTTGAAAGAATGATACATTGTGAATACATAAAAATAATATCACAAAAATAAGACTCTGCATAAACTCACTCTCAGAGTGTCAAATATCTGTTATGTTTACACTATGAAGGTAAAATTACTGAGGAGTTTTTCTAGGGTCAGCCTCTTATTTGTTTTTGCATTACAGATCTATTCCCTAAGAGTAAGAAAGTTGGCAGAGATCCCTCATCAGTTACTGTCATGGACAGAACTGACTCAGCTTAGGGAAATAAATTGAATTTATTAAATCAAGTGAGAGTAGGATACCTTAAAACTACTTTCCCACCATCCCTCCCTTCCTATCAGCCTTAACTTTATTCCCAGTTCTCCAGCTCCTCCCCAGGCAGTGCAGGGGCACAGGGATTGGAGTTATGGTCAGTTCATCACCTGTGACCTCTGCTACTTCTTCTTCCTCAAGGGGAGGACTACTCACACTCTTCCTCTGTTCCAGTGTAGGGTTCCTCCCACAGGTGAGGAGTCTTGCATGAACTTCTCTAATGTCAGTCCTTCCCATAGGAAATTCTTCATTAACTACTCCAGTGTGAGTACCTTCCACAGGGTGAAGCCCCTTTGGAACAAAGCGCTCCAGTGTGGATCCCCTGTGGGGTCCCAAATCCTGCCTGCAAACCTGCTGCATCATGGGCTCTTCTCCATGGGGTCACAGTCTCCTTCAAACATCCATCTGCTCCAATATGGGTTCCTCCATGGGCTCCAGGTGGATCTCTGCTCCACCATGGACCTCCACAGGCTGCAGGGGACATCCCACCTCACCATGGTCTTCACCATGGGTTGCAGGGTAATCTCTGCTCTGGTGCCTGGAACACCTCCTCCCCCTCCTTCTTCACTGCAGAGCCATTTCTCACTCTCTGTCTACAACTTGCTTCTGTGCAGTAACTTTTTCCTCTTCTTGAACACGTTAGCCCAGAGCCATTGGCATGACTGCTGATGGGCTCAGCTTTGGCTATCCACAAGTCCATCTTGGAGCTGGCTGGCACTGACTCTGTCAGATATGGGGGAAGCTTCGGGCAGCTTGTCAAAAGAAGCTGCCCCTGCAGCCCTACCGCTCCCAAAATCTTGCCATGCAAACCCAATACATTTGTTGTGCTAGTTGCTCATTCATTTCAGTCAAATAATTCAATCATTATCAAAGTCAAACTAGAATGTGATTCCTAATACTCTGAGAAAAAACCAGCAGTAGAAATCTTCCTTCTGGCTTTTTATTTTTTTTTTTAACTTGAGTTAATGAATGTTCATTCTTTTGTACTAAAGTTAAATGTCATAAGTTTAGAACATTCTTTTCAATTCACCACATAAAATTTAGGGTACTCCTTGCTATCTTCTCTTTCCCATATTAGCATCTTCAGAACACATGTGATCGAGATACACCTGTAAGTGTTCTACAGAGAAACAACTGAAAGCACGCACCTGCTTTTCATTTTTCTGTCCTCAGTAACCAGGATTCGTTGCTTCTTAGCATCTCTCTGTCCTCACTCCATGGTAGTCTCTTTTCTATTCAGCTGTCATTCTTCTAACTACTGCCAAGATCTATTCCCCTAATGCTTTTGAAATGAAGACAGCGGAGTGCATGCAAACCTTGCTAAATCTGTTCCATGTGCAACACCATTCAGCATGGACAACAGAGGAGAAGACTGGCAACTG
>VWZP01001985.1:75834-94514 GCA_013396995.1 Dicaeum eximium
CTACTCCAGTGTGAGTACCTTCCACAGGGTGAAGCCCCTTTGGAACAAAGCGCTCCAGTGTGGATCCCCTGTGGGGTCCCAAATCCTGCCTGCAAACCTGCTGCATCATGGGCTCTTCTCCATGGGGTCACAGTCTCCTTCAAACATCCATCTGCTCCAATATGGGTTCCTCCATGGGCTCCAGGTGGATCTCTGCTCCACCATGGACCTCCACAGGCTGCAGGGGACATCCCACCTCACCATGGTCTTCACCATGGGTTGCAGGGTAATCTCTGCTCTGGTGCCTGGAACACCTCCTCCCCCTCCTTCTTCACTGCAGAGCCATTTCTCACTCTCTGTCTACAACTTGCTTCTGTGCAGTAACTTTTTCCTCTTCTTGAACACGTTAGCCCAGAGCCATTGGCATGACTGCTGATGGGCTCAGCTTTGGCTATCCACAAGTCCATCTTGGAGCTGGCTGGCACTGACTCTGTCAGATATGGGGGAAGCTTCGGGCAGCTTGTCAAAAGAAGCTGCCCCTGCAGCCCTACCGCTCCCAAAATCTTGCCATGCAAACCCAATACATTTGTTGTGCTAGTTGCTCATTCATTTCAGTCAAATAATTCAATCATTATCAAAGTCAAACTAGAATGTGATTCCTAATACTCTGAGAAAAAACCAGCAGTAGAAATCTTCCTTCTGGCTTTTTATTTTTTTTTTTAACTTGAGTTAATGAATGTTCATTCTTTTGTACTAAAGTTAAATGTCATAAGTTTAGAACATTCTTTTCAATTCACCACATAAAATTTAGGGTACTCCTTGCTATCTTCTCTTTCCCATATTAGCATCTTCAGAACACATGTGATCGAGATACACCTGTAAGTGTTCTACAGAGAAACAACTGAAAGCACGCACCTGCTTTTCATTTTTCTGTCCTCAGTAACCAGGATTCGTTGCTTCTTAGCATCTCTCTGTCCTCACTCCATGGTAGTCTCTTTTCTATTCAGCTGTCATTCTTCTAACTACTGCCAAGATCTATTCCCCTAATGCTTTTGAAATGAAGACAGCGGAGTGCATGCAAACCTTGCTAAATCTGTTCCATGTGCAACACCATTCAGCATGGACAACAGAGGAGAAGACTGGCAACTGACTGTGGGCTAACTTAGGGATTACCAGTTGTATTATAGAGGTCAGTAGGCTGTAGGGCTACCTCTGCCCTGACCAGAAGGGCACGAGCTGTCCCTGTACCACAAATCACACACTGTTTGGGAGGGCAGACTTTCTCTCAGCTGAAAACCTGGTGTCTTACCCTATACATTTCTGTCATCTTGGCTTTTACTGCTAATTAAGAAACTATAATCCTGAAAGGAGGGAAGGTGCAAGTTGGCCAATTTACTATTAAGACAGATTTCTCTAAAGGAGGTAAGTCCAGGACAGAGACAATCTGTGCTCAAAGTTGTATGTCAGAAGAACAGACAACTGGAGTTTCTTGATGTTGATTACACTAGTAATGTGCATAAAGCTTGGTCATCAAAGTTAAAAAGCAATATAGGCAGACAGGAGAGACAGGAATAAAGACATGAAAATGTCCAGTAAATTGGATTTTTACTTTTTTTTTTAATTTTTTTTTTTTTTAGCTTGACCAATAATACAAGCTAGTGAGAAAATGTATTTGGTTTGTGGAACCACAAAAGCTTAAAATTAGGGATAATCTTCTTTTGATATATTATACAACATGTTTTGGTGTGGAAACTGACAAGTGAGAGTAGGATGGAAATAGGATGTCAAGAAAACATTGGAAACTAGTTGGACAAACTTAAACAGGAGAAAAATCAAGTGAAAAATTCTTTTTTGCTGACATCTTCAGCACGGGATGGATAGAGACAAAGGTACCAGTTAAGGACGAAGTTGTCAGACTAAAGTGTCTGAGGTGAGGAATCTAAATCAATATTTAGACAACTCAGTGAGTGACCTGGATTTCAGAGACACTTTGTCACTTTAGCTCACACTGACATAGTATCATCCCCTGAGAGTGTCATTAGATGCCTGAATGTGAGTTATAACTACAAATGTAAATGTGCGTTATAAATACAAATGGCTGAGGTTTGCCAAAGTGTTAATAAAGTTTCATCTTCATATTAAAACCAAATGTTTCATAGATACAATGCCAAGCATATAAAAGGTATAACCACCCAAATTCTTATCCACAACTTAAGATTTCTTACAATATAGCTCCTTTTTTAGAAGTCATGTTCTTATCACAGGATGCGCAAAAGTAAAAGTTGCAATAAAAATAAGTTTTTATTCTTTCCAACAAAATTTGACCCTCTTCGTGATTTTGTTTCCAATTTGATGCTTCAGGGGTATACTGGTTTTGAAAGAGCAAGGTATTTTCTTAAGGGCATTTCTAATTACTTATGAACTCGTCAGAGATATTCAAATACATTCGGCTTTAACACTGCTAAGGAAAGTGAAAGCAGTAAATAAATTAACATACCTTACGGAATTGCTATTCTCTGAGCAGTGGGAGATTGTTAGTGGGAAGCATTGATTTTGTTTGACTTTTGCATGGCACAAAATGAGATTGACCCCACAAAGCTGTTTTGGACGAGTTCACAACCACTGACCACTGTGAATGCAAAATTTCCCACTTCTACCTTAGAAGCAAGTTAAATCTATTGCAGTGATTGATTGGCTTGTCCAAGCAAATAATCACTATTAGTCCTAGACAAGTTCACTGGCTTTCTGTTTCCAAAGAGTGTGAGAGGTAACTTCACTGGTTCTATAATGATTAAGCAAGTATGTTTAATTCTTTTTATCATATAAATGATAGACAACTTTTTTTTTAATCAGTTACCTTGACTAAGGTATAGTAACACTTCCTACTGACTTCAGTTGAGCTATATCAGTCCACAGCAACTCTGAATTCAACCTCTTTTCCTCAAACATCAATTGATCTTTTGGGTTCATAGTTTTATTTTGCCAGAAAGATACACTGATGAAGAGGGAATCATCACATGGCAGTATCCTAAAAGTTTGTTAACAGTGTTTATATTCTGAAGATGTTTATGTCAAGTTGTCTGTTATTACATCTTTGTCTTTGAGAAGTTTTCTAAAAGGTACCATGGGTCTGAATCACTAAGAAAATAAGGGGTTTATATTTCTCTGGGGGATATTTTACAAAGAAATACCAGAGCTCATGGTTTGGATATAGAAAATAAGTAAATTTTTTAACTAATCTTGAAAAGAGGAAGCCAATGTGCCAGCAATACACAAGTGGGAAAACACACTGATCCTGCCTGCTAGACTAATGTCCTCTCTTGCTTAGATGTGCACTGTCAGCTTTGTCAGTTTAGGCAATCATTTGCTTCTTTAGTTCTAAGCAGCTGTCCACGTGTTTTAGTTGTTAATAACCAACAGAAGTTCTTCTGTTGGGAGAGTGTTAGCTGAGGAGGACGGTCTAGTGAACGTGTGTGGTAGCAGGAGAGATGATCAGGAACATTTCTCTACAGATTTTTTGTCAACTGATTTAGTAGTTTTAGTTTTTGGTTTTTGATTAGTTTTTGTCGTTGTATTAGCAAGACCAAAATGGTGCAAAAATACTTTCCTAGTGCATGCTTTAGTATTGCCAGAACAGCTGTTTAGTGAAGCAGGGCAATTTCTCCCTCAAGAGACTGAACTCTGTTCTGAATTGGGGCCCAAACCAGCACGATCAAGTGAGCATTCAGAAAATATTGAGGAAAAAATTATGAATAAAACAAAGCAAAAAAATAATAAATTAAACCCCCAAACAAACAAACAGAAAAGCCCCCCAGAAAATAAACAAAAAACCCCCACCACAACTAAGTAACCAAACAGAAATTCTGAAACAGAATTGAAAGGCCTGACATGACATAGATTGCAGACTAGAGGAAAAAAATGACAACATAATTTATTATATAGAAAAAGGGCCAGAGAGGGCACAATCACTGGCACTAGGTGTACTTTGTGTTCAAAAATACTTGGGCAATGTTAACAGACAGGTTCAGATGTGGGTCCCATTATGTTTTTGCTGTTAAAACCGTATGCACAATGTGCTTCTGTGTACTGTCATAAGTCAGCTAAAACATGTGTAAACATATGCTACGTCAGTCATTAAGGAGAAGGGTATAATTACACTTTTAAAAGTGGCAAAGCATTTTGAAAGTAGCATATAATTTTCCAGAGTGGGAACCTTTATGAAATATATCTTCCCCTGAGTGTTTATACAGCCTGACATCTCTGGGTTTTTTCAGATCAAGAGCCCCACTGTGAGCAAGCAGGATTCAGACAAAGAAGGCAATTTGTTCTTTAGCTGCCGTTTCAGGAAAAGGGAGAGGCAGCAAGAGAGAGGGGGAGAAAGAGAGAGAAGAAGGGCACATTGTGTTACTGCACACAGTTCAGAAATAGACAGGATCTGGCAAAATTACCCTGGAAGGACTGATAGAGGTGCCTAGTGTCAGAGCGCTGCTTTCACTGCTGCTAGATTTTATCTTTGATAGAGTCAAAGAAAGCTATAAAGTTTTACTTTTAATCGAATTAAACAGACTCACTGCTCACTTGGAAGCAATTGGATCATCTAGTCATAGTGGGAAAGAGGCAGAGCAGGAAGATGCTAAGATTCTACCAAGTGCTCATTTCCTTCTTTTAGTACAACCCCTAGATGTGAGAGATATGCAGAGCTGGCCTAAACGCATTTCAAAATCTGAATACCTTCACTCAATTAATTTAGTAATTTCTATTAGGTATTTTTTCAAAAATGTTAGCTTAAATGCTTTTAAATTTCTGAAAAAAAAACTAAAGACTGTAGATTATTCTGCCTACTAAATCCAGATGAGCCATCAGGCTATTTTGACTTGGCAAGCTATCACTCACGAGCTGAGCCATGATAATAATTTCTTCACTTACGTAATACCTTCAATGACTGGAACACAGTGAGATCTCAACCCATAGTAATAGAGAAAAAGTAACATTTGCTAGTACTTGCAAGAGACCCAACCCATATACTAAGTGCCTCATTCAGCTGACATACATCTGAAAGGGATGAGGAGATTATAAAATTACTATAAGTGAACACTGACGCAAACAATGCTAGGATGAATCCCAATGCTCCTTCTCTTTCTGAAAAATTGTATTTGCCCCAGCAGTTTAGTATATAGAAGGAAGAAAATAATTATTCAATATATGTTTCGTGAAAATACGGTGACCCACATCTCTTTCTCACCATCCATATTGGTCACAAAAGTTCTATTTCAGGTTAATTTATGTCTGCCTGCACAAACAATTAAATCTATATAGAAGACTCATAAAAGGAAATATAGAATAAACATATAGAAAGTAACCTTGAGTTACAGTAAAAACAAAACAAAACAAAACATCAACCAAAACTCAAACCTTTGAAAGTTAAGAGGTATCTGAAAGTATAAGATATTTATGCTTCATTGTGAAGTGTGAAGAGTGTTCCGTGAACTTGGGTCCACAAAACTTTCCTATCACTAGTTATTCACCAAGCTGAACACAAAGGCAGATATTGCTGCAATTCTGTAAAACTCTCCAGAGAGACCATCCAGTTTTCAGTGTCCTGTTCTGTTCCTGACAATTTCAACTGTGTTGGAGGATGAGGTTGGGAAATTTGACAATCTGTGACAGAGGGACCGCATTTTACAATCTCATTTTCATTTCTTTCCTCGAACTCTTGCAAACATTCTGACTTTCTGAGAACATTTTTACATAGTGCTAGAAGAATTTTCCCAAATTTCCAAGATGAATAGAAACATTCCAATGTATAGAAAGTCAAGTAAAAAATAAAATTGTTTCTAATGTCATGTAATGGTAATTTCAAGGCAAGTTTATATCCACCACACTCATGTTGTAAATATGCTAAATGTTGTTTAACTTGAATATATTTCTCCATCACACTCCTTTGAATTTATATAATATTCTCCTTATAGCAATTTTTGAGTTCAGTTTTGCTCTTGCTTATGCCAAAGACTCACTCAGTATGGCTGAACGCATGGGATACATGCATAGTGAAATGTGTTGAAGTTTGTATTGCATTGCATAGGCCAAGGATTTGGATCACAGATGAGAAGAAGATTGTGTAGAAAGAGTAATGCAAATTTCAGTTTTGTCATGAGAGAAACGAGTATTTTCATACATAAAACCTGTAGCTCTCTAATCCACACCATCTCTTATTATTCAGTGTGCAGGCCTGAGTCCAAAAAAAATGCTGCACTTGTGCTTAAATTAAATCCTGATTATTTGTCCCACTGAATTTAGCCACATTATTCCTACAGTCTCTGGCGGATTAGGAATTACAAATCTGTCACAGCAGCATTCAAAGGTTCCAGTCAAAACAAGACTGAGCAGTAGAAAAGTAGTCACTTGTGCGGCGGCCTGAGGTCAGTATGCCGGCCACCGCCTTCCCGAGATCGTCACCTCAAGGAGGGCAGGAGGAGCCGCTGCTCTCTAGCTCGTCGCTGTGCTAGTATGTAGCTTCCACCACGAGAAACAGAGGGAGTCGCTGTATGATTTCCAACAGGCTTCATTCTGAGGACGGTCAGGGACAGCCGACTCCCCGAATAAGGGGTGAACAGGGTTTTTAAAAGAACCAGATAGCCAATAAGAGGAGAGCATCAGGGCGGAGAAAGGAGGGTCAGGGATAGCTCAACCAACTAGGGTAAAGGGGAACAGAACTGACACAACCAGTAAACAATGAACAACCGAATGTAACAGAACAGTCCAGAATGGGGGAGGAGAAATGGGAATGTGCAAGATGACAGACAGGCCATCTCCCAGGTAACGAGGGTGGAGACTCAAGGATTGCCATCCCAGGGGCGAGCCAGCTCAAGATCCCCATGGAATGCTAGACACTTGCATGTTTCTTCTGATCATCTACTTGAAAAATATTTTTTAAAAGAACCCAGTGGACAGCAAGAGAAGTCCTAGAGACCCTCATGCTGGTAGTGTGATTGAAAAACAGGGGGATATAGTCTGACAGATAATTACTTAAGACTGGTTATACAAAAGCATTGTAATGTGCATTGGATAGGATGCTGCAACAGATTTTTCTTAAAATGGTTTTTTACTCTGTCCTTACCAAACTGCACCTTGGTTTTTATTGCTGATATTTATCCTGCCATAGACAATGCCAAAAATGTTGTAGCTACTGAGAACAAATTAATAGAAGCATATATCCCTGAATAGAAATTTTTTCCTCCAGTTTTCACCATCAACATGAATTTAGCCCATTATTTCCACTGTCATGAAATACACAAGATGCTGTGTGCAACATAGTTTCTAAGCTTGTTAGTCTTCAGGTTTTTAGCATAACTAAATCCAGTTTTATTACTTCAAGAAGAAATAATTTAGGTTGTTATTAGTAGCAGAAAGTAATTTTAAGAAATTTAAATAATTTAAGAATCTGGGGAGCTGGACTCAGCGATCCTTATAGTTGCTTTCCAACTTGAGATATTCAATGATCCTATGATCTTAATTTTCAAATTACCTTCATTTCAATGGAGATCAAATGATTGGTTTACAAAATTTCAAGTATTTCTATTGTTTTAGTTATTTCCATTTGTAACAAATAATGATGGGCACAGTGTTAAGCTCACAGACAAAAATGTCCTCTAGATTGAGTGTTAGCACTCAGCATCATTCTGGGTAATTCTCTGAAAATGTCAATTCAGTGCTCTGCAGCAATCAAATGAGCAAATAAAACTTTGGGAATATTAGTTCATGAACATGAAAATGGAAAACTTTTTAATAAGCCTTTGGCAAGGTCACATTTTTATTGTAGAGTGGTTCTGGTCCTTTACTCCTCCTTTAAAGTAGATGGCTGAGGCAGTGGGGCAGAGGTACCGGGGCCACCGCCTTCCCGAGAGCGTCTCCGGAAAAGGGATAGCTCCATGTCACTCCAAGGTCCACACCACCAGATGACAACCACAAATCCACAGATAGCGAGAAGGGCTCTCAGTATGGGTGCCAGAGGTATTTATTGAGATACCCTCTGAAAGGTCCAGGGACAGAAAGCTGAGAAGGTACAGGGGTTTTATATGGAACAGAAAAGGTGGAACATTCAATCTAAGAGCAAATGAGACTGGGACAAGAGGGTAGTCCAAGGTGGGGCTTACAGGGAAATGACCAACGGGGGAAGAGGGAAGAACATTACATAACACTGAACCAATGGGGTTGACAGGGTAGAGGAACTTTCTCAAACTGAGGGAGTGAACAAAGGTGAGGTAATCTTGGCAGGGAACAATGAGGATGGTCCTTCCATCAAAGGGGTGTTTCCCATGGTCTTCCAGATTCCAGATCTATCTGGGATGCTACAGATGGAAGAACAGAAAATTACAATACAACAAATGGAGAATACAACAAAAGAATGATTATGCATTCCATTAGCATTACAGCAACTGTACCAAAACTGACATATTCTTTTGTTATTTCATTCATAAGTTTTAAGAGTTCTTTTTCCCAGCTTTCCCATGTCATATATACTGGTACATGTAATCTGTCTATCAGATCACTCCCATGGTTGCAGTAAGCATATGTGAATGCTTGTTTTATAGGGTTCTTTTTCATGACAAGTCAAAGGCCCCAGGACAACGTGATTTTTGATCATTCATTCATATTTATAAGGTAGCTGTAATAATAAAAAATAATGTATTGATGAGGTTAAGTAGTGCCATCTAAACTTTTAAACTAAACTGTTACTGCTTCTTTAAATCCTGGTTACTTGCCATGCAACTACACCAGATTTTTTCTAGACCCTGATTTATTTGCCATTGGAAAAATTTGTCTACTGACATCCTGCCAAAAGGAACCAAAGTTTGAAGCTAATCTCTGGATCTCCTGTGTGCAAAGGTCACTTATTGTGACTTTCTATTGTTCTACTTGGCAACATACAACAGTGTAAGAATATCCACTGTCATTATTTAATTCTTGGGGTACATTATAGGATTTCTCTTAAATGGGACCTGTAATTAAAAAGACCACTGCACAAAATTCAAACCTTATGCAACCATTTTAATCAATTTAATTATAATACATAAAAGGATTGCTCAAATAATAGAGTTATGGTCTTTTTATCCAGGATTTAAAAAATTCTCTTAGGCCATAAAATATGTGTTTCCCAAATGCTCTGGCTCATTTTCAAAAAAGCAGCCTGTCCTTAACAGGGCAAACCAGCAATGGCAGCTGCCTCACACTGGTAAAGCAACAGCATTCATTTGAAAGGTGACAAAGTAGAGAAGAGATTCTAAAGAACAGTGATGTAGCTAAATTGCAACTAAAAAATAAGAGCAAATTGTCCAATTTTTCCTTACCTGATTTCCTCAGTTGTAACTAGCTTTGGAGTATCACTTCAGCCCTGTAGTATCTTAACTCAGTGTACATTAAATGATATGATGAACACCTAGCATGTTCTTTTATTTTTCATCTCCTTCTCAGAATAAAAATTATATGTACATTATCTTGTAATTTCTTCTATGTTTGGGTTTAGTATCTTGTACTACTAAATTTTAAACATTAAGAGGTAAAAACCCTTCTCTTATCTCCTCTCCAGCCAAGATTTTTGACTCATCTTCACCACTGCTCCTGCCCAAGACAGACTGGGCTGTACAGGACCTGGAGATTTATACCTTCACAGCAGTAAAACTAAAGGTCAAGGATCAGGGATTTGCATTACAGGTAATGCTTTTTGGATGTTCAAATATCACTATTCTACATGTTATAGTTTGTTAGTGAGGCACTGCAGCAGTGGCTTACCAAGCTGCTGGTGTTATTCTGAGAAGGGAGGGGAGAGAGAGCTGGCAGTGGCTCTCAAGGGCACAGTTAGAGTTTTTATTCCCCCAGTAATGGACTGATGGCATGCTGCTCTCCACAAGAGGCACCTGCTCTCCAGACACAGACACAAGATGTGAGGCTACCTACAGAGTGTCTATGAAAAGTTAAAAGCAAATATCTTCGCATATATTTTCTAATTTTTGGATCTTTCTCTTGCTACTTGAGCAGAATCTAAAGCAGAGCAAACCATTTCTCTGTCTCTGTTGTGTGTTACTCTGAGACTTACCACTTGTCTTTGCTGGAAGGGTGTTGATGCAAGGGGGCCATGAATATATTAAATCATAACACAAATAATATCACTCTAGCCCAGTCACAAAAGCCAAGAAAAATGTTCTGCTAAAGCATTAGTTTTACACCAGTTTGTCCTACAGAAGATCCAGGATTCACAATGTTTCCTGAATTACCATGGTTTTCTCCTTTCTTTGCTTTCTATTCTTCATAATACAACTTATAGAATTGAAAATAGAACCAAAAAAAGGAATGCTGGGGACCTCAAAGATGTTATTAGCAATGCTCAAAGAGGCAGGTGTTATTTCTTTTCAAGCCAGGAAGAACAAACTGTGAAAAGAGTTGTCCCTTGGGCATTGGAGATCCCAGAACATGTGAAAATGCTGTAAGTAGTTCCTTTGTCTCTGGCAGACAGTGGGAGAAGGTGAGCACAGTTTTCTCTCACATTGTGCCCAAATGTCATGCGGACTCTTTGAGGCAGCAGACAGTAATTCCCCAAGTTCCTGTAATCAGCTTTTGGAGTCCTGGCTAGAGAATCAAAAGGGATCTGTGACTTAGTAAGTACTAAGTACTATTCTACATTTAGTGCTGGAAACATGGGCACAGGACAGTGGAAAAGCCTTCCTGGAATACCATTATTGATCTTGCTACTATGGACAATTATATCAACTTATGTCTCTCAGAAATTATAAAATATCTATTTTAAAGCTTCTCAGGGTCCTCTCTCTTACTGCTCTGTCTGGAAAACAGCAAACTAGCTTCAGCATGTAAATACATTGTAAAATAGCCATGAGTTAAAAACTAGGGATCAATAAATCAGAAAATACCTAGCTAAAACATCTCTGACTATATTTTTCTGCTGGAAAGCATATTTTTTAATCTTTTCCTGAATGGTCTTTTGCACTCTGATGGCCATTGCCATAGCCTTCTTCCCTGGGTTTTGTAGTTTGTTTTGATTTTAAGGGCATGGGTGGTCACATCAGGAAGTTAAATACAAACAAGTCCCCTTTGCATATACATTGCCTTGTATGAAGTCACTCACATCCTTCTTCCTGTAATGGAATTATCTCATCTCACGTATTTGCTTTCTGTCCCAAATGGTGATCCTGCTGTGTCTCACCCATGTGGTGAGTCACCACTATTCTCTCCACTGATGGTGTGTTCCATTTTCATAATGGATCTTGAGACCTCCCCGGTACTGTTCAAAATGCCTGGCAATTCCAAACAGGGAAAGATAGATTTTTGAAGGTGTAAGATCCTAATGCAAAGTACTGTCTGCGATTCAAGTCTCCTTGGAGGCATACATGCTATGATTTAGTTGGTAGCTCTGCTGTTCGATTCTGTATGTGTATACAGACATTGCGATTTTTAAAATCTCTGCTTCTTACCATACATGAATGTCATTAACATGCATTTCATTTAACCCCAGGAGTCATTTAAACCTCTTGGGTGAATCTACATTTATGCATGTTTTCTGTGAAATGTATTCTATTTATCCAGAGCATCGTGAGAGGTCTGGAGGAGCCAGAAAACTGTAAATGTGTATGTAAGGTAAGTTGACACAGAAACAGGAGGGGAGAGGCAGGATAGAAAGGACAACCTAAAAGTTGTAATGTTCTGTTTTGTCTGTGTCTTCTCCATCCTGGAAATCATCCACTAAGTGCACCTTGGTTGTTTTCGAATAGTTTTCTCAGTTCCTATGTAGCTCTTGAAGTAGATATTCACTCTAGAATATTTTGACTCTTCAAATATCTGATTTGCAAAAGTTGCCATTTACACTGTTCCATCCCATATGATAAGCTCAACAGTCCAAAATAAAACCTAGGAATCATCACTGCTTTCAGCCTCTTGCTTCACATAAATATCTCCAATCTGAGTAGAAGCCATATAAGGATACTGAAGGAAGAACTACAAGAGTATCTGTAAATCAGCCAAAGATGTGTTAGAATGATGCACAGAAAATAGACCAAATAATGATGTCTTTGGATGGGTTTAATACTTTCCAAAAAGAAAATACTTTGGTAAAAAATAGAGCAAGGATGAAGCATACTTAATGTATGCTGACTAAGCATTAAAATACATTTGCTGCATTGAAAAGTTTGGGAAATTCTGTTTTAACTTCAACTCAAAACAATTTCTGGATTTTTAACTTTGGGATTATCAAATCCAGAATATTCCTTAATTCCTTGTCTGTACATTGAACAGATTCCTACTGGGAGATATGCCTTCTTCCTAGAATAAAAATAATAAAAAGCTTGAGAAAATTTACACCAAAACACAGAGGAATCAAGATTCAACCATGCAGCAAAAACTTTTTCGGATACTCCAGTGGGTTTCTAGCCACCAGGTAGAAATAAATGCACACCCAGTACCTGAAGCCTGTCCCTAGTTTTCCAGCTGTTTTGAAGCAGAGCCCTGCTGCTGCCCGAGGTACACCATACTGAGACCTTATTCCTCTGCAGCTGCTGGTGGAAGCTGAGTGGAGCATGGCTCCAGGCGAGGGCTTCCACCGTGGCCAGCTCCTGCTGGCCGCTGGCCCTGGCAGCACGGGCAGGTCACCCCTGTGCTGCCAGGGGACACTCACACCAGCGAGCTGCGAGGTAAGGCTGGGCACAAATGAGACACTGTGGAACTTGGAACCTTCTGCAGGAAGTCTTAGGTTCAGTTGTTCCCTTCGTGTGCCCTTCGCAGTGTTCCTAACAATTAAAATTCTCCGCAGGGAAGATTTACTCTTAATTGCTAACAAACATGTCAGCCCCTTGATCTTCCCTGGTAAGACCACATTTTCATGGCCAAGTTATGAGAGAGTAACTTTACAGAAAACTCTGACAGGTGCCTTTAAAGTCTGTAACACTGACACTATAATTTCAGGTGTTATTTTTAATTTTTATTAAAACATAATAAATATTGCTGAAGTCAGAGGGTATTTTTTAAAGTAAAATACTGTTTTGAAATCTGTCTCAAATGTCAAATGGAATGCATTTTGCAGTAGTTCTGTATAAATTTTTATTGAATTCAAACTTTTAAATAAAACTTCCTGTATCTAATGCCTCTTATCAAAGCACAAAACCCCATTATCTGATTATAAGAAGAACCTCAGAACTCCCATCTTCAAATTTAATGGACTCCTGATGATTTCTTCCCTACCTAGACTGTTTTTAAAGCATTTTACTGTATTTTATACATTATAAATGGATTCCATTCTTGGCTTGGCAATTCACCTAATGGACAATGGATACAAAAAAGCTCTAGCTCCAGGGACATTAAATTGGTTCTAAACTCTGAAAATTACAGCTTTTACAAAAAGAAGAAAATACTAAAAACATATCTAATGCAACACTGCATCTCATTTTCTGCTACCTTCACAATCTGTCTAAAAGCTTCTAAATCTCTTAATGACACAATATGTTAAAATTGCATTCCTTTATATTTAGATCTCTAAAACATTTTTTCTTCTTTACAACCCCAAGGAGTTCCACCAGCAAATGGAAAATAATGTTCTTGGCATTCCAACAGTTGGGAACGCAGAAAGAACTGCACTGCACAAGAAAAATGCTGTATTTTATATCTGACCACAGTCAAAGCTGAGTACTTCAGAGAAAAGCAGACAGTCTCTGGTTGTGAACCTAATTCTACATCACACTTTGGGTAAGCAATGGTACGTAACCATAGGTAACATGTGACACACAACTACACTACAGAGGAAACTCCACTGTAAAGACCTTTAAAGCCTTTAATCTGCATCACGATTCCTTCACTTGGCTCCTCTGCTTCAGGAGTTTTCTTGCAGCCAGCAATACTAAGGAATTTAGAGAGATGGTAATACCATCTCTCTGACCACTGCTCTCTTTCCCACATCTTAACAATGGTGTAGAATCTACTCTTTGACCTTACACAGCTTGACAGCAACAGCAAGACATAGAGAGAAATGACACAGAGCTCTTATTTTTCTATTATTTTGTATTGCTGTAGAAAAAGGACACATCGAACATAGGAATACTTTCAAATTATGAAAAAAATAGTTATTCAGTTGTCTACTACCTACCTGAAAAACTCCTACTAGGGAGTTTTTCAACTTAACAGGATGTTTATTTTAAAGTATTGTCTATTTTGGGTATATATACATGATGGACATAGATATAGGTATATAGATACATATTCACTTCATATTACCCTATAATTCCACTTATACTATCATTTTTGTTCTGGTAATACAAAAAGAAATACACTGTACATGTACAACCTATTCCATGCAATTCATCATGGCATTCATCATTCATATATTTTCCCTCATAACAGTAAGAACTTCACATTACAGTCTCAGAAACACACAGTTTGGACAGTATCTAGAGGTTTTTTCAGTTCAGCCTTCTTCTCAGAATTATGTCAGCACTTAATTTAGTAGACATGGCTAGGGCTTTGTTTAGTCACATCTCTCAAAACTCCAAAGAGAGGAAGGTCCTTGCACAATGGGCTTCAGTGTCTGGTTAATTCCATAAATCCATTTAGAACTGGAAATTCTTAATATTTCCCTAGGTCAAGACTGGTATAGATCTAAGCATGTCAGTTGACTTCCCTCTAGTTTTTCTGCTACGTTTTTGTAAAATCAGATTGCCAAGCACCATTTTCTAGCTTAGTAATATGGAAACCTGAGCACACAGTAACAGAATTGTTATCACACCTTGCTGCCAGAAACTGAATAAAGCTTTCCTGTGTTTGTACACCTCTATTTCTAAACCTTAACCTGAATAAAGATTTCTCTCCCAAACAGTTTATGAAAATACAAGTTTAAGCCTTTATTTTCTTTCCTGATATACACATAACTGAGACTGAAGCATTCAGGCTTAGATTGGGTTCAACAACATCCGTGTTCAACTTTCAGCTTTGCTGTTTGTGGCTATAAAGTGCAGTTATCAGGCTGTTTGCTTAGCACTGTGGAAATTTTTCAAAGACATGATCACCCCCCAGCTTTCCACAGCAGATAACTGGTGTGGCAAAATAAATAAGAGACATGAGATAAAAGTATGTGTGCTAGGAAGAACAACATACAGAGACACCTCCTAAAAACATTTAGTCCGAACTGAACACTCCATTGCTACTACTTTCCTGTGAAAAGACTGAATGGAAAAAGGAGAAAGAATTTGAAAGAACTGAATATAGGTAAGAGAGTTAGACACACAGCTTACCCTTGGAACACTGAAAATTATCCTGGAGCACATGGAGAAAAGTGGAAGTGAAGAAGGAGGGGAAGACAAGAAAAGATAGAGAAAGCATAAAGAAGGGAGAAGAAAAGGAAGGAAAGAGCGAGGAAAAAGACAGAAAGAGAAAGAGCAAGAAAAAAGAACTAAGAGAAGGAAGACTTTATTTTGTCTTAGAATTTTGATAAAGAGGTATTCTGTGCCTTTTCCCTCTTTTTACTTTCTACTTTCATATGATCTATGCCAACTATGATAATCTTCAAACTTTCACTCATAAGTGTTTTTGGTTTTTAATTTCATGAGGTCATTTTCATTGACCCCTTTACTACTGACCTGTTATTTTAGTAGATTTGGAAGGATCATTTACACTGACCTCTATTGCCTTACTGATTTCTCTCCTCTTTGCTCCCATATCACCCGAGCAATTGAATTTCAGTCCCAATTCTAGTTATTGGATACATAAAACAATTTCATTTGTATTGCTATTATTCCTAGATGAATTGTCTTTTTTGCTGTATGTCTTTCCCAGCTCATAGTTTAATCCTTTTAAATATTCATTAAAGTAGTCTGTCTCCTTGTGATTATGGCAGAGACTACTCATATCATAGATTCTTCTGTCCTCCAAAGACTCCCTTGCTTCTGGAAAACTTAAATTTCTCTTATCTGAGAAACCTTTTTCAGCATGCACAGACACTTTTGATTTCACCTGAAGGGCCCATGCTAGATGTCAACATCTCTACCACCAGCACTGAGTCTATCAACCCAGGTGAACTTTGAGCTGCTTTGCAGGGAAAGGTAAATTAAAGGTAAATAAACCTATTGGTTTATCTGTTTTGTTAGTTTCCCTTAGAATTTTATGCTATCAGTGTTGGGTTCCGCTATCACTGCAGGATTCTAGAATTTAGAAAACACCCCTTTCCAGATTTTCCCTGGTGGTAGGTTTGCAATAACAGTGCTTTGCCTTGCACGGAGCAAAAGCAGCCCTCATGGGTTCTGCTGCAAGCTTTCTTTTTAGAAATTGTTGAGACACAGAATGGCTTTGGTTGGAAGGGACATAAAGACCACCTTTTTCCAACCCCCCTGACATGGACAGGGATGCCTCACATTAGATGAGGTTGCACAGAGCCCCATCCAGCCTGGACTTGAACCCATCCAGGGATGGAATATCCGCAACCTCTCTGAGCAACCTGTTCCAGTGCCTCACCATCCTGACAGTAAAGAATTCCTTTCTAAAATCTAAGCTAACCTACTCTAAATCAAACAATATCAAATAATTATTTGATTTGCTTTTCCCCAGCTTCGCAAATATAGACACAAAAGGTATTATTGGCAATAGATTTCTCATGGATTTATAGTTCCTATGATTTTTGCTCAATGTCACCTACAGTCAGTGAACGTTTTCCACACGTTACAGCAGAATCTAAGATGGTCTGTTTTCAAGTACACAAAGTTCAAATAATGGGATGTCTATTTTCAATTATTGTTTTGATAAATAAAAGTAGTTTATATTCAACACTGTTTAAATAAAATTTACAATATACCATTAGGGAAATAAAATAGTCTAAAAACTAGAGATATTTTAATATTATGGAGAATGTAGCTAAATTATGGAATTAATCAAAATCTAGCAACAATTTGAAGGATATACAGCAAATTTTCTGTGTACATTATCTGTTCCTGAGTCATGTTTTCAGCTCTGTCATTGTAGCTATTGGTCCCAATTTGAAAGTTTCTTTTATTTTCAGTTCCATTAGAAGTCGTAGAAATATTACCTGTTTTAAGTGTTGGAAATCTCCTATACCAACAATCAGAATCCCAAGAACTTTGTAAGATTACACTTTGTAGATTATGTTACTCATACTGTATGTGGATGCTGATTAGGAAACCAAATTTCTTGAACCTTACCTGTTGGGAAGGGTGATGAAGGAAGGCCTTGCAGAGATGGTCTACTGGTGAAAGATTTTAAGAATGAAGAAATAGAGCTGAAAGCAAAACTTNGCAGGACTTTTCTAACACTTACCCATCTGTCTTGCTGTCTCTTCATAGTAAAACTGTAATGTTTTGGAAGATTCAATGTCTAGCAGATAAAGAGCAACTTATAAAGATTAGCTAAGAGATGAAACAGTGCTAAATCTTGCCAAGATTAAAGAATTCTAGAGATAGAAAAAAAGCTGCATGCTTTTCAGCAAAAAATCCACATTTCAAGACATACCTGGATTGATACTCAGTTCTTGGATCAAATTTGTATTTTGTTAATTTGTTTATCTCTTTTTTTTCTTTTTTTTAGTGTTTTTTGGGTTTTCTTTAATTAGAGAAAGGTCTGATCACATCATGGCAAACTTTCTAGACAGCAGAAAAATCTCAGAATATAAAGGAAGAAGGATGAAGGAAAAATTGTTACAGGTTAGACAATATAATCTGTAGGTGACAGCAGAGCAGAAGGCTACAAGTTATGTCTTCTGCCTTAAGGTTCTTGTCTTTCAGATGATCTTGAGTCAAATAATAATCATACATTTTCAAATACATGCATGTATTTTACCTATGAGGTATGTTTTTGGTATACAGTATGAGGTTATGTTTTTGGTATACAGTAATTAAATGATCACATAAATCAGTATCCCCTTTTAAATTCCTCTCAAACCAAGCACAGGAAAATACATTACTCTTCAAGATACCTGTTGTTACTGACACAATTTCTGAGTCAAGATTTTAAAGAACTTCAGCTGAAAAATTGATATTAAAATGACATTTAACACAATCTATCTACATGAAAAGTTGCAGTGTCTTTTTAAAGATGACCATTAACAAAACACTTAGAAATTTTTAGATGAAGCTTGGCTAAAGTAGAGCAAGGTACTTGACTAATAGTCCAGTTTAAATGGTTAAACATAAAGCATAAAGTACAAATAAGTAAATCAAAATACTTTCATAAATTAGTGACCATTCTGACAAGGGTTAAATACAGTGTTCAACCAGAAAACTGAAGACTTTAGGCTCAAAAGGTCACATTGCAAAAGGCATTTGAAAAAAAAATACATAAAATGTGTTTTACTAATATTTACTTCAACACATGAAACTGTGCAGGATATTACTACACATTTGCACTTATGTTAGTTTGTTTTGGAAAGCACGCTGTGGACTCTGTAAGGGAGATTTTAAAATTTTATTTATTTTTTGAAAGTGGGGAATCAAACTTTCAGAGCAATGCAGAAACGGATAATGATCATTCCCCTTGTGTGAAAATATGCTGAGGTTTACTATTTTTATCTTATGCCCACTTTTAAAGAGGGGTCAATGCACTAGCATGTGAAAATTAGCAGATTTAAGTTCTTAGGAGGCTGGGAACTGGGAAATCTCAGTGGCTGTATTGGCTGCATGAGCAGCCACAACAATATTGCAAATTGCAGA
>VWZP01001985.1:94532-180117 GCA_013396995.1 Dicaeum eximium
CATTTCTACAATTAGCAATGTATAAAAGAAATAAGGAATAATTCCAGATCAGTTTTAGTGTTTAAAGTGGTTTGCTTGTCCTTTCCTGTGCAGGAGGAGGTAGCATTTTGGCAAATGCAATGCATATCAGAACACACTGCAGTAAAAAGACAGAAAAGCCTACTCAACATAAAGTGATGAAAGTTTCTTTTAAAGCAGCCTTCTGGGTATCATTCTGGCCAAGTCTAAAATGTGTCATGGAATAGGTATAGCTAATTTCACAGACAGAGTGTGTCCAAGAAGTGGATTAAAATGTTCCTGAAATTTTCGTCCAAAAATATAGTGTGCAGAAAAATGTGAAGAAAGCATACGGAAGCCATGTTAGTACTTAAATCCATGTATTGGCCCACGTGTAACTTGGTGTCATTATTTACTAGTGAAGTGCTTGAGAAAAACAATACTTTTGAAAATCTTCTTCTTGTCTCTACTGTGCACTTCCTCATTTTCTTTGCTCTCTGTTCTCCTATGTGTTTATTCTTGTGACATGATTCTAAAATTGTATGGTTTGCCAGCTCTAGCTGCTGTGGAACAGAACTGATGGCTGCCTTGCTGACATTCATCCTGTGGCAAGGAGTCATTTTTAAGCAGGAGATCCAGCACCCAAATGCACACTGGATATCAAACATCAGAGACAGGAATAACAGAGACTCAATCATTACTTAATCTGTCTAAACCATCATCTGGTTTTGAATCCTTAGTTACCCAGCACACTATGGGTGTGCCTCTAAATAATTGTCATTTTAGGCTACAAAAGCATCTGGCAGCTGCAGAGGAGCCTTCTTGCAGTCCCCTGCATATTCTTTTTCCCCCAAATGAAGTGGTACAACATCTGACTTCTTCTTTTGTGTTTCCTGTTCATTAACAAAATGTACAAATATGCATTCACACCCAGAACAGTATGGTAGTTTAGGACCTTCCCTCACTTTGGGAAGTACAACATTATCAGGGAGTCAAAGTTTCAGATGTGAAGAGTAAGGACCTGAAGAGGGAAATCACATGAGCTAAAGAAGGAATGGTATTTGTCAAAGCACACACACTTGCTTAAAAGACAAGGTGCAAGACTTTAGAAGGAAAATGAAATAATTTATTTAGGATGTTTTCCTTTTAAATGAAATAGAAAACTGTGTCCATGTCTGGGGTAAAAGCCCACTTGAAAATGAGTCAACACAGGAAGACTGGGGTTTTTTAAGTGTCTCACCTTGTCTTGTTTTCATTCTATTAGAGAAAAGGCTGAAAGAAAACTGACAGTATGTTTTGGTTCAAAGGAAACAGCCAAGTGAATGTCATAGCTACCATTATTTCAATCAGTTTTCAGGCAAATAATCATGATAAGCAGTGCATCAACAAACTAGTGGAACCAAAATATGTCCCAGAAAATCCTAAGTGTTTTTATTTATATAATTTATATATATATATATAAATTATCACATAATTTATATTTCTATTTTCTGCAGCAATCTAAAGAAACTGTCATTATTAAAAAACTGAATTTCCTTTAATCCACAGAATCCATGTATTTTTGTACTGCCAAACAGATTTCACAAAAATGCAAGTGGGATACTCCCAGCAGAGCATGTGTCTCTGCCAAAGATGGAGTCAGAGTTATGCAAATTACCCAGGCAGCAAATGCAGAAAGGCTTGTGACTGGCAAGTGGTGAAAAAGGCCATATAATGCTCAGAGGAGCCAACATATTACAACCTACAGACACTGGGATGTTTTCCTTATGCTGTATGGCTTGGGACACACCAGCAGATATTCTTGTCTATTGACCAGAGGTCACTTGTAAATCATATTTTACTAAATGCATCCTGAGGATTTGCCTGTGACATACAGAACATAGACAAGTTACAGGGAATATGCCAAAATGGTAAAAAAGCTTTCCTCTTTTTCCTCTGGTTGCTCAGCTTTTGGAGAACTTGTTTCTTATTTCACTTATGACCCTGACATCTGTTTCAGCTTTTACTCAATCTTTCCTTTTCCCTACTACAATTCATCAAGGAGCAACTCATCGTCTTCCCCATAATATCCATGTCACATCTCAGAATTTCCTCCTAATTTATTCAGTCAGGCCCTGTAACCTTTCTTCACTTCTCTTTCTTTATTCTTTTAATATTTCCATTTTACATTTTGTGTGGAGCATCTTACAGCTGCTCCAGCCCATCTTTTTTGTCTCTCAGTCACATATGCATCTTTAAAGTACAGAGGTAGATTTCAAGCAAAAAGGTCTTTGTCCTCTCCTTCAAGCTTTGAATCAAGCACATTCAGCTCAAATTTTTCATGACAGTTCTCTCACAGTGCCAGCTCATAAAGAGGCACCAGAGTAGGAATAATTTGTACTTCTACAGAGCTAAGTGTTCAGACAAATCACAGATCTTCTGGGTAGACCCACTGATGACACATTTGAAGGGTACTGTCACAGAAAAGACAGAGGCATAATAATAGGAGTTGGTATGCATCACAAGGATGGAGGAGTCCTAAGAAAAGGATTACTTACAGGAAAGAAATACCTGAAATTTAAAAATGACAGAGCTCAAAACAAATCAAATCCCATGCATCATTAATTTTTCAGTATTTGTGCTTAAATGCTCTTGTTCGTGATTTCACAGGTAAATCTGGGAATTCTGAGAATGTGTTTGACTACTGCACTCAGAAGATGGTGTTATGCTTCTTTTACAGCCTGCCATACATCATGGCATCTGCCAATGCAAAACCACACATCCTTTCACTTGTTCTGACTACTTCAACCACTGTTGAACCACTATTCATGGTATCTGCCTACTGAGTGGCACCTCACTGTGCAGGTGACATGGCCAGCTCGGTGCAGTGACAGGGAAGGCTGGGCTGCACCCTGCCCTGCTTTCACTGGACTCCTGGGCAGTACATGGCTCAAGTGAAACAGCTTAGATATATACCCACTGCTGCTGGGCTGCAGAAGGGTCTTTGAGAAGGACTCAGATTTCAAAGGTTACCTAAAATCTAAAGGATCATTTAAAATGTTAAACCTGAAATATTTTTCAAAAAATATTTGAATATTAAGTTGTGATCATTCCTACTGGGTGGATTTGGTTGAACACATATTTACAATAACTTCTGAGGAGAGTTCTGTCCAGATTTGTAGCAAAGCCACTTAAAAAATAGGATGAGAGGAGTGTGGATGTGTGGAGCACACCCACATGAGAGTGAGTCACACACGAGAGTGATTTCAGAACTTTTCTGTTGAGGACAAGATTTTATTATCTTTGGTCAGATTTATCATGAAGTAATAAAGATAATCTTTGGTCATTCATATTTAATCGTGATTCTTCTGGTTAGGGGAAGGAAAAAAACCTTCCAGAAGAATCTTATTATTGATAAAATAATTCAGCTTGAGACAAACAATTAAAAGACTGATAATAATAGGTTTGTGGGGAAAAAAAGTGTTGAAACCATACATCATTTTAATACTTTTTATATCTTGAGCTTGCTATTTTCAGAGAGATCTAGATGACTATTTATAAACTCTTCTTATGTGGAGGAACCAGGTATCCCTAATCTGCAAACCGAACTTGTATATGCAGAAAAACTTTTAAACAGCACTCTGTGGCATAGTAGTAGCTCTGGAATTTATTATCAACTGAAAATATGTCTTTTTAACTTGTGTCTGACATATTTGTCTCTACAACTTTCTCTTACAGCAAAGCATATCACTCAGATATGCTTTGAAACTGCCAGCGTTTCAGTTCTGCAACAGACTCTAGTACTATAGCCTTTGCTTGACAAAGAGGAAGAAATAAGGTTAAATGATTTGCAGAGAGAGAATGAAAAGCTCACCTCTTTCCTTACTACACATGGATAACCCTCCTTTTGCAATGTGTGGCACCACTTTTAGAAGTGCCTTGGCTGTGCTGAACTCTCTTCCTACAAGGGTTCAGATTGTAATAACCATGGATATACTTGGAAAGTGGTATTTAAACAAAATTGTAACTACATTTCATCCCAAGATCTGGGGATGTTTCAAAAAACAAAGATTTTATGGATCAGTTTATGTGGCAGACAATGCAGGAGTAAAATCCAGCATGTTTCTGACTGTTTTTGTATTCTTTTGCTCTTATTTCAGGCAAATAAAAGTCAACACAAGAGCAAACCACCTTACTACAGTAGGTTTTTGAGAATATTTCATCTTCTTAGAGCATTTTTTTAAAGACATAGCATTGAAACTGAAAAAGCAACTCATTATGGAGTAAGTCAACTGGAGCACAGACAGCAATGTTTCAGCAGTGTTAAAGTATTCCCAAGGGATCCAGAGATAATCTGTATTAGTAGTAGGTGTGTATGTTTAATAAGAGATTCATACTGTGATATTCAGGGGTCTTACAATCATCTGACATGTTTTCAAGGATATGTTTTTTATTTTCTTCTATGGACATAATAGCATTTTGTTTATTTGTTTGAGACAGGACATCTGGGAGAACTAAAACAAATTCATTAAATGAGGAAGAAAATAAGAACAAACTAACACACAATGTCTGGACTGCAGGTTACAAACACCACAGGATCTAGAGAGCATGCATTTCCCCTCACAATTGATGTTAACCAGCTGAATCTACCTGTCCATGTTTTCATCTCATTCTAGCCTATACAGTCAGAAAACTATTGGAATAGGAGGAGACAAAGACTAACCTGCCAACATGTAATAGTGAAGTATTTTCCTATGTGTGTCTCTTATGCTTGAAGAAAACCAACCCCCCAAACAAACAGAAAATGCTTCTCTATAGTTCCTACATGTTTCCTTTTGAGTGTAACACTCCCACAAAAACTCTTCTGTGATTCAGACTATATGTTAGAAATTAATTTTTTGCTGTGTGCATGAGAATCTGTGCATTGCACCCATCTAAGTGACTCTGTGGCTTTCACAATAATTTATCTTACATATATATTTATGTACATATGTGTATTACCCTTTATAGTGGAAAGAAGTTTCCCACATGACAGCTGTAAAATGTACACAACAATATAAACAGAGCACATCAGCAGTAAGGTAAAGGCTGCAATAATACTTGTCCACTAGTACATTATAGACTTGTAGCAATTAGCAACCACACCCAGAGTCATTACAATTTGCTTTGTGTTAGGAAGAAAGGATTTTCTGTTACTTAACCCTTTTCACTAGTTCTATTCTGCATGTGAATTCAGAAATAAAACTGTGTTATGGTTTTCAAAATAATTTACAATGATTGATCCAAATAAAAGAACAAACTGTACTAAAATGATGTGTGAGTTAGCACATATCTCACAGTTCAATTACTCTGCAAGGGTATCCCAGTGCTTTACCAAGTACAACTGAAGCAAGCTGAACAATAAAAAACCAAAATGCCAACTTTTTTCTAGGAGATCCTTTCATCAAACAGAAAAATCAGAACTGCATGTCTATTGGAGCATCACAGGCATATCTGCTAAGCATATGTAAAGCAAAAATATTCAATATCCAGTCTTCATGAAGGCACTGCCATTCTTTGTCACTCAGATCCCTCCTGAGAACAGTATCCTGCCATTAGAACGCCACTAGACAGTGAACTTTTGCTAGTAGTGAGAGTGACATTTTCCTGTGACTTCTGGTTATACTGCTCAATGGGATGGTTCCAGCCTTACCTTATTCTGCCCAACTCTGCTGCTTCACTTATGTTTATATTCTTTTCTTCACAAGCTCTTTGCACCAAGGGCTGTCTTTTTAATTATGTGTGCTAACAACACTTGGCTCAATGGAGCAATAAGAAATACTGCACTACAAAATGATAATAAAATACCCTTTCCTTATGGAAGAAATTAAATAAACGGTTCTATTCCTTCTGCAACTCCATTACAGCACAAATAAACAGAGAATCCTGCACCAAGCTTTAGATATAATGCTCAATCTCTTCAACAGAAACAACAAAACCCACAGAGACCACAAAGATGAATTTCAGACTCTAATAGGCACAAATGGACTTTAATATGTCTTTCCAGAGATCTTCTGACTGTCAAATTTCACAGGGGAAAAGATTTGAGAGATAATAGCAAGTCACAATCATGTATGTATCTGATACACTTTTAAACTCAACGACAAATCTAAAACAAACAAACAACACATATTCAGAATGTCAAGAACTACTCTTTTTTTCCTGCATTTGTTGACTACTTAAAAATTCCTATATATCCGGTTTTTCTTTTCCCTTTGAGGATAGGTTTTTTGACATCATCCAGACAACCAGAATTTATAACAAAAACCTATGACATGTAACAGATTAAGACTTGGCTTGGTACAACCAATTGCCAAGAGGAAAAGTTACCCGGATATACATAGTGGGAAAAAAACCCCATAATATGATCTAGACGATCAAAACATTGCACAAAATTTTGGCAGTCACTACATTTATGAATACAAAATATGCAATTGGAATATACTGTTCAAAGGGAAGAAAAAAATTTATCTAAGCCTAATATTGTTTTGCAGCCAACCTGCTTAAGCAAATCTGAGCAACCACAGCGTGACTGCCAAAGTTGGGAGGGAGAGAGGGCAGACATTCCTGATCAGCACAAATACTTTGGGGCAAGGTAGATTTGTATGAGGCTCTTGGATGTAAAAAAACACTTAGATGATGATTTCCATCAGTATCAGGGCATAGGTTCTCATTCTGATCCATGATTTCTTTCCAGAAATTACACACTTAGAACTTCATTGCTAAAATAGCTTCAGATCATATCCATACTTTATCCGAGTTTATATTCTACTTTCATCACTTTGGATAGAAACCTTCATTCTTACTTTCTCAAAATAGTGGTGGCAGGCAGTAGAATGTGAAAATATTGAGATATTGGGGGAGAATTGCCTTAAATGGTTTCCATCCTAAGTCATAGCCTATCTGATAGACATCTGAAAATAGAGAAAGAAATTTTTAAACATTTCTCTGAAATGTGAAATTTTTAACCATCAGAGGCAGTTCTGTTAATTGTGAATGGTTAACCTTCCAAGTCATGAAAAGTAACACCTAAAATGATCTCTAATGATTCTGTGAAGCCCACTAATTGCATAAGTAGCAATGCCTTTGTATCTGCCACTTACTGCAGATAATTGTTGCCATGTCCAGTGATTTCAATTGTTTAGGAAATGGAAGGACTGTCAGACTATTACATGTTTTCCTTTGAAGGTGAATGACAAAATAATGCACAAATAACTGTATTAATTTTCCAATTGTTCCTTATATCCTGAGTCACCAAGAAAACATCATGATGAAGCTATTATTATCATGAACATTATTATGTTTAATACACTTATTCTGGATTACTTGCTATGAATTCAAAAGAAGAAAGCTGAATTAACCAAATTTTTTATGCAGCAATCAACAACAAATGAAATAAGATAAACATTCCCTACTTCTCATATAGAAACTGCATGAAGTAGTGACATTAGCCTAAACAAATCACTTCACCTTCCTTGTGAAATTATGTCAGTCTCAATAGCTGAGTTTTTTGCAATCAATATTTTATAGAAAAAGCACTTGCATCTCTGTTGCTCAGCAGTATAAGCTGTATGCAAAAGGGACACAAGTTTTTAAAATCATTACCTGTTCAATTAAGACAATTCTAATTCTAAACATTTACATTTCTCGTGTCTTTGTTTAGATTATTCATCTGAAAGAGCTGAACAGGAAATCTTTAAAAAAAAATATCCATCTTCAACTCCTGGTATCCTGGAGTAACTTATCTGTTTATCTTGTGGGAACAATGAAACACTATATAATAAATTGTATTGCCAACAGCAATAGGAGTGGTTTTAAGAAAAAACAGTTTCCACAGGCCAAAGATGTAAATGGTTACAGAAGGTGTAAGGCAATGGAAAGTCAGATTCTATTGTGTTTAGGTTGTTCCCCTGGAAGTTAAGAAATGTTAACAGACAGAAGAAGGAGCCAGTCCTCTGTCTGTACAGTAGGTTCCCTATGTAATGAATGATGTATTTCCATTTTAGATGACTTTCAGAAGTTCCAATATATGGTCAGATGTAAGAACAAGTAAGTCAGTGGAAACATTCCCATCTATTTGAATAGTCTTCAAATAAGATATTTATATACTTCTTTCCAGAGAATCACTGTCAATAAAAATAAAGGGGGAAAAAAAAGAAAAAACAGGGTAAGAGGAGAAAGATTTTGTATGGAGTAAGTCTGTATCTCTCCTTGTCCTAAAAAGAACTAATAAAAAAAATTTCAGACTCTTTTTCTTAAACATTAAAATACTTGCTTAGTAATATTAGTAAATTCCAGAAATATTTGTGGAGTTTTTATGTCAGTCAAATTAGAAGCAAAGCCAAACCATCTTCCTACGTGTCTTTCTCCATTTTAAAGTGTTGCAAAAGCTTTCTTTTGCCTCTGACACTTAAAAGGGTTGAAAGTTATACTTTCCAGGACCACTTTCTGTCAGTAAAAATGTGTGTAGGACAGTACAGAGCACACGTTTGTATTTGAGTGCATAAACACACATATAAATGTGTTTCTTTCCCCTCCCTGCTAAGTACTATTAATTGAGAAAAGTAGAAAAAGGTTTTATCCAATCTGGCACACTTCCCTGCATAACTATGGTCAGCATAAATGTACATAATAAAAATCCATAAAGTGAATGTATGTATCCTGTGAAAGTACAGACAGAAAACAAATTTGTTGCTTGGACAAACATATTGCAGTGTTCATGACGAGTGTTTGTTTCCCTATCATATGCAAATGACAGTAGGGAACACAAAAAGCAATATGAGCACAGCTCTCCAGTTGAGATACACCATTTCTCGGCTACTGGAAGCATTCTCTTGCCTAGCCCTTGTAGTCTTAACATTAATTAAGGTTCTGGTTCCTTTCAGCCTCCTGCAATCTTTATTTCAGTTTTATACAATGATGAGACTTGCTCTTGCTAGTGTTTATAGTGTGCGCTGTTAATTAAGGTCACTCTGAATCAGTCAAAGTTTCTCTTTTTTCCCCATTATTTTGAAAGAAATGTGAGCTGCATCATCCAGCAATGACCAATGATGAGACTTGCTCTTACTAGTGTTTATAGTGTGCACTGTTAATTAAGGTCACTCTGAATCAGTCAAAGTTTCTCTTTTTTCCCCATTATTTTGAAAGAAATGTGAGCTGCATCATCCAGCAATGACCAATGATGAGACTTGCTCTTACTAGTGTTTATAGTGTGCACTGTTAATTAAGGTCACTCTGAATCAGTCAAAGTTTCTCTTTTTTCCCCATTATTTTGAAAGAAATGTGAGCTGCATCATCCAGCAATGACCACTTATGAATGGAATTTCACAGTCTTGCTGAATGTCTGCTGAACAACATCAGGCCATCGCTCCCAATGTCCCACTCTTCTTCCCTCAGTTTTTATTGCTAAGCATGGTGCCATGTGGTCTGCACTGTTCCTTTGGTCAGCTGGGATAAGCTGCAAGTGTATTTCCTCCCAACTTCTTGTGCACCCCCTATCCACTTGCTGTCACAGTGTTTCAAGGCTTTCACAAAAGTCCTTGATGCTGCTGAAGCACTGCTCAGCAATAGTTAAAACATCCCTGAGTTTTCCAATGCTGTTTTCAGCATAAATTGAAAACACAGCTCAATACTAGCTACTATGAAGAAAAATTAGTTATCTATCCTGGTCAAAACTAGCACCTACCAAGAATTTCAGGAAAACTTGGTGGTTTATATTAATTTATATAATAGGAAGGAATGAAAAATGCAATGACTTGGTATTGGTGCACAAATCAATCTTCAAGTTTGCATAGACAAAAGTCATCTCGAAAGGGACATCTGCCATTGCTCCATATCAAGGATTTAACACAAGGAAGGATATTATTAAGGGAAAAGGAAAGAGTGTTGTTTTGTATGACTATACAACATGTTAATAATACTGCACTTAGGTTCATCAGCTGTGGTGAAAGTGGATATCAGATGTGTCTGTTGCACTGATATAACCAGTTAATGCATCATCCAGGTTTTTTGGATGAAACAAAATAAAAAAGAGAAAAAATCGGTAATGAGATTAAATGCAATGCTAAATAATACATCCTCATATGGTCAAAAGTGAATTCTTTTAAATTAAACCAATGTTCTGGTTGGAAGAATTATTTGATTATTTGATTTAAAAGAGTTGACTAGAGGAGTTACTTGCTCTGGAACCAAAATTAGCTTCAATGATAAGGTGTGTACAAGAGAATACTTCTAACAGTTCTTGCTGATGATACAATACAGGAAGATTTCATGAGTGTAGGAGATGACTGGGTGTTTGCTTGTTCAATATGCTCACTCTCTGGTAAACCTGTATACAGAAGTAGCAGAAAACCTACTTTGTAGTAGGCTTATATGAAATTATACACACCGAAATGATTTAGAAAAGTTTCTGTTTGATTGATCAACCTACAGAATACAGATTTGAGAAAAGCAAATTAAAATACTGTTCATATAAAATGAAATGTCAGGATAATGCTAGAAAGTGTTTGTTAGAAAGGATTGATAAGATACATCTGAAATTTAAAATACTGGCCATCAGGGAATGCTATTTCACTCTATATCTGGAGGTGATGAGAAGACCTTGCTCAGCAAAGCAGAAAACTCTCAAACAAGTAAAAACTAGGTGACTAAGACACCTTTTGCTGGAATTATGCCTTATGACTCACCTAGTCAAGACTACAACTAGCAGATTAGCTGCTGCAAATAATATGACAAGGCATCAGTCATGCTCTCCACAAGTGCTTCATTCATTCACTCCACCCCGTGGCTGTAATCTGTGACTGGACCAAATCTTGCAGGATTGTCAGCCAATCCATTTAGCCACAGACATGCAGAAGCTGTGGGCAAAATATGCAAGAGTGAACAAGAGTCACTCAAAATAACATTTCTGTTGCATTATAACAACTCATAAAATTGAGTTTGCTTGTTTTCAGTTTCTAGACAGAGACAACAAAAGTGAAGAACAAGGATCCTGTTGAGGTTTACACAGTTGTGTTCCTTCTGTCTGCCAGTGCTCTCAAAAGAACATCTTTCTTATCGGTTCCCATAGCTATTTCTGACACTCTCTGAAGACTTTACCATCTTCCTTATGACACACCAGATACTTTTCAAACTGAGTAACAGGGTCTTCTTTGATTCCTCACAAGTTCTGACGTGCATGTAGGAGGGTGGATTTCACAAGCAAGCCAGGGAAGGCTGACATACGAATTGTTAAAGGAAAAGACTTACATCTCACATATCATTGAAAATCACAGTGCAAGACTTCCTAATATGTTTTATATTTCACAGATTACATGGATTGCTCCTCTTTTTCCTCTTTTTTGAAGCCTGATGGAATAGCAAATACTCAGATATTTTTCTGCTCTGAAAAATACATTTTTCCATCTCCTTCTGATCTTCATAATTGCCTGCATATACAAATTTGAATTCATAAAACAGTATTATAATTGGCTTTTTAAATTTCTGCTCTGCATAAGTTTTTACTTCTGTTTGTAGGATAGAGCCTCTGAGGGAGAATGCAAATGTTGTATTGGCCTAGCCTGTTGTCAACAGAACTGTTCACAAGGATTCCAGAGTGGACACAATTCTGTCCCCTATTACCTTTGTGCAAATGAAGAAAGCATAAAGACAATGGAGTCACTTATGTACCTTCAAACAAATTCAAATTGGAGCTGTTTACAAAAAAAATTATACTTGGATTATTATGTTTAAATTCATTAAAGGAGGTTTATGATTGAGCATGGATGGAAAGGATGGCTTTGGAAAGGACAAGGCAATATATTTTTATTTACAGCAACATTCTAAACATTAATAGATAATGCATTCAGCTATCTAAAGCGTTACAAGATGAACACTAAATGCTGTCTGTATCACCTTCAAAGTACTTTCTGAAGGGAATTGTCGTATTTTTTTCAGTACCTACTGTTTTCATTTTGGGGTGCTTTTTCTTTCATTCTGTAATTTGCTTAAGGGAATGTAATGGAGTAAGTTTTGGGGGGAAAAAAAAAGGAAGCTAAGCAAGCCAGCTACTCAAAGAAGCCTCAAAACAAGGTCTCGAGCAGACGTCGAATTCTCAAAGGATTAGCTCTGACATCTTTACTAGCGTCAGTTCAAGATTGTTCTGAAATGTTCAGAAAGATGTTCAGAAAACTCACAAGCTGTATGAGTCTGCTACAACATCTACTGGAATGAACACTGCTGCAGCTGAAGTCAGAGATACCTCAATCAGCTAGTAGACTTGCATTTAGACTACACAGCCTTCTTAATAAGCCTTCTGAAATCTCACATCTGCTGTACACATCACATTTAATACCAATAATTATGCCTTGAGCCTCTCTGTGGTGTCAAAGGTACTCAAACATTTTACTGCTGGAAGGATTCTATGGCCATTAGGGTTGGTGCGATCACATCTTTTCTGTGGAAGTTCCAGAGGAGTTTCAATCCCACTGTGTAAACATGGAAGCTCCAGTGGCTCATGAGAGGCAGGGCTGAGCACAGTGCAGGAATTGCCTGACATGTGGGGCTTATGAACCCTCCTCTGTGAGGAGCAGATGGTCTGAGAAGACTTGACAGCAAAAACAAAAGCATCCTTGCAATCCATCCCCAATAAAAGGAAGCACACATTTCTGCATAATGCAGCCTTGTCTCTCAGAGCCCTCTTTCTAGACCCAGCTAATGATGGTTGTGACCCACTGCACTGATCCACCTGGGTTTGCTGTAACTACATACAGATAATCTATCTTTTGTTTTCTTCCCTTCAGCTCTTCTTCCAGACATATAGGGTTTCTCAGGCAGAACCAATATGTGCAGGGTCACTTTTTTCCCTCATCTTTTCCCTTCATGACTGGAATAGCACTGTGTATGTGCTACTTTACCTATCCAATATTTTCAACAGTCTCAGACTTGCACCTTATAATGGTGTTCTTTCTCAGTTCTTTCAGCCCTCACATGTGATGCTATTAAATATAGTTTGAAGTTGTGCATGTGTGTATAACACATGTATATGAACATATACAGTAGGTGTATATAAAGGTAAATTTATCAACAGGTAAGGGGATGTATGTAAAACATAAAATGTCTCAGACCAAAACTGAAGGTAGCATTTTTTCAATAAATCATTGTGGCTGAATGAGGTTAGGAAAGCAGCCTTTCTTCTCACTACAGTAACAGGACAGCCCTAACTGTGACTGACTACAAGGCATGACACCGTCTTTCTTTTTCCTCCAATTTCTCTCTATGTGAAGGCCAAGCACTGGAAGGATCATTCTAACTTGTTGCAGGACACAGTATTTATGAAATATCCTGGTTTTTTTAATTGAACCAGTCAGCACCAATCTGGTCAGTGGCATTCAATGGTGGCATTACACAAGCCAATATAATTCTTATTTAATTGTCAAATGCAAATCTACTTGAGTGGTTTTCTTCTCTTTATTTCCCAGCCAAGGTGCTGTCTTGCAATGTGTAGTGTAAACAAGCACAGCCAAGCATGGGGCATTCTCAGTGTCCCCACACAAGGGACTCAAGAAAGAGATGTGCTGTTTGAATTGTCCAGCTCTGACAAAGTATTTGCTTCCCATTTAGGGACAGCCTGATCTTCTGAGGAATTTCAGTGCTTACTTGTCTTTCTGATGTGAAAAATTGCACAGAGAGGTTATGGAGGCTCCTTCTTGGAGGTATGCAAAAGTCATCTGGATATAACTCTAATGTGCTGTAGGGGACCCTTTGTGTGCAGAGAGGTTGAACCCTTATAGCCCTACCCATGCTGAGATTCCAGGAAATTATTTCACATTTCAAAGTCCCAAAAAGTAGTTGAGATATAGACACCTTGTTTTCAATTCAGGTATATAGGTAAGTTATTACTTGAGACTCAAGTTTCAAGAAGTGACAAGGTTTTGTTTGATTTTGGTTTTTTGTTTGGTTGGGGGTTTTGTTTGTTTCCTTTACGACAGTGTATAAGTCAAATTCAGAACCAACCATTTTTGGGTAATGATGAAACAGGCTATATTTCCAGCACCTTGAACTTTCTCAAGAATAGGTATTGGTCTATAAACATTTTTCACTGAGAATTGAGAAAAAGATAGGTAGTATTGGACTGACAAGTTGGTAATCTCAATTCAGAACTTTATTTCATTGTCAAATTAAAACATTATCAAATTAAAAGCCGTATTAGGAAGCAAGCTGGAAAAGTATTATCCATAAACTTTGTCTGGAAAAAACCCTCATCTTTCGTTCTCAAGTAATATACCTAAATACCATGTTTTTACATCACATAACTTGATGCTTTTATTGACAAAAAAGGTGTTGTGGGTGGAAAAACATGCTATTTTACTGATTTCCAACAGTGTTCCTCTATAACTAAAATCACAGCATGGCTGCGCTTCATTTAGGAGAATTAGATTTAAAAATTCCTGTTTTTCAGAATTAAATTTTAAACTATTTGGCTAATTGTTCTTATTGCATTAGCTGAGGCTAATGCACATAGGTCTATGTGTTCAACACATAGGTCTATGTGTTGAACAGGTTTCATCTTCACATGAAAATGATGTTAAAAACATAACTACCTGCAAATAAAATTCAAACTTGTGTCTACTCATCTACCTATCATCTATCTGAATCTCCATCATAGACATCCCATCATAACTTCAAAAATTTATAGTGTAGTGTCTGAGTAGTTCAAGTTTTTTATCCTTTATGAGAAAGTAAATATCCCTCCCATTCACAGACCCCAGGCAGTACTCAAGTTACTCATTAATCACTGCCAAGGTACATGCTTTAGAAACAAAACACGTAAATGGCATGTAGCAGCTTTTGATGCAGCGGAAAACAAATTATTTTTGATGTGGCCTTGTATTTTTGAACCTATTCATTTGTAACCATGATCTGCTGCACAATTGCTGTGAACACCTATTTCAAAATATAGTGATTTTCTTGCACAAAAACACTAAAAAGAATTTTTCTAAGTTAGTCTTACTTTAAAACAGTTTTTTACTCAGACAGTCACATATTTTTTAATCTAAATTGTCCTCTAATCTAATATGAAACTGCAGCCACTACTTTGTGTTAGTATCATATACTCATTGAATGGAGGATAAATGTATGCTTACATCTTCCTTTAATTGTGTACATTTTCCTCTAATTCTGTGTTTCTATACCTTATCTTTCTTCAGTTTCAGTGAAAACTCCTGTCATTTTCCTCAGAAGATATTATCATAAAACTTTGCTGTTAAATTAGTGACATGTTACTTTAATGCAAAGGTACATACATTAAAAAGAGGCAGTGTGGAAAGGAATGGAAATTACAAAATGCCAAGTGCGATGGGGTGCAATGCAATAAAAATATTTTATCTCATTTATAACAGAAGTAAACTATAAGAAGAGAAAAAAAATCTACTTTAAATGTTTGCCATTTTATCCTCTAAATGGCAGACAAGACATTTCAAATTCGATAAAACCGGTCCCTAAAATTCCCTGTTGTTTTTTTTCCAGAAGGTAAAGAAAATTTATAGGGTTCAAGTGTACATTATATTTCAATTTTAAAAGATAGTCTTTTGTATGTGACTGATGCCTACTGATATTAGCAAAAATGATGTTCTCTAGCCCAGTGCTGACTAGACTACAACAAGAACACTGAAAGTCGCAAGCGCTATGAAATATTCATCAGACACTCCAAGAGTTATTTTATTTTTTCCCCACTTTAGTGTGTTACTTGTTGTGGATATTCTCCAGAGCTAGCAAAAAGGTATTTGCTAAGTCTAACTTTTCCTTCTGTAATGTTATTCATTGAAATGAACAAAATAATTTGCAGTGTGTTAATTGTTAAGTCATGATATTTATTAACATCACAATTTTTGCAGACAGATATATTCTTGCATGATTATGGCACAGTAGATTAAACAGCAGATGCCTGATAGAATCATGCCTTATTATTAATTAATATTAGACAGGAATAGAGTAATTAAATAGACCCAACAACCCAACACATCTCATTTTATGTATACCCAACTGTATAATGTCTATGTCAAATCTCTGTGAACCAGCAGCTAAGCTGGCAGATAAAACTGGTAGCTCTTTGCTTTTCAAGGCTGAAAGACAGACAACAGGTTTGTTTGGTTTTTATCTCTTTCCCCAGAACATCAGCTTTTAAAATATAGAGGTTGACTTTATTTGGCAATACACATGTAGAAAAATTTTGACCATCTGAATTAAATGTCTCTTGGAAAGGTCTTGCAAAATGAAACATGAAAAGCAAAAGCTAATTTCACCAAAAATATTGAAGAAAAATCTATTCAAAAGGCTGAATACTGACAAAAAATTTGTTCAGAATTTATTTACAAATTTATTTATTTGTTTGTTTCTTTATTGTTATTTAATTTATTCATAATTATATACAGACTTGAGTATCTCTATTTTATATAATAGATTGTAGTTTGCTTTAGAATTTATCAAATAAATATTCTTCACAAAATTAGCAATCTGCATATCCTCAAAGCTATAGAATATCCAGAGTTGGAAGGGACCCACAAGGATCAATGATGTTCAACTCCTGGCCCTGCGCAGGACAGCCCAAGAATCTCACCATGTCCCTGTGAGTGTTGTCTGAAAACTGCTTGAACTCAGACAGACTTGTTGACAATTATGTTTATTATTAATTCATCTGTTATTATTTTAAATAAAATACTCCACTTTTCCTAATGTTATTTCAAATATAATCACTTTCAAATACAAAAAAAAAGTGTTAATATAATGAGTAAAAACATTTCTCCTTCAGATTTGCTTCCTTTTCTTTTTAGGGTTGTCAGGACACAAATCTTGAGAATCTGATGGTGTGAACACCTGTAATATGCTGACAACCTAATAAATGAAAGTAATATGTAAGAAATTACACAATGAAAATATTTAGGGCTTTGTGTGTTTTTAAAGACTTCATGTCTTGCCTGTATAGAATCTAGCTCTAAGAATCAAATCAAGGGCAATTTCAAAGAGATTTATTTGTCTGTAAACAAGTACTTAATGCTCCCTCCAAAGCCTAGATGAAAAGGACAGGTGTATGTCTTGAAAGTATTAAAAAGAAAATACGTTTTCATGTCATTTTGTGAGAATTGTATATACCCATATTGTCCCTCTATTTTTCTCATACTTTATTATTCAGCTCTGGGTTTTGCCTGGGGCAAGTCTTCCTACTTTTTTACACTGCATTTGTTGATAACTGGAATTACTACTTTTGCCTTTTGGAGTTCTCTTCTTCCTTATGTCCACATAGTTGGACTTTTAACATCAGTAGAAGTCAACTAAGTAGAAATAATAATGTCTAACAAGGTTTATTTCGTTCTGAAACATAGTTACTTGTGAACTGAGAAGCATTTTCATATTAACTTTATGTAAACAATGGAAAATTAAGATGACATTTTTATTCATATTCTGGCTGAGTACGTATTATTGACCTCTCACCAAAAGAATATCACAATTTATTATTATTTCCAATCCTATTCAGACAGTCTTTTATATCCTCAGTTATTTTTCTGAGTTGAAGTTTCATAACCCATTGCCCCTTTCAACATCCAGAGTATCTGGTACAGATGTCCTGTGCCTATTTCCCAGTTTTCCTACAGAGCTTAAATTCCCAGTTGCACATGACACGTGAAGTTCCTCTTTTGTAATTCAGCTTTTCAAAATACTTATATGACTGACATGAGTAAACTGCCTTTGCAAAATATTTCTAAGCATAATAATACTTGACAAATAAAGCACAAAGTCAGCACTACTAAATGTCCATTTACTTTAAATTAACTTTTCTTTAGAATTCCCTAGAGATTCCACCCATGATCAGTGGCAAGATATATTTATTCTGTATGATTCTGCATGTAGACAGCTCTCCTTCATTTTAAGCTATTATACTTCAGTCATTATTTTTACAACTTTCTCTTTTTCTATCAGTCTTAGCAAATGGCTGCCAGGCTACAACACTAAGGCAATATCCTTTCTATCCTTTCTGCTATCCAATTCTTCTTAAGGATCAGTTTGTAAAACTCAAATTCCCCCAAGTAGTTTGGTCAATCAAGCTCTCACATGCAAAATTTTCCCCTATATCTTTTATAAACACAGTATTTTAAGAATGCTTTCTTTCACTGTTCATTTAATTTCATCTTTATTTTTCTGTGTCCTGTACTGCATTGTTCACAAATTTTGCCCAGTCAGATCTATTCAAAGTCTTCCTGTGAAAATCATCCTCTGAAACCATGTCTTTGATCATAAACATCTCATTTAATACCCCTCTATTGCACTTAAAGTCAACCATAAGCAGTTTAATTTTAAGATATTTCCACTACTCCCAACTCATTCCTCTCCTATCATCTCAATATGGACATGTCCTATCCAACTTGTACAAACCCACTTGTTTGTAATGAACAATAACAATCACTAGAACCAAGAGCTTTAAAGGAATTCAAGGATGAAATAGACAACCCAATAACTGCAACATGCCATCTCTCATTTAAAGCTCCACCAGTGTCATAGGTGTGGTGACCAGCATGATAAAAAGTTTTTAGAGAAGTCATAAGCAAGATCTTGGGAATTACATACCAGAAAGTCTGATATGCCAGATAGAACAACAGCAATTTGTCCAAAGAATAATTATAAGCTACTTGACAAAATATGATGTATAGAAGAAGAATGAAGATGGCTTCTCTACAGGGAAATAATGTCTCATTAATCTATTACAACTTCTCAAAAGAGGCACTGAGTACAAGGAAAAGATAGATCAATTGGTATTCAAAAGACACTTTTTAAAACCCCTCAGAGATATCTGATAAAGAAACTAGGAACCTCTTGACATAAAAAAAAATATTCTCCCATATATACATCAAAATAAGAGATAGAAAAGAAAAAGTAGAAAGTAGCTTACTAGTGGAATCCCACAGAAGTCTGTATTGCTCAGCATATTTGCAAGGGATCTGAAAAAGACAGGAATTGTACTATAATTTCTGGGCTGGAAAGATACTTGGGGGACTACTTGTTAAAAGTTGAATGAAAATTTGAGTAATGGGATAAAATGGCAAATGAATTTCAATTTTAACACATAAATATAAAGTAACGGTTGGAGGAAAAAAAAGGCCAAATTTTGTGAAAGAGAATGAGAATTAGAGTGTTGCTAACAACTAAAGTCTTGAATTCACAAAAAATTATTTTTGTAAATGTTGACACAATATTTAGCAGCCATTGAAAAAACATCTTGAATGCTGAGTCAGTCATTAACAAAACCGATGGAGAACAAAAGGAAAACATCTTTATGCCTCTTCATAAACCTTTATTGTAATAAATTTGTACTAAAATTGAAGGCTGTCCATAGTTTAATTTCCCCATGTTGAGGTAGAACTGTAAAGTGGTACAGAAAAGCTACTAAGACAACCAAAGTTCACATTAAGTGTTTTTTTGTACATGAACAATTCAGTTGTGGAAGACAACTGCAAAATCTGGAAGAGCCTGGTTGGGAATGCCTCCTCTAGAACAAAAATGAGACAGAATGATTATCAGTATGTTCAAATATAAATTAAGGAGGTATTTCATCCAGTAGCTAAGCTGTGAAAGCAGTGCAAGTGTTCAAATGCTGAACATGTTCAGACAGTAACTAGGAAAGTTCAAGGGAAAATAAATCTTCAAAGGCATGCCCAGATAGGATCTCTCTTGGGAATTCTTTTCCAGAATCTGTGAGACTATTTGTAGGAAGATGATACTGTACATTTGCTCTGTTCTTATAATCACCTTTATTAACAGCAGAGACAGGATAGTAGACTCAGTATGGTCATTCCTGCATTACTAAGTGTTCAGAAAAGTCCTTTCTCCATCATTGTATTCCTTTCCCTAGGCAGGATATGCCCATAAACATTGATAAGATCATCTCAGGATCTTTCTGTGAATCCATGGTGTTCCACAAGTCCTACAAATGCATGTGACAAACAAGCAGACAGCTTGTGTTGACCTTTGCCAATTAAGATGACCTGCTTCTTCTACTGACTTGTCTCCCTAGCCTTATGCTTAGATTGTGAGCCCTTTTAAGTACCAGCATTTTTTGATCAGTGCTGTGAAGCACCGAGCAACAAGGGACCCTGGTTTCTGACTAGGAATTCTAAAGGTATAAAAATTTTGGCAATTAATGTGCAGAGAAATATCAGAAATTGATTGTTATATGTGTAAAACTGTTTTGTTTGGGGCTTGCAGCTGTTTTAGATTAACAGTTTCAAAACACATAGGATTCATTGGACTGAGAAAGAGAAGAATCTGATCAGCTTTCTTCATGATAAACATGCATCAGCAAGATACAACTTCCTTAAAGAAATTATATTACAGAAAAGGGACTGAATCTTTCTTCAATTAGAGAGTTTTATGTATCTTAACTCTTTGACAGCTTTGGATGCATCAAGTATTACCAGGAAGAGACTTGAAGACAAAGAACTAAAAATCAAATGTTCATTGAATGTTGTCAAAATCATCTAAATAAAAGTTGAGAATATAGCTTCAAGAAAATGCCAACCATTCACAACAACTTTTACTGAAACAGAGAGACTGCTGTTATGTTTCACTGTAAAGCTGTTATTGTGTACAATTCTGGGCTATCATGATTTGGATTCTGTTCATACCCATATTTTGTTGTGTTTAAGTGGCACCCTGAAGGGTACCTAATGGAATAAAGTATGCCAAAAAGCCTGGGTCACTTTCAATAAAAATTAGGTTATTAGGGTGAAAGATTGCTTTAACAATGACCAAACATTTATTCAGCTTCCAATTACTCATTTCAGAGCTTGCTGTATGCAGAAGAATAGCAGGGAAAAATGCAGCTCTAGATGTTACTTCTTTCAGATTCTATTAAAACTGTAATAGCCTGCTTCTATTATACATTTTCCTGTATGTTTCAATCAACATGTCACTTTAGCTGTTGCTCCTGAAGTGCACTTAATATTTTCATTAAAATCAATAAAGCCGGGAAATGACAAGGGTGCAGGTGGATGCAAGCAATTAAACTCCTTCTATATGTATTGTTAACTAGCAGTCAGAGAAAGAAGCTTCATTCAACACCTGTCCCTTTCCTTTTAAATGACAGCTAACAGAAATCCACTTAGCCAGCTTTTGTCTGCTTATTTTGCTGACAGATGATGTGAAGAAGTAGGCAGTTATAGGGCCAGTAATTCAGAATTAATTTTCCCTTCAAAAGATGATGTGGACAACTGAGTGCAGTAATGGTACCTGCTCAGAACTCAGGGGGTAAACAAGATAATTTGAGATGATGGGACAGAAATAAAAGCTCTTTAAAGGTTTCCTCTTCACACAGCTCTCAGAGGCACACTCACCAGCATTTTTTATTTGCCTCAAATCAAAGTCAGAAGAGTTAATCGTTGAAGCATTAGCCTGATGTACTTTTGTGCGTGGTAGGATTGTAAAGGAATCAAATAAAATAAGAGATGGAGGGTTGCAACCCACCCCAATATTAAAAATGTGTGATGGTTAAAGATAGGGCCTAAGTCACACAGCAATTTTTTTATCAATTGTATTTTCAGAACATGCTGCAAATTAAAGGAAGCTGCTGGCTGGACACAGGCTGCATATGTGCAGTAAAGGGAAGTAATCATATCTTTAATCATCCATCAACATTTCTTTTTATCCTGTCACTTCTGCAGCACTAACCAGAGTGGGCCTCGTTACCAGGACAAAGAGGCAATGTGAAAATCACTGCTGCTGACAGAGGAACCACAGGCCCAGATACATGCTCTTAGTGTGCACAGGTTTATGTAGAAACAGGAAGCTGCAGTTCTACATCCACTACTTTAAGGTTACACACCCACAAAGAACCACAGCAGGATCTAAAAGTCTGTACATATGCAAAGTGAACTTTTCGAGACAACTGTCCAAAAAAAAAAAAAAAAAAAAAAAAAAAAAAAAAAAAAAAAACCTTCTCAGCAATTTTAGTTATCACAGAGGGAGCTAAATTTGAGGTCTTTCTTTTTAAAGATCTTCAAAGCAGAATAGACAGCTCTGTATTCCTACAGCCGTACAAACTTGGAACTGGATATATCTATTGATCTCTGGCTCCAGCTCTCTAACACCTGGATGAAGTTCTAGAGGCAGCTAATGGGACTATGGGTGTGAGAGATGTCAGACCTGGCTGTATTTGGAGTCTGATGTCTTATAAGTTTTTTTTCATTTCTCTCTGACATTGAATGCTATTGTGTAACCTAATCTCATTATTATTAGATGGCTGTTTCTGTCCTCTCACATTATACTGAGCACTCTAAAAAGGTGCAGCTTACAAATCTGTGGAGGTATTTCAGACCTCCATTGTATTTGCTCTAACTGCACTCTGTAGGAGCCCAAGAGGGAGAATGGACTGATCTTAAACATACTCCAGAGCGTTTTCTGGGACTCACACTCTTGTACCAAAATATTAAAGAGCAGCCCAGGCTCGGGCTCTTCACAAAGCACAGCTGCTTTTTCAGGGAAAACTACCTGCTTTTCAGGTTTTCAGCAAAGTGTAGTGTTGGTGCATTGCCACAGCTGGAAAGCTGGCAGATGTGGAGGCTGGGTGAAGCTCATAACCATGTTTCTGTCTCTCATGCCTCTCTTCCTATGCAGTCTGAAGCTTGAGTGTGCCTATATTGGCAGTCAATGGGCATCAGCCATGGATCCCTGGAACTGCAGAAGGGCTGAAGCTCCTAAGCCAAGCTGAGCAGTGGCTTTCCGCAGTTGCCATGGTACATCCACAGACTCATTCCTCTTAGTGTTGGACACCATCTCATGGGCTGTGCTTCATGACAACCCAGCACTCAGGAAGGTGTCAGTCACCCCACCCACATCACCACCACAATTTACAGCAGAGGCTGCACAAACCACTGCCTCTCATCCTGTGAATCATATCCCATCAGACATTAAATATGTGCTGAAGTGTTTCTCTTGTCTTTTTTCCAGTCATGGTACTCTCCTTGGTTATGTCAGATCCTGAATTAGGACCCAGTCCTTCAAAGATTGGTAGACTGTTTCCTGTAAAACTGCTAAGAGGCTGTCCAGAGAGCTGTACAAGCACATAATTTTAAATGTGTACATATATTTGTGCAGGATCAACACCTTAATTTGCAAATTCCTTTTTGTACAACTAATATTTTATTTGAGGAAAATCAGTACATTCTGGGATCCATTAAAATAATAAGGTTCTTCTAACCAAATTTAGCAGAATAACTACTACTCCTTTTCATGTTTTCTCCAAGAAAAATAGGCTTTACACATTGGTTACTTGAAATATATCATGTGAATTAGTTCCAGAGGGTAGCATACTCACTGTATGTAATGGCCTGCGTGGTCTCCAGCTACAGTGGTCCATATAATCCACAATAATTCATCATTCATATGAGGTTTATTTCAGATTTATGTTGACAAGACTGAGATCTGAACCTGGCCCAGGTGTGTGTAAGAGGGTCAGGTGATATGGCATTGCTATAGTAATGACCTAGACTTTTCAAATAGCAGGGTAACTACTTCAGAAAAAATCTGTGCCTCCTCACAACAAGTTAAATCTGTTCCTGTTATGTTCATGGCTGAGATGTTTATCTTAAAAACAGTCATGCTTATTCTGCAAAATCTACATATTTTAATAAATCTGTTCTTCCTAGTGTCATAGAATGGTCTTGGTTGGAAAGGACCTTAAAGATCATGGAGTTCCAAATTCCCCTGCCATAGATGGTGACACCTGTCACAGGGTCAGGTTTCTCAGAGCCCCATCCAACCTGGCCTCCTCACAGGGACAGAGCATCCACAGCTTCACTTGGCAACTTGTGTCTGTGCCTCACAACCCTCATAGCAAAGAATTTCTTCCTAATATCTAATCTAAACCCGCTCTTTTTCAGCATTAAGCCATTGAACCTTGTCCTGTCACTACCTGCTCTTGTAAATAGTCTCTCTCCATTTTTCCCATAGGCTTTCCTTCAGGGACTGGAAGGCCACAATTAGGTCACCCCAAAGCCTTCTCTTGTCCAGACTGAATAATCCAAATTCTCTAAGCCTTTCTTCATAGAGGAGTTGTTCCATCCCTCTGATCATCTTCATGGCCTCCTCTGGACTCTCTCCAACAGGTCCCTGTCCTTCCTGTGCTGGGACCCCAGAGCTGATGCAGCACTGCAGGTGGGGTCTCAGCAGAGCAGAGCAGAGGGGCAGAATCCCCTCCCTGGCCCTGCTGCCCACGCTGCTCTGGATGCAGCCCAGGACACGTTTGGCTTTCTGGGGTGAGAGTGCTCATTGCTGGGGCATGTCCAGCCTCTCACCCACCTGCACCCCCAAGCCCTTCTCCCAGGGCTGCTCTCCATCTGTTCATCCCCCAGCCTGTGGTAGAACCATGGGTTGCCCTGTCCTGTGCGCAGCACCTTGCACTTGGCCTCATTAAATCTCATGAGATTCCCATGGATCCACTTCTTGAGCTTGTTCAGGTCCCTCTGGATGGCATCCTGTTCTTCAGGAGTGTCAACAGCACCACTCAGCTCAGTGTCATCAGCAAATTTGCTGAGGGTGCACTTGATCTCTTTGTCTATGTCATTAATGAAGATATTAAGTAACAATGATCCCAGTATGAACCCCTAAGGCACACCACTTGTCACTGATATCCATCAGGACTCTGTTGACAACCATCCTCTAGATGCAACCATCCAGTCATTTCCTTATTCCCCTAACAGTCCACCCATTAAATCCATCTCTTTCCAATTTAGAGAGAAGGATGTTTTGGGGGACTCCGTTGGAAGCTTTACAGAAGCCCACCTAAATGACATATGCAGCCCTTTCCTTGCCCAATGAGGTAGTCATCCCATCATATAAAGCCAAGAAGTTGGTCATCCTGAACTCTACAAGCTTAGTGAATCTGTGATGGCTGCTTCAATCAACTCTCTGTCCTCCCTGTGCCTTAGCACAGCTTCTAGGAGGATCTGTTCCATGACATTCTCAGGCACAGAGGGGAGGCTGAAAGGTCAGTACCCAGGGTCCTCCTTTCTACTGTGTATAAAGGATGAGTACAAGTTTCCCTTTCTCCAGTCACCCAGAACCTCACNTATCCATCAGGACTCTGTTGACAACCATCCTCTAGATGCAACCATCCAGTCATTTCCTTATTCCCCTAACAGTCCACCCATTAAATCCATCTCTTTCCAATTTAGAGAGAAGGATGTTTTGGGGGACTCCGTTGGAAGCTTTACAGAAGCCCACCTAAATGACATATGCAGCCCTTTCCTTGCCCAATGAGGTAGTCATCCCATCATATAAAGCCAAGAAGTTGGTCATCCTGAACTCTACAAGCTTAGTGAATCTGTGATGGCTGCTTCAATCAACTCTCTGTCCTCCCTGTGCCTTAGCACAGCTTCTAGGAGGATCTGTTCCATGACATTCTCAGGCACAGAGGGGAGGCTGAAAGGTCAGTACCCAGGGTCCTCCTTTCTACTGTGTATAAAGGATGAGTACAAGTTTCCCTTTCTCCAGTCACCCAGAACCTCACATGACTCNTGAGACTTCACTTGACTGCTGTGACTTTTCAAGTATCATGGAGAGTGGCTTGGCAGCTACATCAGCGAAATTGCTCAGGACTCAGGGATGTATTTCATCAAGTTCCATAGACTTATGTGTGTTCATGTTCCTCAGATGGTCATTAACCTGATGTTTACTTACATACTTTATTTACAGTGACAAGCACTTTTCCCCCAACCCGTTCCTATCCTCTTGTTCACCCATTCAAGAGCTGTAGGAAGAGAACTTGCCATTGAGGACTGAGGCAAAAAAGGTGCTGATTACCTCAGCCTTTTCGTCATCCATAGTTACTCGTTCTTCAGCACTGTATAGTGGCAGTGGGGGGAAGTGAACAGCTTCTTTCACATTTTTTTCTAGTAAACGTATCTGTAGAAACCCTTTTTGTGAATGTTTTGCATCCCTTGCTCAGCTCCAGTTTTGCTTTGGCCTTTCTACACAACTGAACTTCATCTGTATACTCTTCCCAGGTCATTTGTGATTTCTATGGTCTATGCATTTGCTTCTTTGTGTATGGTTTGACCAACAGTTTTCTTCTCAGCCATGCCAATCTCCTGCCTTCCTTTTATGATATCTTCCTACTGATTGCTAGCTCTCATACTCTGTGGAAGACTTCCTTAAAGATCTGCCAGTTCAGTTCTACACCCTTGTCCCTGAGAGCAGTGACCCAGGGAATGCTATTGATTATGTCCCTGAAGAGCTGGAATTCTGCTTTCGTAAAGCAAATCTTCATACTTCATACTTCTCTTAACCCATCTCCTTCAGAACTGTGAACCCTCCCAAAGCAGGATCACAGCAGCCTGGGCTCCCTTCAAATCTAATGTCCTCATTATGTGTGTTTATGTTGGCAAGCATCAGGTCAGTATTGCATCCCCTCTGGTAGGGCTGTTTATTACCTGGGTCGGGAAGTTATTCTCCATGCATTCCAGCAGTCGCCCAGATTTCCTACATCTGTCTATGCTCTTTCCCCAGCAGAGGTCAGGGTGGTCAAAGTCCCCCAGCAGGACAAGAGCCAGTGAGAGCAGTGCCTCCTGCAGCTGGAGCCAGCAGGGCTCGCTTGATCAGCGGCTGTAGTAGACACCACCCACAAGGTTCCCTTCGTTGCCTCAGTTTCTGAATCTTGCTCACAGGGTTTTGACCTGCTCATGGCTCTTCTTGACAGACAACTCTTCACACTCAATCCATCTACTGATGTAGGGGGGAAAGCCCTCCACTCCTCCTTCTGCCCTGTAACCATCAATAGTCACACTCCAGTCTTGGGATTCATCCGCCAAGTTTCAGCCATGGTCACAGGGATTTAACTTTCTAGCAGCACAAGGCTTCCAGCTCTTGCTTATTGCTCATGCTGTGTGCATTGCTGTAAAGGCACCTCAGCCAATCTGTTGGCTTTGTTGTCTTAACTTGTCTAAGATATTTCCCTGGTGTTTTCCTGTTGCCTTCTGTTACCTCATGAGCTCCTGGGTCATCTCAGTATGGGTGTGCTCCAGCGGGGCCAGTAAAGTTCAGTCACCAGCTGAGGGCCCTGGCAGCACCCTGTTTCTCTAAGCTTTGCCAGCGACAAGCCTGATATTGTCTCCTCCCCTATCACGTCTAGTTTGAAGCTTTTAGTATCTGGAAACGTTCATCTTGTAGCAATGTACAGTTCTGCTGTTCTATATTTCTTCTGAAGAAAAGCCTATGTGTATAGATTGTTAACATGACCCAAAAGTAAATTTGGGCCTCCTCAGTATCAGAACTTTACCATTTATTTGTTTTTAAAGTACTGCTAACGCATAAGTCCATTAATTGTTTGTTTAGCATCATAGCCATAAGGCTGTCTTCCTAAAAGTGGTTAAATTGAGAGAATTATTAAGCACAGAGCTGGAGTCTGACACTGGACCTTAATTATACCTTTAGAGACAGAAAGAACAAATGTAAAAAGTAATCTGATCCAGTGATTATCACTGATCCAGTGATAGTCAAAACAAAAAAGTATTTTTTCACTTGTGTATGACTGTGTAAGAGACTGGTTGGTAGAACAGAGAAAGCAGTAAAAACACATATGCTTAAAAACCTAGGTGGAAGTATGAAGTTCTTTTTAGATGTGCCAAGACATTTTCTCATAATTCATCTCTTATGACTTCTAGACAAAACTGGTTTAAAGTACTTGAGGTTTTCTAGTTTGAGTTCAGGGCTGGCTTCTCCACAAAAGTCTTCTTGCTACAAAATCTAGTACACAGCTTAAAACAAAACAACAGCATACTGCCTCCATTTTCATGTTTTGAGTGGTACATCTGTTATTAGTGAGCAGTTTATCCAGCAAATCCCTTTATTTCATATACATGCACTGACCATTTTCAATAAATTTGCCCGACTCCATATTTATTCTAGTTCTGTAGCACTTAGTTCCCAACACAAGCATCCATCCATTCTGAATGTACTCTGTGAACAGGCATAGAATGGTACTTTTAGTTGCAGATGAAAGAATATGAGGCATGAGATGTAACAGACATTGGGTTCTTGTTCTTCTTAAGCTTGTTATGAAAATAAATTTTTAATATATTTTTTCCATTGCCTTGTTGTTTTTAATTTGGGCTCCAGGTTAAGTCACAAAATTCACTCAATTTTAATTTTAATGCATGTTTTAACTAGTCTCTGTTCAATATTCAGGAGACTGTTGTTATTTGTCTTCATAAAGATTTCTGCTAATGAAAGGTAGTAAAAAGTGAGGGGCTTTTTGTACTGAAATGTTTGCTCTATATTTTAGTTCTTTAAATTCAAGGCTAAAAAATAATCTTTCTTCTAGTCTCAATGATGAAATGTTCTATTCTCAATAAGACACTATCTAATGTGGTTAATGAATATGATTAGAGCTAATTCTCAGGAGTCTGACAAATCATATTAAGCAAAATTAACTTCATGGCTTTCTACTGACTCTGGTTGCTAAATATGTGTGGAAATGAAATAGCTATTTTATTTCAAAGTGATATTATATACATAAATATATATATATGGTTTTGCTAGCTGGTCTTTAACACAGTTTCTGGTTTACTCATACAATATTTACTTTTTTGTGCAGAAAATGGTACCTGACAAAGGGAAATGAGCACAGATAGTGACTTGGGAGGTTCAAGCTGAGAATCAGGAAAAAAACATTGCTCTTACAGGGTAGCAGAGCACCAGTAAGAGGCTAGGGAATCTCAGAGGCTCTTCACATTCAGGTAGACAACACCATAACAAGTTTAGTGTTGGTGAGAATTTGACAGGATATTTGGGGCTGAAGACCCTGTAGATGTTTTACAACCAGCATTTCTGTGATTCTCGAGGAAGAAATGTTAAAATGAGGAAAAGCAGACAATTATTTTGGCATTACATTTTACTGCCATTTTTCTTTTAATCTTTAAAATACTAATTGGAATGAACTACAATTGGAATTGAAAATAAATATTAAAAAATAGATGAGGAATTGCTACAATTACCTAAAATCCCCATTAGTGTAAGGAACTATAAACATTTGCCAGCCTGTATGACTGAGGGGTGTGAGCAAGATAAAGAAATAAGAATTGGTAGAAAGTAGCTGAAGCTACAAGAAAATACATTTTTAAAAGGTATAATAAAATATATGCAGACCAGAGTTTCTGGCTTACAGGTAAAACCATTGCTGTTTTTGGTTAAAATAGTGATATCTAGTGAGCAATAATACTACTTAATAGTCCTTTTCTCAACCCAGAAGGCAATTACTTCTTCCTCATGGTAAACCTCAGCAAGAATAATATGTGCATATATATTCCTATTTATAGATCAGAATTAATTTGAAGCAGTACAATTAATCATACAGTTAAGGAAAATGTAGATATAAACAAATGATGGACATAGATAGAAAAAATGTATGATATTGCCAGTGATAGATTTCCTGAAAGAAGAAAATCCCACTATAACTGCTCTTTTCTTCATGCTTAAAAGACAAAGAAAATGCAAAAAAACCACCTCAGTTGTCTACCCAGATGCCCTTTCCCTTCCCCTTATAAAAAAATTGCCATAGAGTAGCAGTATTGCAAAATTACTTCATCATCCATAACATCTTGAAATGTTGACAGGAGGTCTTTTTGAAAGTCTTCTCTAATGTTTTAAAGTGCTTTAGCAGCTCTCTTCTCCATCTTTATTTTGCAGCACTCACATTCCTTCTCATCAGTCTGTTTTCTCATTTACTGAACAAAGCTGGACTGATCCTATGGGTACCATTTCAGACATGAAAATCTGACACATCTAGCTCTATAAGCCCAGTCCATTGGTCTGCTTTTCTTGTCAGGATCAGTTTCCCTCTTCTCTAAGCTCTAAGGATTTTTAGTATGACACATGTGTAAGAATAAGAATTTTTTTTTTCTTTTCTGGAAATCTCACAGTAGGATAGATCACAAATTCATGTTTGGGTCGAGAGAGATGCTTAGCAAAAGCGAGATTCGTTATCAATTCGCCAACAAAATTCAACGCATCAATAAAAGATGGGGAAAAAAGCAAAAACACACAATAGATAATTTTTCTTTGTGAAATGACATCCTGTTCATAACCAAAAAAATCAAGGCAGTGCTGAGCATTCATCAGAACCCCTTATGAATACCCCAGCTGCCCAAGTGGGTGTGAACGAAGCTAGGCCTCCAAAACAACTCTCTTACTGTCTCAAAGATTTGGCAAAGTAGCAGAGATAATAGCTGTTCCAATCAAATCCCATTTGCACTTCAGCCATGAAACAACTGTATTTATTGGAGATGGCTTTTTTTAAACCTGTCCAAGTACATCAAAGTCAATGAGAAAAGTTTCTGTAGATACATTGGTGATAAAACAAAGACCAGGGAAAATATGAGCTCTCTCCAGAAGGAAACAGGAGATCTGGTAACCTGGGATGTGGGGAAAGCTGAAGTACCCACAAATGTTATGCCTTAGTCCATATTGGCAAGTGTTCTAGCCACACTGCCCAAGTTTCGGAAGGCAAAGGCAGTGAGTGGGAGAATGAAGATGGTGTGGTGTGGTGTGGTGTGGTGTGGTGTGGTGTGGTGTGGTGTGGTGTGGTGTGNTTTGACCCATCATTGCATGCTCACAGCCCAGAAAGCCAATTGTATCTGGGCTTGCTTCCAAAGCCATGTGGCCAGCAGGTCAAGGGAGGTTGTTGCCCCACTCTAGTCTGCTCTGACGAACCCCATTTGGAGTACTGTGTTCAGTTCTGGGGCCCTCAATATAAGACATGGATCTGGAGGAATGAGTCCAGAGTAGGGCCGGGAAGATGATCAGAGGGCTGGAGCATCTTTTCCATGATGACAACATGGGACAGCTGGGGTTGATTAGCCTGGAGAAGAGAAAGCTCCAGGGAGACNGTGCGAGGTCCTGCACCTGGATTAGGCAATCACATGAAAAAATACAGGCTGTTAGGAGAGCAGACTGAGAGCAGACCTGAGAAGGACTTGGGGATGCTGGTAGATGAGAAGGTTGATTTGACCCATCATTGCATGCTCACAGCCCAGAAAGCCAATTGTATCTGGGCTTGCTTCCAAAGCCATGTGGCCAGCAGGTCAAGGGAGGTTGTTGCCCCACTCTAGTCTGCTCTGACGAACCCCATTTGGAGTACTGTGTTCAGTTCTGGGGCCCTCAATATAAGACATGGATCTGGAGGAATGAGTCCAGAGTAGGGCCGGGAAGATGATCAGAGGGCTGGAGCATCTTTTCCATGATGACAACATGGGACAGCTGGGGTTGATTAGCCTGGAGAAGAGAAAGCTCCAGGGAGACCTTATTGCAGTCTTCCAGTAGCTAAAGGGGGCCAACAAAAAAGCTGGACGGTGTAGTGACAAGACAAAAGGGAATGGCCTTAATTGAAAAAGGGCAGCTTTAGACTGGGTGTTAGGAACAAGTTCTTTACATATAGGGTTGTGAAGCACGGAAACATGGTGCACCATCCCTGGGACTGTCCAAGGCCAGGCTGGAAGGGGCTCTGAGCAAGCTAGTGTCCTGTCCATTGCAGAGGGCTTGGAAGCAGGTGATCTAAGAGGTCCCATCCAACCTAAACCATTCTGTGATTCCGTGTTACTATGATTCCTTGAATCTGCTCACACTTTACATTCATCCATTCCAATTTCAGAGTAACAAAGTCACTGTTACAATTCTCCTTATATCCATGTCATTTCTAGATTGAACGTTTCTGAATGTGCTCAAGTGGTTTGAGAGACATTTCTCTCCCTCAGCAGAACTCACACTTCCTGTGGAAATTCTCAATTTTCCCAGCAGAACTCCTTCCTTATCCTATAAGAATTTGACAAGTAGGACACCCATACTGCACTACCTCTTTTTAGAGCCAATCACACTCTAACCTACCAAAGCTCACTACTGACCCTGACTGTTCATGACAAAGAGCAGATGATATCAGCACTTTAAATCTGAAGATACTTTGATTTTCACTCAGGATTGTGAAAACACAAATTGCTTGCTAACACCAATGCCTCTCTCTAAGTGTCTCAGTTCAGAGACAAGTTTAGGAGAAAAATATCTGGAATGTCTGTTTCCTCTAGAAAAAAAAGGGCTCCAGCAATCCCTTTTCTGCCAGTGAGAAAATGAATACCAGTGGGTGAAAGTGAAGAAAACTAACTGTTAATTGATAAACAAAATGCCCACACAGCCCAAGAAAAAAAAAAAAAAAGCTAGAAATTGAACCGTCAGAACCTTACCCCAGACACATACACCCCCACCAACACTAGAACAAAAAAAAAAAACCCAAAATGCCAGGGAAAGAAAGAAACCAGCTGGCCACATGGAAAGGGGGAACAAAATAGCACCCAGCTTTTGTCTCAGGGAAGGAAAATAAAGTTCACATAGCAGCTTGGGCAAACCTGTTGAACCTCTGGTGTTGATTTCCTCACAGCAGATGAGGCTGGTGGATTTTGGTGTCTTTTTGTGTGTTGGTTCAGCTTTTCTGGGGCCAGGCAGAGTGGTTCCTGTGGCTCCCCACAGATCTCAGCTGACTATCTCCTGGTGATTGTCTGATCATGATCCAAAACCAAGACAAACAATTTAAGAAAACAACAAAAGTTGACAAGGGATTGCTGCTACAGTCTCTCCAGGACAGGGAAAGGGGAAGAAAAACTTCATGCATAAGCCAGAAAAAACCAAAGTAGCTAAGCAAGAAAGTAACATCCAGTCCTCCCCGCACCCAAGCACACCCAGGAGTGAGTCTTTGAACAAAGCTTGTGCAAGAGCCCCTAGGCTCCCACCCCTTCCTCAGACACACCTTGAAACTACAGCAGACATTTCTGGGCATAAAGCAGATTATAAGGGAATAGAGTACCATCATAAAATCACCCAAAGACACCAAGCAAAACAGAAAATTATCAAAATATGAACTTCCGGGTTTGGTACTAAACCAGCCAGGTTCTTCTCCCCACTATGTTGAGCTACAGATAAATGTAGCAAGTTTTCCAGCAAAATGACAAGGTTTTCTTAATTCCATTAGACAGTGTGAAACGATGCATTTTAGCCATACAGAATGGTAAACAGAATGAAAAGTGTTTTGGAGCATGCTGTGGGTGGGCTAAGTAAATCAATAGTTCATGAGGGAAAGCTTCCAGCAGTATAGATTGTTTGAACTACTTACCATTAAGTCAAATTCACTTTAACATGAGCAAACAGACACACGATATGATGAATATTGAGAGAAGAACTATTTCTACTGTTTGCATTTAAAGGCCTAAAGTTATATAAATTTTTATAATCAAGTAAGTCTTTATAGCAATAAAAAGACTTTCATTTAACCCTTTAAGAATTGATGGACCAAGTATTCTTTTTGCCTCTTTGGATCAGTCAGAAGCCCATTAAATCTTACAGACATAATTTCTTTCTTTCCTTTATTAATACCCACGTACTTTGTTTATAATTTTAATAACATCTCCTCTGTGGGAGTGATTTTTGTCAAGAGAACTGAAGGAATGTGAAAGGACAGTGTCATCTGAAACCAAATAAACATTTCCCACATTGGGAAAAACAAAATCCCACCAAATACCATATCTGGTTGACAGCTTCCTTGACAAAACTATAATTTCCTCTCTAAAAATATATTATTCATATCCTTAAATATGTTCATAGTGTTGAACAGAGATGGAAATAAGCACCTGCTTCAAGAACTCTATTGCAAGTAAATCTTGAAAAATCATGTAATTGATTTTACTTTCGAAAGGCACCTATCGTGTTTTCCAATCAACTGTTATACAAAAACTAAGACCACATTCTTAATATAACACAACTGGTCTGCATTTGCTCAGAACTGAGAGTACATTGAATAGTATGATTCATATACGCTTGCATTTAAAAATTATGGTTATTACGGTCACTTAGCTCTGATTCACTTTACTGTGGTCATCCAAGACATTGTTTATTACCTAATTTGGGTAGAAAGACAGAAAATATGAGACAGAGAATCAAAAGAAAAAGATGAGGTTTTTGAAACTTACTTGAAAAAGAGAGAGACCTGCATTTAAATTTACATAGTAGTATTTTTTTCAAACTTTCTCTAGCCTTTTCTTCTAAGTCTCCTAGCAAGAGCCCAGATTTGTCAGCACCCTTAAAGAAGGGAAGCTCATTACTGCCTTGAGGGGTCTTGGTTATGTCCTGTTAATATTTCATCCAAAAGATCACAACTGTCTGACAGGCAGAAAGAGCACTTTCACAGCTGATTTTAGACAGCTAACGTGGTGCCTCTTCCACTCCTCCATTCTTGATAACATAACTACTTATTCAAGCAGGATTAACACAATTTTTATCTAACTTTTCTTATATTCTTAAAACCTGTAGCACTACCAGATGCAACGTTTACCTTACCGGCCTTCTGTTTACGGTGTTCAAAGTTTCATCAAGGGAGCCAGCTTCTGCACAATATTATATGGGGTGGTATGTATTTTCATTAAGTCTTCTTATTAGATAGTTACTGAATGCATTAGTGTGGAACTCAAGGCTGTCACAGAGCCAGCTTCAATAAATGGGGAAAGGAGGAAAGAAATTTTATATTAAGCCAGGTGGTTTGGAGGTGTAAAGAATGTGCATTGGTTCTCAAAATTCTGTCAGAGGTTGTTTACAGGACAGAGCTGAGGACATGAATGCCAAGCCCAAAATCAGAAGAGTATTATGCCTAAGAAATTATAAATACACTTTAGTGACTGAAATGTTGACATGAGCAATATTTTAGCAAAATAGCTAAGAAACATTCGTTCTGATGGTAATACATTCACTTACAATCTTTTATTATGAAGAAGGTGTCTAGTGCACTCACACAGACAAACACAACATATCTTCATGATTGATATCTTCAGGCCACCTAGAAAATCAGGATGGGGTTGCCAGTGAATGCTTTTTAACATCCTTTGCTAGACCTTTTTAAAATGTATTTGAGCACATTTTAATGGCACCCTTTGAGCTCTTTTTAAAACTTTCATTTTAGGAAAGGCAAGTTTTCAATGCTCAAGGATTAAAATAGAATGGGCTTCTAAAGATTCTGGATGTTTTGGGGTTTTTTCACCTGAGCATGTGCCTCCTGAGAAATTCACTGGAAGCTAATATGCAGATTTTGAACAGAACTGGAAAAAAGAATTTATGTTTTTATACTCCCAAAGTTAATAGCATGAAAGGAGTTTCCCTTGTTGTGTAACACTGTCAGGACACTACATAATGAAATCCTGGACTGTTCAGAGATTTGCACCATGGTGTCAATAGCTGAACTGAAGAGGCATGGAGGATGCAATCATCATTAGACAACCAACGATAGCTTTTCTCGTCAATATTGATATTTATTTCAGAGCAATCTCCATATCCCTGTTATTTATTTTATTAATAGTGAGTGTGCTACATCTCCCTTCTTGGCCCTGCCTGCCACCAAGACTTAGTTTCATTCCACGTAACTGAAAGAAACAAATTTTGCCAATAGTCTTACTGTGTATTTTAAGATTAGTTCATTTACATTAAATTCAGCAAGATATATTAAGAAAAGTCAGTGGCATTGCTGTGTGCTGCTTTCCTTCCCAGTGTTAGATGACAAAATTCTGCCCTGTCTCCTTGGTGGGAATCTGGCCAGGCACAGAGCCCAGAGTCCCACTGAAACACCTAGATAAGTGACTCTATGCCTGTAAAAGGAGGATCACTGGTGCTTGCAAACTCAGTGCAAGTAGTAGGAGTTCAAAGTGTGTGTCTTCAAAAATTCATTGGGTACCAGAGCAGCACCAAAACTCATTAACATTCACATCATTCCCAGCTTCATTATCTCACCCAGATGTTTCCATGACTGCCCCTTTAAAGAATTCCTGTCTAAATTTTATTTACATTTGTTCAACAATATTGATGCTTAATGAATAAATGCAGTATGCTGTCAGTACTGAAGACTAATTACATCTATGTATGAGCCTGAGAACCTGATTGAAAAATCTGCAGTAGCTAGACTGGGTTTAAATAAACACTTTAGTGTAGTGCTTTAATTACACTTTAGTTTGTAATGTAATTTTTGGCTGTTTAAACTATGATTTAGTCTGAGCTAATTACAAATTATTTTCTTCTCAGTAATTAATAATAACAAAATTGTAATTAGACAGCTGCTCTGGATCAGGGTGGCAGTTTGTGTTAGCTGACTCATGATAGACTGGCAGATAAACAAGAGCTGCATTTGGGGACTGGAACTTACTGCACCTTTCAGTGTTTTGTTTTCAGTCATAAGAGCTATTATGGTTGGGAATACTTCAAAGTACTCCTTGGTTCTGAGGACTGAAGCTTGATATTTACAGTGGGAATTTCCTATATTTCTGCCACTTGTGAAGGCGGGTCATTCTCCTCGTGGCTGATAGAGATGTTGCAGATTCCTTTCTCCGGCTCAGTAGAAAATAAAGCAAACTGCACTTTTTCCTGCATGCCACATGGCTGCATCACAGGAAAGGACCCTAACCCACAGCAAGAAAACCAGCAACATCAGAAGCTTTTTATCCACTGTCCACCTGAAAGTTACATACACTGCAATGAAGCAAATATAAGTTAGAGATGATACTTCCGTATTTCAGCTCCATGATAAATATGTTCCATGCTCCAGAGGTGTTTGGTGGCAAAAAAACCCTCTTTGATACCAGCATTACTTCAGTACTGCAGAACCAGAGAATAGTATCTGTCACGTACTCAAATGTACTCATGTCACTCAAAACAGCACTGCTTTTCTTCAGCTGATTTTTGTTATAAAGCTGATGTTTTATAACACCAGTATGTTGCTCAAACTACTTATATAATTATAGACAATTGTATTAAGGTTTCTATTTATTTAATCAGTTATTATAATAACTGATGTTTTTCTTAAAATACTTATTTTGAAACACATTGCCTCCTAACAGCATAATCATCATTTTTACAATGTCCATGAACCATTTACAAAGGAAGAGATGAATGATTTGTCTAAGTACAAATTCTAAACCCCCAGACTATTCTAAGACAAGGTCATAAAATTGAAAAATAGAATACAATGACAACTCTTTGGATGGACACAAAAATGAAGAAACTAGTGCCTGCCTGAATACATTCACTGCTCATGGTTTACAGATAGCAAGATAAATAAATCTGAAAATATATGGGTTTAATTAAAAATAACCCGTGTATCCTTTTCCTGTTCCTTTTGGAGCACTCTGTTAAAACTGTCCTTCATTGTAATGTGGTAAGAATCTATGACATATTTTGCATGTTCATATTTCAGATGTTTATGTTCCTGACCTGTTTCTCAAAGCACGTTTTAGCTAAGATTTCTAAAATTAAGTAACAGCTCTTTCTCTATTTTCCTCTCTTTTCATGTCTTCAGTGAAAATTTATGGAATAAAAAGAAAACTGTTGAGTTTATGTTGACTTCCTAATTTTTTTTTAGCAGCAAAAGTGTCCTAAAAAATCAATAGTGCAGTTATATGCACTTGGTAAGTGGATTAAAAACAAGCCCTATTTTCAAATGAAACACCATTTTTCATGGGAAATCTAGTCTCAGCTACTGCCTCTAAGATAGCTGGGATCATGATAATGAAGAATTATTGAAAGGAGGTGTGTCTCATCCTTTGGACAAATGTAGCATATGCCCTAGAGATTTTCTGGGTGCACTAAATTAGAAACCCACACACCTTAGCAAAAATACTTTACCCCTAATTTTGATATGCTTTGCTTGATTTCAACATTAAAGCTTCAATTCTCATATGCTTGTATGATAGAATATGAGGCATGAGGCAGTAGGAAGAAGATTAAAACTTGCAAATGTTAAATTCCTTTAAAAACTAATTTAAATTATTGCCGTGGCAGGAAAGGATACAGGAACTCCAAAAATGTACCCCTTTGGCAAACGAGAGTAATTGTGTGCCACAATAGGAAGTGTGGCCGAGGGGCTGAGGGAGCTAATCCTTCCCTCTATTCAGTACTGGTGTGGTCGGCATTGCCGTGTTGTGCCCACTTCTGCACCGTGTGCGGGCACTGCCAGGGGAGCAGAGCCAGAGAGGAGGGCCTGCACAGATACTGCAGCAGCACAAGAAACCACAGAGCTTGGTCACTGACAATGTCCCCTCCACTGGCAGGGAGGACCTGTGGCAAAGCAGTAAGTGTGGTGGCACAGCACAGCTCTGGAGCCCTCAGACACCTCCTGCCAGCAGGCTCCTGTGCTTCCCTGGAGCCACACCTGCTGAGCGTAGGAGCTGGCTGGCTGTGCAGCTGCACTATAGGAGGGCATCAGCAGAGCAGTGCATTGAGCTGGCATGTTGCCTGCTCTTCCATACAATAAACATCCAGATGCTTTCCAGCAGCTGGTTTCATCCCAAAACCAAAGAGCTACTCATTGTAAGAAATACCTACCCAAGGATTTCTCTGCAGTGATGGAAATGCAGGGGGAGAATTTCTTGAGATACAGAATTAGTTTGTTTAACATCAGTTTCCCACCCTTGAGGAACTTGTTGGCTTGCTGCGATCAGGATAGCAACTTGAGCCAGCTTTCTGCAAGGGAAACCCTTCCCCTGGTGCCCTCCCTGCCTTCAACTTCCCTGTGCCAGCACAGAGCTGTTGGGCCTGTGCATAGCCTGGAGATGCAGGCTGTGCTGACAGCACCAGCCCTGATGGGTCCTCCCGCTGGTGCCTCTGCACCCAGGCATCCCTGGTCCTTAGCCAGTCTCACCTGACACAGCCTTTCCTTCTCACTCATCTGCAAAAGCAGCCCAACTCTGCTAGCCCAAGCTCCCACAGCTGTGCTGGGAAAGCAGGCAGAGCTTGCTCTGCTGTCCTGGAGCACACTTGTCCATGCGCACACTTTGGCTGGATCTCTGTCAGGCAAGGGAAGCTCCAGGCCCCAAGACTCTCAGGTTTTCTGGGGGCAGCCCTGAAGCAGGCTGCCATTCAAGCCCAGCACACTTTGCCCTCAGGAGGAATCACTGGGAACTGTACCTGAGAGCCTGTGTTGACAGAGAACCCTGGAAAATCTCTTCCAACAGCAGCCAGTGACACATCCCCAGTAAATAATTTTGTCCAATTATACCACCACCAGGAGTTGCACGCAGGTACTGACACACAGCATAATCCAGAGCAAAAATGCTTCCATCAGTTTAAAGGCTCCATCCAAGACACAGATTCCCAATGTAGTCTCCCTGCTGAGCCACTGGCAAGGGAAGCAAGCCAGCAGGCACTGATGGCATGGAAGCAAAGCTGGAAGCAAGCAGGGGCATGACATGCTTCTTCTTGGAGCACACCTACAAGGCTGCCCAAGGCACAGAGAGCTGCTCTAACCTCACCTCTGCTAGAGACTCAGTCCAGAGCAAGGCTGTCCCCACACTTTGGCCATTTTACCAGGACATAAACGTGGTTTCTTTTTCTGTTCATACAGAAATATTCAGAATTTAAATCTTGTCAATAGTCTATGAGAAAAATCTTGGTTAGTGCTTCATGTTTTAAAATTTCAAGGAAAGCCCCTGAACCCCCTATGTACTTTTAAAATATTTTGATAAAATGTTAATGCAGCAACTGCCTTTAGATACTCAACATTTCCAAAAACTGCAAAAAGTCTGGGATAGACATGAGAAAGTAATTTCCCTGTACTGTCTAGGGAATTTAATTTTCCCACAGTAAGGCATTGTGTGGAACACTTAGAACTGTCTTTTGAAGGAAAAACATTTCATACATCTTTGTTTCAAGACACTTGTTTATGAAATGAGAATCAAAAGATTCAGCTATTGTTTACAAGAATAAAAGCAAGTAATATAACAGAGCACTTTAAAAAAAATTACAACATAATCCATATTAACTTTTGGTTTTGTTATATATTCTTGGTTAAAAGAAAGAATATATCTATAATTTTCCTTGTACAATTTTTTTAAACTTGCCTGACAATTAAAACTTCATCTAAGTGGTATTAAGTTGAAAGGCTACCAAAACATCAACTCTGGAAACAGTATTTCTTTATGCTTCCCATAGAAAACAACAACAACAACAACATTATGTCATCATTAAGAATTTGATTCCTTCTTTCATTTCTGTGAGTCTAAGTTGGTAATAAATCAACTGAGTGAAGAGCCACTGAAACTAGAGTAAATTCAATCAAAACCACATCTTAAATATAGCATGGTAAATGGCTATTAAAAGTAATTCTGTTTTCTTGCTGGTAATTTTAAGTACCTTCCAAAACTGCTGGTACTATGTGCACACTACTCAATGCTTCCCGAAGATTTTGAACACATACCATGCTTTCTCTAGTCACAAATGATATGGAACAAATTAAAGGAGAATTAATCTCTTAGAAGACGATTTTTAAAGAACTAAATTACCTGGATCCTTTAAACAGAAATTGCACCTTAATTCATCAAGAAAAAGGTGATTGACCCAGACCATTTGTCACTGGCCACAGAACAGATGTTATATATATTATGGGATAAGAACAAATATCTTAAGCAATCAATACCAACAACAAAAGTTGATGTTCAAAAAGTCTAAAAATGCTGTAATTAATTTATGATTTATCATTTAGGATCCAGTTTGCCATGGATTTTCAATACTTGCATATTTCAAGTATGTATAATCCTGCTGAAGTTATAGATGTATTCAAAAGCACAAGGTCAGAGTGATTGTTACCATGTGTTGAGACAAGTCCTTTGAGCCAGCTCCTCAGAAGTAGTTCCCAGTGCTGAATTTTGTCTTCTGTTTCTGTGTTTGCCAGTGTTTAGGGAAACACTGAAACACCTAAACTCATAATAAGATGCTCAAATTGTCAATTAACTTGGAAGACTAACAGTCTTGGAACAGGGGATCAAAGAGTCTTATTGTGGCTCTTTTAGATTGAGAGAAAACTATATCAGTTTTCAAGCAGCCTGGTAATGACTCAAAACCATTAAGTTTATTAAGAAATCTTCTTCTTAGGAAGCTACCTGTGAGCCATCCGAATTACCAGTACCTCACTTCATATGGCAATGTTGCGACTGTCTAGCCCTCATTACTCACAAAGAAAAAGATTTCCTGGAAAGTTATAATTTGCCATTACAAAAAATTAAGTCTGAAGTACTGCCTGCTTTATAGAAAAATAAAAGTGGGCAAATATGTCTCTGAAGATGTCTGTCAATAAAACGCAATATTTCCAAAGGTGGTACACAAGGAAAGATGAAAAACAAATTGGCCTTCTAGAGAAGAAAGAATTTTGCAAAGCAAATGCTGTTTCTCAACAGAAATCACTGCAGGCAGACTAATTATTTGGTTTTTTCTAACTACTTTCAGAGGCAATCTGACATGGTTTGGCTGGTGAAATACACCTTTTCAGACATGGCACAAGAAACAGGAAGCCACTCTTTATATTCTGACTTATTCTCCTTTCTTTTTGAATATAGGGCACATGCTCCAATTAAGTGTATTGGGTTTGCATGGCAAGGTTTATAGAGAAAGGATGCTATAGAGATGGCTGCTCTAAGCAGCTGTCAGAAGCTTTGCCCATGAACAACAGAGCCAATGCCAGCTGGCCTCAAGAGGGACCCACCGCTGGCCAAGACTCCACCATCTGTGACCATGGCAGTACCTCTGGGATCACGTATTTAAAAAGGGGTAAAAAACTGACCACAACCTTCATCTCCCTCACATGTGCTGTTGGTGGAGAAGAGCTGGAGAATCCAGGAGTTGAGGCTGGGCCCAGGAAGGAGAGAGAGGTGGGAGGGAGGTATTTTAAAATTTGGTTTTGTCATTACTCTACTCTGAGTTGATTAACAGCAAACTAATTTCCCCAGGTCTGTTTTGCCTATGACAGCAATTGCTGAGTGATCTCTCCCTGCCTTTATCTCAGCCTACAAGACTTTCATCATATTTTCTCTCTCCAGTAGAGGAGAGTAGAGTTAGACACACTATAGTGGGTACCTGACATCCAGCTAGGATGTCCAGGACCAATCCAGCTAGGATCAATCCATCACTGAAAGTATTGCTATTGATTTTTATTTGTTCCCTACATAGACTGACATGTATTTGTACTATTCAGGCTCATGTGCAAAAATACAGGTTCGCTAAGAGTTGACTACATTTTGTAGATTTCCAAAACTTGCCTTCTCATTTGAGAAATGCATTTGATTTAGAATCATCAGGTGGTAGGTATGGCTGTAATTTCTCTGGCACCTTAGACCTGTTTCCACCTCAATACATCTCTTCCTTGTATTCTTTTTTTTTTCCATCCTTAGGGTAATGAATAGCTTTAGAGAAAACATGGACTTTTCTGGTGTCTCTATATCTGCCACAAAAATAATCAGGTGAATTTTGTTCATTTATGTGAGACAAGAGCCCAGTTTAAATGACTGCAATGTCCTCACCTAAAGTTAGAAACTGTCTCAGACTAAAAGAACTTTAATGGGAACACAAGCAAAAGATAAAAACAGTTGAATCGAATTTCAAAGAACAGATGCAGGATTATCTTACTGCAAGACTTCTACAAGATATTGTCAAATCCCTGCTGCTGTATACGATCACTCTTCTACCAAAGGGAAGTTCAAACAACTGTCTCTGCCTTTCTTCCTCTAGATTTCAAAGCAAGACTGCTGTTTGTAGGAAAGAACTTCCTGACTCTTTTCCTGGTGTAGGGAAAATTTTTTCTCTTCTATACTTGATTACGTCTCCAATATTTCAGCAATACATTGAGAGGATTGAATGATTATCACTTCATTTCTAAGTGTTCAGAAAATTATTTAAGTGATACTAGAGTAACAAAACTTTTCCTGTCAGTCAGTGCTCAGGGGCTGGGGAAGAAAGACAAGAAAATTACAGGTCCAAATGGAAAAACAAGTAAATGCTGCAATAAAGTGGAGTTCCATATAATTTTGAGTTTCTTCCCTCTCTTCTTGTTAACAAATAATAACAAAAACACCTCCATAAAGTCCCAGCTAAAACTGGATTATAGCCAGTGCATAATTTTCCAGTTAAATCTTGTAACTTCATCAAACCCAGAGTTTAGTAAACCACTTGTCATTTCAACAAATCTACCTTCTATTACAAAGTACTCCTTAGGCTGAGAGGAAGACTTTCACAAGACCACTTCTGGAAGAGTGAGGAAAACAGCCTAACATCATTGGGGTACTAAGTGCCAAATTTTCACATTTATTTTCATATATCTGGTTTGTACCTACTATAACACTTCATTTCAGAGGAAAAATGTTATTCTGAAATAAGTCTCTTTATGCAGCTAGTGACTGAATATTGTTTCGCTTTTGATATATGTAAAAATGTTTCCTTCTGGAGGACACTAGCACTGATCCCGTGATATGGGCACTCATTGGATGCAGCCTCCTACAGGGCTTCAGGGCTGTAACTGGGCATTACACAACCTCAAACATATCTCTGCTAGCGAAATTTGGTCCAGCAGACAGGACTAAAGATGATCTGAAGTAAAATCTCCAAACAGCACCCAGCACAGATGCCAGGGTCTCAGTACAAGCTTCACCAGTCTCCTGACCAGGTAATCCCTCAAATGGGAAGAGAGGCCTTTAAACTCAACCACCTGACCAGATTCAGTAATGAATCAAGACTGGGCCATTCAGAGCTTTGCCCTGCTCAAGTAAAGGCCTGAAAATCTCCAAAGACAGACTCCATAGCTTCTCTGAGAAAAATAGTTCAATTTTGATCCTTTCTTATTGTGTCAAAATGCTAAACACAGTGTAAACACGGCCATGGGAACAGACAGGCATTAGGACTGCTTGTGACATGAACAGAATTTGTATGTTGGGGCTGTTTTTTCATTATCTTTACTCTCCCCATAAAATAGCAATGGTTACTGCTTTTTGTCAAGTGTACTGTTCTGGGAGTGTAATTGAGCTTGTGTTTCACCTTCTGTAAGTAAGGTGCATCATTGCAGAGGATTTATGTAATCCACTTTTGCATCTACTTGTGACAGTTAATTTTCTCTGTACACCTTTGAATAATGCCATCAATAATGCCACTACACAAATGGTCATTTTGTTTGTGGAGGTTAAGGTTAGGAAAGTATTTGTCAAGAATATTGTAACTTTAGTGTCCCTGCCTCAGGCAAAGGACTAGTCAAATTTTTTATAAATTTTCCCCAGTCTTTATTCTGAGTCTGAGACTTATCACTGGTACACAAACATGATTTCAGCTGAAACCACAGCATAAAGAATAAAGATCTTTTGCAGCATGCAGCAGTATTTGATGATGTTGAAGGTCGTGTTTATGTAAAGAGCAAGGTTAACAACAGAGATTTTTTTTAACAATCACTTCCATTCAGTATATGAAGTAGTCATGTACACCAGCACAAGACATAAGGAACACCTGTACTTCTCTGCTCTTCTTTCAGTGAGCGTTTTAGAAGAATAATGAAATTTTCTATCTTGTTAAACACTCATTCACATTTCTTTTTGTGTATGATGGGTTTCCCACAACTGCTATATAAAGTACCAATTGAAACTCACCCTGTCATATATACTTCTACAAAATATGAACAGTGCTAAATACTTTAAAGTGAATCGATTTCCAGTGAAAGTGTTTTAACCTCCTTTTAGGTCAAGAAATAACAATTTTCCAAGCTCACTGTAACATGAGAATTAATCCTGAGAGGCAGGTGTGCACTGCATAATTCACTTAGTCTGTGAAATTTATTAAAAAATACTCTTTCTCTGAACTGCACTTGAAGCTTTTATTATAAATTTTAGGTGTGATTTCTTTAACTTGTATTTTAAGTTGTATTCAGAGTTGATTTCTCTCAGATCACCTAGAGGACTGCAATTGCAATCTCTTCCTTTGTTAAGAATATAACAACAGAATGAACAGCAAAACATAACAGGGAATGCTCATACATATAAAGCTTGGGTACATTGCTGAAGCAATTTGCAAGTAAAAAATACACATTTTCTTCTTGTATTCACTAGAGTAGAATACTTAGGAAAAGGACATTCTGGCTATCGTCTAGGATTTTTTTGTGCTGAAATTCTATTCCTAGAGCATTGCTTTCAAGACTCACTACACTGAAGAGTAACAGCACAAAGAGTACAGTTCACACTATTGACCTCATAAACAGCTGACAGTACAAGGAGAGAAATAATTTACAGTAGTTTGCCAGGTGACTCTAACCATGCTAGCATTAGAAGACTTCAATCCACGCATCAATTAAATATTTTTACTATTTCTCTTACATCCTTATCATCCTTGGTAATACTTGAATATATTTTATTTCCTTCATAAAGTATCCATTTGTTTTTATCCTTGAAATATTTATTCCTAGTGATGAATATCAACATAAGTAATTGAGATCAGGTGTTTGGTATAACGCATGGCTCTGTACTAGTGAATTTTTTTAATTTATTAGATGTCACTATTTCTTTCTTTTTGCTAATGGAATAAATTAGCAACTGCAGCCTCTTGTCTATGGCTATTCATTCTACAGACAGCTGGTTCATTGCACAATACACTTTTCATATTTTTAGCTCTAGATTTGCACAAACTTCACATTTATGAGAAAATATCCAAAAGACCTAAATGAGCCTGTGAAGGTGTATAGGAGCTGGCAAGCTGACTTCCAGTAGCAATTTTAAAATCTCCTCCTGAAAATGTGTGGGGTTTTTTCCTCTAGGTCTTTTCTTCCTTTATGCTTATAATAAAAATGATGTTGAAAAAAAATCCGTTATCAGGTCAATAGAAATGTAAACACCAATCTTAAATACTTGACAGACAATTACATCATAGTTGTTTATTTGTATAAATACTCTATACTGGATGCAGAACTTGTGCAGATTCTTTGTAGAATGAATCATAGCAGGAGGACCAAAAACTGACCCAACTTTTTCTTATAATTTTCTGCACTTGCTCACAAGCTCCATATTGACATCAGTGGACTTTGTCAGGCTGTTTTCTTTCCCTCTGCAAGGTGTCTGACATTTTGTTTCTTCACCCAAAAAACTACACAAAACCTTCTTTCTCAAATAGAATTGCTATCAGTACAGTACATCAGTAAAAGCTGAAGATAGCCATTACTGAACAAAAGTGAGAATACAGCCTGTTACTTCATGAAAAGACTCCCTACTTTTAATCTGTGTCTATTTGCCTACTGTTTCCAAGATCCACTGCTGTACATTCACACATACCTACAAAGTAGTCAACACATATGTAAATATATTTTCAAGCCACAAGCTGAAGTTTGTGTTACTCACTGAAAGTTATTCCTGTCTGTAGATCAAATCTGGCAGCTCTTAGTCAAAACTTTCTGTAGTAATTTCAGATTCTTTCGTGCATAAAGACTCAGTGTGGACTACAGTAAATGGATCTTTTATTATATTCTTCTGGTGATAGCAAATTTTTCATACCTGTACTAAAATTGCTATATTTTAGCTCACTGATTAATTTCAAAAGCTCTAGTATTAAAAAGACTTGTCATTATCACCTAATGTATTTGAAATACTTCCTCAGCTTTTGAAATGTTACCTTGCCTATCTCCTTTGAAATGAACAATTAATTAAAAACATTGCTATGCATACTTCCAAGTACTATAAACTTGTCTGAAAGAATTCTGGTCCACCTTTTTTCCCTGACTAACCTGTTACATGCAATTTCCACCAAATTTCATGACCCACAATGTAACCAATATGCATTAAAAGATAGCAATAGAAGGAAGAAATGTAAACCAAACACAAATCTAATCTTATCAATGTTTCATGTATGTGCCACATTGCAAAGTGGATGCAAAACACCACTTGGAATTTGGTAATCAGGTCCATAGTTTGTTTTATAGAAAATGCGCTTGAATCTCAACTTTTTGTACCACTGGACAAACAGGACTGTAGCAGAGTCAGCAGCAGAGACAATGATCCAACCTGGGTACTTAGGCCATTGCTAAAAAAGAAAGTTTATCCATACTGTTTAATGGTTGGCACCTCCCTGCAGCCTCACAAACATTCCCTTCCCAAATAACTTCCAGGTGTGGCAACATGAGGGAGGGGTTGCTTTGAATACAAGTGCAGGGGAGCCCAACCTGTGCTCAGAGAAAATGGAAGGAGGTAGCCCTCCTGGTGGAAGTGCTGCCATGCACTTGTAACTGGGGCCAAAAGCAGAGCATGCCCTGGTTTTAGAGAGAGATGACACAGAGAAAGGCAAATAAACTTGTAGAGCTAATATTAAGCATTAAGATATAATACTGTCTAAGGCTACCTTTGACTATGTTTTAATGAAAATATTTGAAAATCACCTTTATGGAGCTGATATTTACTGAAATATATTTTGAGACTGACTTTGATCTTAACTACTACACAATAACCCCAAAGCTATACTTTAATGAACTTACATGAGTGTGAAGTGACTCTCAGTGAAATTTCAATGCATAAGCACTTCATCACAGAGTTAAAGAAAAATCAGTAATGATATATACAAAAGTACAACATTCCAGGGAGGATTCTCAGCTTAGGCCAACAAAAAACCTGATTAACAACACACCAAGCTGAACTGCATGTTTATAGGAACCCTGGTTTTTGATAAAATGTAAGCAAATAAATTTTTATCCTACTAGATTAATAACATTTAGGCCTACCTGAATAATAATTATGCACTTGTTCTGTTTTATCTAATCCTATCAAATTTTAGTTGTTTTCAAATTACAGTAACTACATTTTTCCTACACACAGGCACTGCTTGAAAGAAAAAAACCCACAAACATTTTATATCAGTAAATGCATATGCATGTATAAAACTATGTATGTATAAAACTATGTATGTATTTAAAATACATATTAAATCTCATGTCCCAGAGATTGGCTGATTTTTTGGATTTTTTCTGGTGAGTATTTTTTCCGTGTGATGGGCAAGGTGACTCCTCATTTGTGGATTGCAGAAAATGAGCAACTGACTCACTGGAAGTCAGGATGAGAAACTGTTTTACATGGATTGGTGGAATTCCTTCTTAAGTTTACATTTTTCTACAGCAATGGGAAAAAAAAAAAAAAACACCAAAAAAACCAACCCTATAAGATACATAATACCATGAAGAGATAGCCAGAAAAAAGAATGGACACTTTCTTCTGCATAGGTTTCTTTCTTTTATTACTAGCTTATCAAGAAACAACCCATCTAAAACATCTGGTGAATAATAGTAGATTAAATGAGCTTTTATACATCATATTATTGAGGTAGAGCACAAAAAAAAAAGGCTTTCCTCTTTGCTAGGTACACATAGCAGCAAAATTATTATAATTTCTCATCTCAAAACTATTATGGCCAGACCTATCACTTTTTAAAGTAGCTTTCCAACCATTTATTTCCTAAAAATCCCTTTGATGTCTAAAAGTAGATAGTGTTTATTGTAAAGGAGGCCTTTTGTAGAGGCAATATTTAGTATATAAATAAAGTTTTATTCTTTCATATGCTAGTGATTCTGGATCCTCTCTCTCTTTGTTCCTGCATAAAAATAAAAATAACCCTACTGGGTTCCCAGATTGCACATAGCTGGAATTATCTATCTCAAAAAACAAACAAACAAACAAAAAAACCCCCAGCGAACAAGCAAACTAACAAACAGGCTTGCAATTATAATCCTATATTTTATAAATATAAATTATAAATTATAATTATAAATTATAAAAATCCTATATAAACTGAAGTCTGTGCAGAAGTATTGCACTGCAAGACTTACAGATTTTACCATAAAAATTACTGAATTTAGCTTGAAAAACCTGTTACTACACCTTAGTATCTCTGGGAATATTAGCAGAAAGGGAATGTGGAAATAAATGCATAAGGATATTTTAGAGACTAGGTTGCCTTGGCCACTTTAAGTACTAAGAGAGTGTTGAAGGTGCAGTGGTAGAATCCTTGTTACTACAAAGTTTGATCATGGCTTCATTTTGTTGCTGGAGGAAATTCAGAAATTACCAAAAAAAATACTAGTGAGAACATATTTAGCTGAAGTAAATAATCATTGTTAGCTATGGATATCAAAGATGAGACTGATATCTCTGATACCTCAGGGGACAGTTGTAAGGTTGTATTCTTAACGTGGAAAATCTGAAATACTGATGTTCCAGGAAGAAAGGATTTCTGTTATCCAGTGCTACCCAAAATGGTGGCTGGATTGATGTAAGCATTTCACATACCCATCACTAATGGGACACCTCACCTTCTCACACGAGCAAGGTTCTTCCCTAAAGAAGTCCCATACAGACAGCAGTACCCTCACTGCAATGCATGGCAAAAATGCAAAGGGAGAAGCTCAAAATAATGTAACCCAAAAAGACAAAAAAGATGCTCCTATAGCAAGACTGGAGGAATTTTATCAGGTTGAGCCTGCTGCCTTATTTAAGTGGATAATCATGGTGCCATGTGCAAAGTACAGTATCTGTCAACAAGTTAGATATCTGATACTACTGCCAGATGTAGTATCATTAAGCCACTTCAAAGCCTTTATCTATTTCCTGATGGATATGGTGTCCTACTGCTACCTGAAATTCTTTGTAGTAGACAGAGAATTAGACAGAAAAGAAGTTATAAGGCAGCAAACACCAACAACACAAAACCATTTTTAATTCATAGCTTCATTTTTTGTTATATTTAGATGTAGAGATAGCACTGGCTAAGTCCTGCTGAAGTGATCTGGAGAAATAAAATAGTTGGACCTAAAATAGTTGGACCTTTTCAGAGAATTCTTTTTTCACTTTAATGGTGCTTGTTATATAAAGGTTTGAGAGCTATGACACCAAAACAAATATGAAAATCAAGTCAAAAGGAAACAGACTAGATGCCTAAGCTAACATAATTTTCTAATTCAATATAATTTACTGGAATAAGACATTTTTAGCCTTTGAGTCTTTCAGGCTCACGTTTGGTACAAATTTTCAATCACCATTGTTGTTAACACATGCTGCAACAAGTCACACTGGACATCAGAGGCCCTTTCTTAGAAATTAGTCATCATGCCCACATGGCTGACACTTAGGAAGCTGTATGTGGAGTTTTCCAGATTAGGTTTTATTCTGGTTTTCACATAAGTTGACAGACTGATAGATGGTCTTATTTTAACATTATAGGAAAAAAAAAAAAAAAAAGAAAACATACAAGTACTTTTGGCAGCTACACTAGACTTTAATGACAATACAGCGGAAACTTCAACTGGTAATGACCAAATTGTCTGAAATGGTTGTGATGGCCATTTTCAGTAGTCATGAGCTGGAAGGAGACAAAATTCCACAGAACAATTACTGAAACTTCCACTCCAGCAGTTCAGGCAATTTCCACACTGAGGGTTATAAACAGTACAATAAAATAAAAAAAATCCTACAGTGTATCTGGGGTCTTACGGATTAGTTACCTGAGCCTAAATAATTATCCTTAAAGGTGACTTTCTTGCCTGAAAACCTATGGAAATGTTTGCTTTTCCTGTTGAAACCTACAGGATTCCTCCTTTGGATAAGCAGATAAAAACACTAAGGGAAATCAGAATATGGAAGATTAATAGAAAAACCAAAGTATTAAAGCTACAAAAGGCACTTTTGGCTTAAATTGGAATGTGTTGCAAGCATGGGGAGATGTATAGAAACAAGCAAGAGAGAAGACAAATACAGATAGTAACTGGAGAAAAAGGCTTGGAAAAGCATAGACCGGACACCCTCCTGTATAACCTGCTCTAGGTGATCCTGTCTTAGCAGGGCAGTTGGACTAGATGTTCTCCAGAGGTCCCTTGCAATCCTAACGCTTCTGTGATTCTGTGATTCTGGTGAAAAGACTGCATAAAAAGTGGACAAAACACATAAGCATAGTAAAAAGATAGATAGACAGACAGACAGACAGACAGACAGACAGACAGATAGATAGATAGATAGATAGATAGATACATACATACATACATACATACATACATACATACATACATACATACATACATAGCCAGTGTCATTAAATGTAATGTAATGTGGCCTTAATACAATAGTATATAGTTTTAGGTAGAAATACGTAGAAAACCAAAACTGTCCACAGAAGTACAGAATGGTGAGTTGACTCTGGCTAGATGCCAGCTGCCCTCCAAAGCAGCTCTATTCTTCCTCTTTTCCACCAGGCAGGGTAGAGAAAATACAACCAAAGGCTTCTGAGTCAAGGAAAGGGCAGGGAGAGATCGCTCAGCAATTACTGTCACTGGAAAAAGAAACTTGACTCAGGAAAGTTAGTTTCTTTATTACAAAAAAAAAAAAAAATACAGTAGGAAAATGGGAAATATAACCAAATCTTAAAATACATTCTCCCCATTCCTCCCTTCCTACTGGACTCAATTTTACTCATGGTTTTCTCTTCTTCCCAGCCTCCAACAGCACAAGGGGATGGGCAATAAGGGTTGTGGTCAGTGCACTATCTCTGCTTCTCCTTCCTTTTCATCCTCTTGCCCTGCTCCAGATGCAATTCCTCCCATGGGAGACAGTCCTCTATTAACTTTGCTAGCATGGGTCCTTCTCCTTCCCACGGGCTGGAGGTATACATTAAATGCTCCAGCATTAGTCCTGTCTGTGGGGTGCAGCCCTTCAGGAAAAGACTGCTGCAGCATGAGTCCCTCAAAGGGGTCACAAGTTCCACCAGCAAACCTGTGCTCCGCTCTCCATAGATCCGCAGGTCTTGTCAGGCTCTTCTCTGTACAAAGTCAGAGCCTTCTTCAGGCAGTCTCCTGCTTTGACCTGAGGTCCTCCATCAGCTGCAGGTGGGCTTGTGCTCCACTGTCAACGTCCATGTGCTGCAGGGGGACAGCCTGCCTAAGGCTGATCTTCAGGCCAAGCTGCAGGGGAATCTGTGCTCTGGCACATGGAGAGCGTTCTCCCACTCCTTCTCCACCAATCTGGGTGTCTGCAGGGCAGTTTCTCTCATACATCCTGCCTCCTCTCTCTGGCTGCTGTTTCACTGCAGGCTTTCTCCACCCTCTTAAATGCATTATCCCAGAACCGCTACCTCTGTCACTGATGGGCTCAGCCTTGGCCAGTGACGGGTCCGTCTTGGAGCCGGCTGGCATTGGCTCTGTTGGACATGAGGGAAAGTTCTGCCAACATCTCACCTGCAGCCCCTTTACTACTTGCCATGCAAACCCAATAGACAGAGCAACAGCAGTGGGGTTTTGAAAAATGAGATACCTGAAAGCAGAGAACAGGAGATAATAATAATTACACGTTTATTTCTAAAAGCATTGTTCAGAATTAACTGAAAGATCAAAGTAAGACTAAACTAGGTTGTTTGAGTCCAATTACTGCTGTGCTTTATTACACCAGCAAGCTGAAAAAGATGCACATATGTACTGGGACCTTTACCAGCACAAACTGCAGCCTGCAATGGTTGTCCCTCAGCCACGTTACGTTTGTTTTCCAGATTTTCTGATCATTATTAATTCACCTGTCTTGATTAAAAAGGAGTTGTCATAGATGGAATCACAAGATGTTATTATCCAAACCTGAAGTTCCAAAATGAGTGGAAATACACTGAAACTCCCAGATAATTGATTTTCATAATTAGAAACCTTTTTATGATCTGTGACACACACAGGCACGTGCACTGAACTCCAAGATATAAATTGCTGTTCTTTAAATGTTTCTTACATGAAAAGAATTCATAAGGAGGCAACTAAGCAAGATTATCATGGTATTTTCTGCCCTCTCAATAGGTCTAAAAATGAAAGCTTCTTTGAGGGGGCTCAGTTACCTTCTCAGGGAAATGCCAGGGGAATTTTAATGTCCATTAAGAGTCTCAACTACAATGCAAAAGTTGATGTAATATATTGGTCCTAATACAATCCCACTTCCCATCATAGCAGAATAGTCTGTTACTGTTACATGTGTATTATGTCTATTTTCCACCTCCTTTACGAAATTTAAGTCTGTGATGTTCTCATCAAGGGAAATGATGATGGAGTTACAGAGGTCTGTGATTAAATTTGCTCAGCAGAAATCTGTAAATAACCTGCAGCATACTGTTTCCATTTTTTGTTTCACTCTGTAACCTGCAGTGTGTTGACTTCCAAGTACTGTTCAGCAAAAAGAAGAAGCACACAGATGACTGATTGGTCCTTGTATTCCGTAATGAAAAATGATGAGCAGAAAGTCGTCAGAGGAAACCCCAGAAAAGAAAGCAATTTCAAACCAGTGTATCTCCCCTACCTATTCACCTGCCTGACTACTGCAAATAGCCTTTGTGCTGTGCCTTGTCCTCATCATAGGTCAATGAGGAAAACTGCCATGTGTTTAGGGGAAAGCTGATTGTTGAACGCATTGATCTCCGCAGAATGTGGAGGCACACCAAAATGACTGTCCATTCATGAGTGACGAGAGGCAATAATGCTAGAGCCCTGTGTTTTCTTCATCTATTCTTCCCCATAGGTTGAGCTGAGTCTTTCACTGGGCTTTGACAGATCAGAGAGTACAGGGCTTCTTTCTGACACCCCTACTGTACCAGCCAGACTTCACTGTTGACAAGTGATTCAAAAGCTCTGCTTGTGGGCTGCAGTACAACCTTGACAGTAGTGGGATAATCCAGAGACATCACAGATGAAAGCAACTTTCTAAAGGTCTCCAAGTAGGTGTTTCCAGACCACATGGCATGTTTATTTTCCGAGATCTCATCATTCTTCAAGGACTGAAGAGCTGCTTCTACTCAGTGGAGCCTGGAAGGAGGAAGAATTTGGAGATCTTTCTCACCCGCCTCTGGCAGTTTTTCATTTCTCTGTTCTTTGTCCATTTGTATTCATGGAATTTGTTATTGTTGCTTAACTTCCCAGAGAATTGTTGGACTGAAGCACCTCTCTTCATTTCTCTAACTAGTGCCATTTGACCTACTAGACAATTTAATCCAGCCTCCACTTTTGAATGGATTTTCTCACAAGTGGCAATCTCTAGCAGGGTCACTTTGAGAGGCAACCGCACTGCATGTTACCTTGCACCATAATGAGGGCAATTTCAAAAGGCATTCAATCAAAAGAAAGGGTGTTTTCTGCAAAAGGCTTGTGTCCTAGGTTTTCACTTGTCCTTATCCGTGGCTGAAACTATTGAAAAATCTCAATCTATGTCTCATAATAATCTGTTTTAATTTTTTCTTAGTACAAGTCACAGAACAACGAGGGTACTCTTAGCAGCCACTTTAGAATTCTGCAAATTTAAGGGGAGACTAATTGCCCCTAAGGAAATGGGAGGATTCTTGTTTGCTCAGAAAGTCCTGTTCACAAAATTCCTGTTTCCTCTGACATATAAACAGACAGGAAGGGATGGATGAAGCAGGAAAGCCAGGGAGTTGTCAGTGTACTATTCACATTAGTCTGTTTTTCATATCACTGGAAGGCTTTGATTTTCACAGTATATCAGAAATTACAATTACCTCTCCACTGTAACAATGCCTTGTCTGTATAATTGCTAATCAACAGTCCTTTGACATTCATGCTATAAGGCCTTGTGTCTTTTCACTACCTCTGCCTTTCTTCCTCTCTTTTTCTCATTTAAAGTTCACAAACAGCTGATTGATGGCTATCAAAACTCGCTGCCCACAGAAAAGGTGCAGCATGGGTGGCTGCTCTGCATGAAGGGTGACACTGCTTCTGAGGAATGCTACTTGCTGCTGAGCCTCAGCCTCACCACAAAAGAAGCAAACTCCACACAAGGACAGACAATGGCTGGTCCAAAAAGTGAGTGTGCCAGCTCTCTGCAGTAGCTGACAAAAAAAGTACCACATTTTATTAAATATTTTTGTCTACCACTCAGCTACACTGAATCTCATGGAGACCAGCAGCACATAATGTTCTATTATTTCACTTCCATATACAAAATTAATTCAAGTGGGAACATTTTATTCCATTTAGATGTTTTGTACCAGAATCATTAAAAAAAATCAAGGGCAGGATCTTTTCCCTTACTTTACTAGACCATTGACACAGAAACTAACTAACTAACTAACTAACTAACTAACTAACTAACTAACTAACTAAACCCTAGCTTATATTAAGCAAACAGTAATACCATAAAATATCTGACTGTCTCAGTGAGGTAAACAATACGTTCTTTGAATTTTACTTTTTATTTCTACCTATATGGTACCCCATACATGCAAAATGTCAGGGAACACTTGGTATGAACATCTCATCTGTGGCTGCTGAGACTGCTTCTTATGTTTGGTTCGAACCAAAACTTTTAAACTGAATAAGCGCCAATGGACATCTGTTTTGTAATCATCATTTTTTTCAGAAGACAGATAGTTATGGAAAGTGAGATGTATTTCCTTGAGGAAGTGGACTAGAAACATCCAGAACATGATATGTATGAAATTAAGTTGCAGTTTCAAGATTTTTTGTGTGGTTGAGAATGCTAGAAATCTGGGAGGGTTGCACTTTTTGATACAAAATTAAATTCTGATAGCACTGATGAAAATAAGAAATTAAACCATGGTATGTATTCTTTGCATCCAGCTAATCCTAATTCACAGAAAATAACAGGATTATGAACCAAATTTGCTGCATATGCTTAGCATTTATGGTAACACTGCTGAGAAAATAAATTGAGCTAATCATTACATAATCGTTCTGAAGATGTTCAGTTAAAACTGAGCATGTTAGAATTTTTAAAGGAAGTTTTAAAATAAGGAATTTATAAAATAAACTTTGAGATATGAAAAGCAACTGAATTCCTCAGGCATCCAGGCAGTTTGGCATGAAATTATCTTATTTTGGGAAGCAAAAATATTCATGTTCATATGAGATTTCATATAGTTATTTCTACTTATATTACTCTACCTTCCACTTGTTTCATCTGTGCAAATGAACACACTTTTCCTATCACTCTATAATACATATATATACTTATAGAATTATTTACATTGGAAAATATTTTTAAGATCATCAAGACCAGCCATTAACCTAATTCTGCCAGGGCCACTACTAAACCACATTCCTAGGTGCCTCATCTACACAGTTACTAAATGCCCCCAGGGTTGAGGACTCAATCACTTTCCTGGGAAGTCTGATTCAATACTTGACATGGCTTTCAGTGAAGAAATTCTTCCTTATCCAATCTAAGCCTCTGGTGAAACCTGACACAATTTCTTCTCAGGTTATTGTGTTGAGACTGACCTCCCCCTTGCTATAATCTCCTTTCAGGTAGATAGACAGATAGCAATAATGTCTTCTCCAAACTTTCCTCTTTTCTCAGCCCAAACAACCCCTACTTCCCATAAGACTTGTGCTCTAGTTCTTTCACTAGCTTCATTGTCCTTCTCTGGACACACCCCAACACCTAGATGCCTTTCTTGTAGTGAGTAGCCCAAAAGAGAACACAGTAAACAGGCAGACAGAATGAGGGCTGCAGATAAAGATGCCACCACACACACGCACCCAAAGACTGGAAGAGAATGACAGGGCTAGAGATACAGGGCTCACATGACTCCATCTAGCACTACAGAAGCTGACACAATAGTAAAGTTTCAGTTCAACAGTTACAGTTGTCAGCAGCATCATTGTGTAGGTTGTGATGAGGTTCAGTTGTCAGCAGCATCATGTGTAGGTTGTGATGAGGCAAGGCCAGAAGAACTTTGATGCAGGCCAGAAGAAACATAGCTATCCTTTATGTTCTCTCAGGCTTACCAAGAAGAACGGGGAGAAATAAGGTAACTGATGACTTTGACTACTTTGATAGAGCTGGACTTTTTTCAGAGGTACATAGTGAAAGGATAAGAAGCCATGAATAAATCTGTATCAAGGGAATTTCTGATTAGATATAAGAAAAAAGTCACAGTGAGGGTAGTCAAACCTCAGACCAAGTTGCTCAAATCAACTGGAATGTCCTTGGAGATACTTCATATTAGACTGGACAAGTAGAGCCACCTAAACTGTCCTCAAAGTTGGTTTTTCTTTGAACTGGTTATCAGACCAGATAACTTAATACATTTGAAAATTTTGCAATTCCAAATCTACGTATTCTTGAGTGTCTTGACAACAGGGAAGCACCTGGTACAGCCAAATCATTGGTGTCCCACTAGGTACTTTTTTTCCCTTTTGTTTCCAATATGTCAGAAAAGGGCAAGATGTTTATTAAACAAGTTCCAGTAACTGGGTACTCAAAGATTGTATATATGCAATCTGAAGAACACCACAGACATATTGATTAACATAATAGAGCTTCTGGGGAAACCCATATGTAAAAACCAGATAATTCCTAACATTTCTTCAGTCATAAACAACAAATGTCTGGCCTCAAGAAAAGACAGGGAAACAATGCAAACCATGATAAACAGATCTAAGTGTACCCACCAAAGACTCAGCACCGAAGGATTTGAGTCAACAGCCTTTTCAGCCATGCTGAGGAGGTGTTGAAATACTATGTGAATTGTCCTGCTGTGCTGCCTCTGCTTCGTGGACACACATGGAAGGTGGCCAGTCAGCACCCTTACAGTTTCGTACTGAGATCCATCACACACCAGCTCAGATCAGAAGAGACCCCGGATCTCTGAACACAGGGCTTCTACATTAGGCAAAAAATTTTATTTATCTATTCAGAACTGGCAGTCCTTACAGGAGTCATAGCTTATCAAGAGTGACAGATTGACAATTTCCCATTATAGGGAAAGTTCTGCCTATGAACACATGATGCTCTATATGGGTAAATGGATAATACAAATGTCCATGCAAGCAGATACATGATGCCTAGAGGACCAGCATTTCCTGACATAGCTCTCTTTACTCCTTTGCCTTTGATGTTTTTGGAGGTGACTATTCTATTTTCACCTGCCTAGTAAAATTATAATACCCATGGCAACCACAATTGAAATGGCACATCTCAGAGTTTGCAGGGTTTCATCACCCTGGGAAGCATCCACATGAATAATCAGCATGAATTTAGCTTCAGACCTTGATGTATTATTCAAGCAAAATAGCTGTCAGTTACTTCCAGGGTCTTTTACAAACTTCCACCTGCTTTTTAAAAGGTATCACTTACACAGAAATCTTATTTCCCAAGGTCTCACAGTGTTTTTGGACAAAGGGATATATATATATATGTGCAATGTATGCATATATATATATATATGCGTGTGTGTGTGTGTGTTTTTTATATGTAAATATCTTATACGTTGCTATGTAGGCAATGGGTGCTCAGGAATTGAATGTGCATATAGTGAAGATACCACAGCTACTTTGACTCAGTGCTCAAGACCACTAGAATTTGTCTCACTGTCCACCTGTCCTAGTTCCATCTGGGATAGAGTTCTTTCTCTTCCTAGTAGGTGGTACAGTGATGTGGTTTGGATTTAGTAGGAGCATGATGTTGATAGCACTGAGATTTTGTTGCTAAGTAGCACTTTCCTTAAGTCAAAGACTTTTCGCTGTCTCACACCCTGCTAGTAAGCTCCTGTGAGGGAACACAGCTGAGACAGGTGACCTGAATTTGCCAAAGGGATATGCCATAACATGGAAAGTCATGTGTGGTATATAAACATGATGCGTTGCCTGGAAAGTGGCTGACTGATATCTGGGGACACGCTCTTCATCAGTCCCTGGGTTGTGAGCAATTTTATTGGGCATCACTTGTTTCTCTTGGATTCTGTTACATCATGATGAATATGATGATGACAATGATGATTATCATTATTTTCATCGTTACTCGTTACTGTTATTGTAATACCGTTACTCATTACTGTAATAATAATACTGTTGTTGTTGTTGTTGTTGTTGTTGTTGTTATTATTATTATTATTATTATTATTATTATTATTATTACTATTACTATTATTGTGTTTGGTTGGTTGGTTTCAATTATTCAGTTGTTCTTATCTCAGCCCATGAGGCTTACCTTTCTTTTCCTATTCTTCTTCCCTTCACAGGTATGTGGGAAATGATTGGACAGCTCCGCGGTACCAAATTAGCAGCTGGAGTTAAACCATGGCACCGCCTCTCTCCCTGTGTGCNCAGTCCCTGGGTTGTGAGCAATTTTATTGGGCATCACTTGTTTCTCTTGGATTCTGTTACATCATGATGAATATGATGATGACAATGATGATTATCATTATTTTCATCGTTACTCGTTACTGTTATTGTAATACCGTTACTCATTACTGTAATAATAATACTGTTGTTGTTGTTGTTGTTGTTGTTGTTGTTATTATTATTATTATTATTATTATTATTATTATTATTACTATTACTATTATTGTGTTTGGTTGGTTGGTTTCAATTATTCAGTTGTTCTTATCTCAGCCCATGAGGCTTACCTTTCTTTTCCTATTCTTCTTCCCTTCACAGGTATGTGGGAAATGATTGGACAGCTCCGCGGTACCAAATTAGCAGCTGGAGTTAAACCATGGCACCGCCTCTCTCCCTGTGTGCAGCTGGGTGATAGCAGTCCTATAGCTGTTGGATGACTTTATTCAGCTGTGGTATTTTCTAGTGTAGCAGCATAGCTATTGTCATCTTGGGAGTTGTAAGGAGTCTTAATGTGACACTTGTTCGCTGGTAGGAGAGGAGGTCAGTAAGTGTCGAAAGTGGGGCTCTTTTTCTAGTTTGTCTCACTATTAGGTTTCATGCTAACACTAGAACTACTGCCTTTAGCAAGGAATAAAGCAATAAATGGGGACCTCTTTTCATGTTTACTCAATATATGTGCTGAACTCCTGGGTAGTGCTGGCTGCTCTTCAAGATAACTCCTGGAAAAGCTGTCATAGGTACCTGCTATGACTGAGAGTATACACTGAGCATATGCAGGCTTGGGTACATTTAGATATGCACTCTTTTACATCACATTCTACTGTTAAATTTTTTTTACTATAATTATATTTTGTGTATTGAATTAGACATGGTCACACCAGCTAGTCACCTTTGTGCAATTACTTCCTGTCCTTTTGACAGTCTGCTGGCAGAGTTTATTTATTCTCTTCTTATCATTGGTGGCGGTCAAAGTAAAGGCTGTTTCAGGGATTACTTGACTTTGTTTTCTCAATGGAAAAATAATGTTCTGAGAATATTTTTCCTGCTTAAAACTCATCTTTTTGGGGGGATAGTTTTCCTTCAACAGTAAAGAGATAATACAATAACAGAATAGCAGAAATAGAAAAAAAATGCTGTTGTCACATCTGACATTTTCATCAAAAGAAATAGAGTCTGCAACAGAAAGTAGATGTGTTGCTACTTTCTTCTTTTCTTCAGCCTATTCCTGTGAACTGCAATATCCACAGTCCTGTAACAGAAGTATTTGAAGTCTGCTGGTAGCAAATGTAAGGCCAGATGACCCACTGCTTCTTTTCCATCTTCACATCCTGAAAAATATAAAGAAATAAGATGGAGTAAAAAGCAGAGTGCTGAGAAAGGCGGCTACAGGTCCAGTACTACCACATTCATTTAAAAAAAAAGAGATACTGTCAACAGCAGTCAGTAAGTCAGTAAAATTATTCTGGTTATGTTTTGGGTTGCTTTATATTTAATGGCTTAAAACTCACTAAAAATCAGATATGTAAGAAGGGCTTTTTCCTCAAACTTTGCAAATAATTCCAAGCTAGAAATGCAAACAGAATATTTGATTTTATGACAGACTAGTTTTAAAAATTAAATAACTCCAACCATGGATAGCTCATTCTCAGAGACAATATAATATTCTTTACCTCAGGACAGTTAATTTAATTAATATTGAAATTTTAACCCATGTAGCTTTTTTGTCTATCTTGTACTCAGGAGGAAGTCAGACACTGTGGATAAGCTGCCCTAAAACTGTCTAAATCATGAAGTTATTTTAAGAGTAAATCATGAACCTTTCACAAGGTAAGCACAAAATCCTGCAGTAACAAGGGTCACACATGAAATGCATTAAGGAATCATTAAAGCAGCTCAACAGTTACCTGGCACTTGAAAATAAGAAGTCAATTATACTGGCTGTGTTTCTATTTTTTTCTGTGCCCCACTCCCCTCTCCTGCCCATTCAGAGTGAGTAGTTCTCATTCCTGTGAAAAAAAATATCTTGTCTTCTTTTTCTGAGAAGACATGAGACAAATGCATTTTTTTAGGAGAAACACCATTTTATTTACTTCAGTTTTTTTCATTTGGAACAGCTGGCTAGAAGGAAACTATTTGCACAGGTATTTTCATCTGGCAGTGGGAGGCAGAGTGCATACTTTCTCCACTACATTGCTAAGTAGTCATACTGCTTAAACCTCATTGATCATCTTCACCTGGAGCAGCAAACACAGGTAGGGAAGTCACAGAATCACAGAATGTTCTTAGAGGGGATGCACAGCAGTCATTGAGTCCAACACTTAAGTGAACCAAATCATCTTTACAAGTCCCCCACAACAACCTACTCTCCAAACTAAAAAGACATAGATTTGATGAGTGGACTGCTACATGACTAAGGAATTGGTTGAAGAGACACATCCAGAGGATAATGGTCAATAGCTCAGCATCCCAAGAGACATCAAATGATGTCCCTCAGGGGACCATACTGGGACCAGTGTTGTATAAGATCTTCATTAATGACAGAGGTGAAAAAATCAAATGCACCCTCAGCAGATTTGCTGATGACACCAAGTTGAGAGGCGCAGTTGCTGCACCCAAGGGACAGGATGCCATCCAGAGAGACCTGGAGAAGCTCGAGGAATGGGCCCATGGCAATCTCATGAGGTTTAACAAGACCAAGTGCAAGGTGCTGCACCTGGTTTGGAGCAATCACCAGTTCCACCACAGGCTGAGGGATGAACAGATGGAGAGCAGCCCTGGGGAGAAGGAGCTGGGGGTGCTGGTCGATGAGAAGTTGGACATGACCCAGCAATGAGCAGTCCCAGCCCAAGAAGCCAAACGTGTCCTGGGCTGCATCCAGAGCAGCGTGGGCAGCAGGGCCAGGGAGGAGATTCTGCCCCTCTGCTCTGCTCTGCTGAGACCCCACCTGCAGTGCTGCATCAGCTCTGGGGCCCCAGCACAGGAAGGACAGGGACGTACTGGAGCATGTCCAGAGGAGGGCCACAAAAACTATTAGAGGGAAGGACCACCTTTTCTGTGATAAAAGGCTGAGAGAATTGGGATTTTTCAGCCTGGAGAAAAGAAGGCTTCAGGGTGACTTAATTGTGGCCTTCCAGTACTTGGAGGTAGCATACAAGAGAGATGTAGAGAGACTTTTTACAAGAGCATATTGTGACAGGACAAGGGGGAATGGCTTTAATGTGAAAGATGATAAGTTGAATTTATATACCAGGAAAAAATTCTTTGCTCTGAGGTTTGTGGATGCCCCATCCCTGGAAATGTTCAAGAGCACTTTGGATGAGGCTCTGAGCAACCTGGTTTAGTAAAAGATGCTGCTGCCATTGGAAGGGGATTGGAACTTAAACTGATGTTTAAGGTCCACTGCAATCCAAACATTCTATGATATATCATAAAAAAGTCAAAATACATTTTGAGTGTATTTTGTATTTTGTAGTATTTTTAATCAACTTCAGAAGCAAACCACTCCCTGTACTGCTTGTCAATTAAGCATGAATGAATGATGATTAATGAGCATAATTAAGCATAATCAATATTGATTGATAAGTAGTCTTGTAGTATGGACATCACCCCCAACCCCAGGATTTCTTTAATAGAAATACACCTACAAATGACTGAAAATTCAAGATATAAAAATCTGATTTCACCTGTCTATTTATAACTTCAAATGTATTATTATTCTTTAGCAATCCAAACTATGTAGGGCTACCAATAATATCCACAACAGCTCTATGCCAAAAGCAGTATCAGTTGCTGTCCCTCTTGTAATGTTTAATTATGTGACGTCAATTAACCAGTCTTAGATGTGAAGGAATTTCACGTCCTTTCAATATCTGGTATTCTCATATCACCTGTGTAAACGCTGTTTCTTTGTGGCTTGCATCACAGCTATTTGATCTTCCTTTCTACTTTCTGAATGAAATTATAATTGTTGTAAACTGTCCTTATTCGACCATTAGATCTAAGAATACTTACACTCCAGTACAATTAATCTGTCTGTTTTCTAAGGAAAGCTAGGGTTAGCAGGAGCAACAACCCCCTTAATGGAGGCAAAAGGACTTTGCACAGCCAGATTCCTCTCTCTCTCCTGCCACATTTCCAAGATCAAGGAAACTCCACTAATTATTTTGCTCAGAGTTTGAGGGTTTACATTTGAGAGGGAACCCTGTAAAATTTCCCATCTATCAGTATTTGCAACTTGGGTTTAGTCTGCTTTATATTGTAATGATTATCAGAACAGAAAATATTAAAACTTGCCCTGTTTAGCCACAGAAGAAATGATGATGTTGTTTTTGCCTTGAAAAATCCTTTGTTATTTCGTCATGAAGCATAATATATAGGGTATTTTTTTCTGACAGCTGCTTTTATCAATACTTAAATGAGAAGTTCAGGGAACAAAAATTGCTCTTAAAAGGCAGCAAAAGATTAATACTATGGCTGTAGAATAATTGGTTGAGGTTTCATGTCCAAATGATAAAAAAAGAAAAAATATAAATTTCTTCCTGGCCATTGGAATTGTGGATATCAACAGATATACTTATAAAGCAATATTATTACAATGCCACTGTAGAGTACTAGTAAATCATTATTACTCTGTAATAGATGGAAAAAAAATTGGGAGTATGAAGTAACATTCAGTCCTTTATTTTGAAAAGCATTCATTTTATGGCCATCACCCTAGCTGACTGGTATCTTTGAGAAAGTGTTATTGCATTAACTGAACATCTGTATTTCTAGCTAAAATCAAAACAGTTCAACTCTTTTGCCAAATATCTTCTCAGCACCAACCAGAAAATCCCCCGAGTATGGATCAAGATCTGAAGACAGGGTACAACACTGATTTTTCAGTTTAAAAGCTATTCATAAGGATCTTCTCTTTAAAGATTAGAAGGATATAGTCACTTAGTAAATATTTTTGGACATATGTGTGAATGTGAATGTGCCACATAAAAACATAATTTACATCGCAAATTTGATGAGGCACTCATCAACTGCTAGCGATGTCATAAAGTGTATTGGATCTATTTTTTTATGCCAATTATTGTTATGTTTCTCCCTCTGAACAACATTTCCAACACCACATTTTCCTGTGCTTTAGCTCTGTGTTTTTTCAACTAGTATGTAATTCACTCTGTGAAAAATGTTTAAGAACTCTGCTCTGTAATTATCTTCATCCTTGCAGCATTTTAAAAGAAGTCTCCTATTTTTCTCCTGGTGATTGAGCATCCCATTTGCAAAAATGTGTTGGCCTATCACATAGAAGAGTTAATTCAGTAAATTCAGCAAATGCAGTTTGAAGACTGTGTTGCTGTAAATCTCCAAGAAAACAGGATTCAGAAACAGCAATAATTCTAGCACAAGTTTCAGTTAAGAAAAGATTCCAAATTTGGATTTGGTATGGAGGGAAATAGAGATGTTTTTCATCATTCTCTGTATTAATACAAAAGTGTGGAACTGGGACTAACTCCAGATTGCTTTTAGGTGTTTGCAAAAGAGATGTCAGATAACACTTGATGTTCCTGGTTTCGGGGGGGTTTTTTTGAGAAACATATGTCCCAATTATTGCAGATTTGAATGTATGATGGTATTTTTAAAGCTCCACAGGTAGTCTGAACTTCTTTCTTCAAAATAACAGTATATAATGAAAGCATATCTGTAAACATTCAAAATTTTCCTGTTGAGGATTTGAAAGGCACAGTTATGATTTCAATGAAACATTAATTTCTGCTGATGTTTAGAATGCTTTCTCCCAATTTCAGACATGCTTTCACTAGATTTTGCATGGAGGGTTAGGAAAAATACAATATCTTTTAATTGAATTGCTATTATGGCAGGATTTACAATGAGCCTTTCAAGGCACTTCATTTTATAGATTGCTACTAAATTTAAATAATTGCTTCAATTGTGTATCTCCATGTGAATATGCACATGGACTTACACACATGTTTATATACACATGCATGTAAGTAAATATCTATGCTCTGGAAACATATACCTGGACAAGGAAGATAACAGCCACTGCAAAACTTTGTTTTAAAATTCTGTTTTATAATATTGTCAAGGTTCTAGATAGAAATGCCATTTTCTGTCATAGCTTTTTTCCTACTGTTTCTATTTCCCTATCCTTTCTTAAAGTGAGATACTTGGACGATTTACACATGGTAAAATCAAAGTTTAAGGCTCTTTCTACAGCTACATCTGACTTTAACAACTTTGGCCTTTTGTTTCCTAAGTATTTCCATCTTTTACAATTTTCTGCCTGCCTCAGTTTCCTACCTTCTGTGGCTATTTTCCTAAAAGCCATCAGAACAAATTCCTCAGGTTATGGTGGTCATGGGAGTAGTGAGACTGGCAGGTATAACTGCTCTCAATTCATCCATTTCAGTTAGTCAAATCAGAGGTTCCAAAGGACTGAAAATCAGGTTCATCTGTGGTTTTCCTCCTCTACTGAGAAGGAAAGGATCCCTCAAGATCCCTGTGTGTCTGGGATGTCATAGGGAAAGATCACTTGCAACTTGCAGTATTTCAAATATCCAGATACCCATAAATGGCTTTCTGAAAAACCACTGTATTAGTAGAGGCTGCTACTTTCAGAGTTTGGCTAGATGAGGTCTAAAAGACATAAACACACAGGCAGAGATCACCCACATCCTGGCAAAGTTTAAGTTTGCAGTTACCTGGCTTGAGCAACCAGACCTGCCTTCACAGCGCCTTAACCTTTGTGTTGTAAATGTTGTGCATCAGAAGAAAAAAAAAAGCAGAACTAGAAAGAGCATGTGAAAGTCAGGACTGAAGTTCTTGTCCTCAAAGCCTCATCCCTAGCTATGACAATTCCTCCATTTTCCCTTCCTTTTGAATGGACGCAAAGGGTATATTTCTTCTTAGTCTTCCAGACATCAGAACTAAAGCTATAGGAACTGGCAAGACTGACAAATACCTGCTCCTATCTCTAGTACCTCTGTACTGTACTTCAAGCTGCCTCTGCTGACTTTCATTATCCCAAACATTGTAATGTTCAAATTAATTATGCATTTTTTTAAAAACAGAGTAATGGTTAAAATTCTGATAAATTACAGGGGATGTTATTTTTGATAATTTAACATAATGGATGCAGCCTTTTCACTAAAGTAGCAATTAAGTCATCACTGTTCCCTGGTCTACAGAAATTTATTGTGTCTCAGTTTATTGCTCTTACCTCCAGAACCATTTTGCCACAAATCTAACACGAAAGTCAGTAATCATGCAGAGAAAACTGGTAGAAAAAGAAAGGTCATTAGCTGAAACTCTTATTTTTACTATGTTCCACTGATATTAAAACAGTTGCAATTAGCTCTGCATCTAAAACACTGTGTCCCCCTGCAAACATTGTTGCTGCAAGTACATGTCTGTTTCAGTCTATTTTCACTCTGAATGAGGAATATGCACAAGGACATACAACCAGAATCATCTGTCTTTAAGGTGCTTCAACTGCAATGCTTATCATTTAATTCTTGGTTTGAGTATGAGCAATATATGTATAAAATTCCCATATTTATGTCAAGCCAGTCTCTTTCATAGAAGCCAATGAACTGATGCAAAAATAACTTCCATTACAAATTATTGTTGTTCTGGTTGTGGTGGGGTTTTTTATTACTTTTTAAAATTTCATTGCTGTGGCTGCTGCTATCAATACTAAAGTAGTGTGTGTCACAGAATCATAGATTCACAGACTGCCCTGGGTTGGAAGAGACCTTGAAGATCCAACCCCCCTGTTTGTTCCAACCCCCCCTGCTACAGACAGGAACATATTTCACTAGACCAGGTTGCTCAGAGCCCCATCCAAACTGACCTCGAAAACTTCCAGTTTGAGGCATCCACAACTTCCCTAACAATCTGGTCCAGTGCCTCACCACCCTCACAGAAAAAATTTCTTCTCTAATCTAAACTTGCTGTCTTCCAGTATGAAGCCATCCCCCCTTGTCCATCAATACATGCTCTTGTATGAAGTCTCTCTCCATCTTTCTTGTAGGCTCCCTTCAAGTACTGGAAGGCTGCCATTAGGTCACCCCAAAGCCTTCTCTTCTTCAGGATGAACAGTCCCAACTCTCTCAGCCTTTCCTCACACAAGAGGTGTTCCATCCCTCTAATTATCGTGTTGACCCTCCTCTGGACTCGCTCCAATAGGTCCCTGTCCTTCCTGTGCTGGGACCCCAGAGCTGATGCAGCCCTGCAGGTGGGGTCTCAGCAGAGCAGAGCAGAGGGGCAGAATCTCCTCCCTGGCCCTGCTGCCCACGCTGCTCTGGATGCAGCCCAGGACACGTTTGGCTTTCTGGGCTGAGAGTGCACATGGCTGGGTCATGTCCAGCCTCTCATCCACCAGTGCCTCCAAGTCCTTCTTGGCAGAATCACTTCACCCCACAGCCAGTCTTGGTACCAGGGATTGCCCCAGCCCAGGTGCAGCACCTTGCACTTGGTCTTGTTAAACATTATAAGATTTCCCTTCCATAAGATGGGCTTGTTCAGTCTCTCTGGATGACATCCCATCTTTCAGTGCGTCAACCACATAATTCACCCTGGTGTATCAGCAAATTTGCTAAGGTTGCACTTGACCCCTTTGTCCATGTCACTAATGAAGATATTAAATAACACTGGTCCCAGTATGCACTCCCAAGGGACACCACTTGTCACTGATATGACCCTTAACACATTGACCCCTACCCTCTAGATATGACTAACTACTTTCTTATCCATCAAATCCATTTCTCTCCAATTTAGTGAGAGGTATATCATGGGGCCTATGTCACAGACTTTACAGAAGTCCAGATAAATGACCTGTAGACCGTCCCTTGTCCACTGATAAAGTCACTCCATTGTAGAAGGTCACTAGGTTGGTCAGGCAGGACTTGTCTTTGGTGAAGCTGTACTGGCTGTCCTGAATCACCTCCCTGTCCTCCATGTGCCTCCATGTTTCTAGGATGATCTGTTTCATGACTCTCCCATGCACAGCAGTGAATTTGACAGTTCTCAGGGTCCTCCTTTCTCCCCTTTTAAAGATGGGTACAATGTTTTCCTTTTCCCAGACACTAAGACTTCAACCAACTGCCGTGACTTTTTAAATGTCTTGGATAGTGGCTTGGGAGGTACATCAGCTAGTTCCCTCAGAACTCTGGGGTGCATCTCATTGGGTCCATAGACTTCTTTAAGTTATTCTTCTACAGCAGATCAAAAAGGAGTCATCAGGCTTTTATCTCAAGCCTCATATCTAACAAGAACAATTGTCAAATCCTTTCTTCCCAGTTTAGCTAGCAATTTGAAGATTCCATTTTTTCTTTTTGATATTCCTAAGCTGATTAGGAATGGAAGATAACATACCATAACCATTTGCCTTGCACCTGACCTTACGCATGGCCTTAGAAAAAACACTTATTTTCCCTGTTTGTTTTGAATAGTGATAGTAGTGACAGAGGAAGTCAGAACTCTCAGCACTTTTACCATGGCTTTGCAAAATGCCTGCATGCCTTGGCTTCCATAGGGCTTTCCCAGCAATCCAAAATTAGACACAGATCAAGTTTATCTAATCTCCCTAAAAAGTTTGTGATATGTCAAGAAAGTTAGTACAAACACATATTTCTGATATGACCTCCAAGTTGTTACTCTATATTTTAAGACTTTTTGAGAAAATGAGTATTCCTGTGCCCCCCAGAGTATAACTCTATAATGAGAGAACAGAGTCACAGAAATTGAAAAGTATCTATTTTGGTTACCTACACCAGTGCCTGTAAGGGGGCTCAATGTCTTTCCATAATTTCTTGATAAGGAAAGCCTCCTCCGTTCAGGAAGAAATGACAAGTGAGATACCATCACAGCCTTGAAGGGTCAGGACCTGTCCTGCCTTGGCAATCTGTATTCTGTTTACTGGAGAGATGTGAGCATAAAGACAGTTCCAGCCATGTACTGCAAGTAAGAGCATGGGCACACACAAGGGCCATGAAGTAGCCAGCACGTTATCAACTGGCAGCTGAGCTTATCTTATTCATGTAGCCATGATCCAAGCTACCACTAGAATAAACCACCTACTAATAAAGAATTAATGTACAGCAAGTGCCTAATTACATAGACCAAGTTGGAACTGGCCCTCATTTTTGTGTGAAAAATTGTGGTTCTTGAAAATCCTAGCTGAAGGCCTTTGCAGAAACGGTGTGCTGTCACATCAAAACCCAGTCACATCAGGTATCCTGGTCCTCAGCATAATACAAGACCCAGGGGGACTGATCAGTTTAAAAAGAGAAACTAGTCTGCCCCAGGCAAAAATATAATTCAGAGCAACACTAATTCACACTACCAAATGGAAGAAGACAGCAAGCTTTCTGCTCTATCGATAATCTTACTCTCTCTTCAGCTACCCTCCTTCCCTACAGGGAGGAAAAAAAAGAAAAAAATCTACTTCTATCAGCTAATGCAGCTTCGGGGGATTATTTTTATTCCCCTAAACTCCAGTTTGGTTCAGAACACGGTTCCAACCACAAACAAAATTCTACATATTTATGCTGGGTAAATATGAGGCATTATGAGAAAGAAAATTTATTAAGTCGTCTCTTGCACAGGCATACTATCCTTCATTTCCAGCTAAAGAAGGTCCTGAGCAGCTCATTGAAGGGATTAAATATGTTGTCTTTAATTCCTCTAAACCCAGCAAAAGGAATTCCAGATACCCTAGTATTTCATACTTCCAAAAACAGCACCAGTTCAGGCACCAGGGAAGTTCTGTTCCTGCAGTTAAATCACAGTGTTACATGAGGCAGTGGGGGTCTTTCCTTCTCCCTACCCCCATTTCCCTCGCTGCAATCAACAACTAAATTGATCTGACACTTCATCCATATAGCAAGGACCCCAGGGAGAGGGGATGCATGCACTGTGTGGAGTGCATTGGGGAAGAGAGGACCTGGGTAGGTGGCAAGGGGTGGGTGAGAATATAAAGGGTTCAAAAGTAAAGTCATCAAAAATAATGAGAGTGTTCTGCCCAGCTTCCACTACAGCAGAGGAGCAAAGTGCCCTTTCAAACAGGGTGTCCCAGTCCACCGCTGAAATAACTGGTCACAGAAAGCTGCAAGCAAATTGCCTTGACAAGGCTATTACTGTTGTTAAGAGTTCAAAGGTTTTGGACACTAGGTCAGTGGCTGCCAATCAAGCAGACAGAAAAAGCTGCTCATTGAGCCTGTGATTTCTACCTAGGCCGCTATTATTCCTGACTATTCCTGTACCTCGGCAGCTCCTCTGATTAAACTAGCCTCCCTTTTACATCTCTTTCAGAGTGAGATTCACACACTAATTAGTTGCCTGCTCTCCACTGGGATGTCAGACCCTCAGTCAATTTATCTCTATTTCAGCCTGCTCAGAGTGACTTCCCCAGTTATCAAAATTTAATCATGCCTTCAAAAATGTTGAAAAGTGGTCATTAGAGGCAAAAGGCCACAGGATACAATATTCATTTTTCTCTATCTTCCAGTCATCCAGCTGGCATCTATAATGGATATCCTGGGGGCTGTGAGAACACGTTGATTTATGCAACCTTGCTCTTGCTCTCACTGTGGTGCACCAGCCTGCTTTAAAGAACAGGTTTTAACAAGGTCTGAGGTGGGAGGACATTAATCATGGTAGCATTGTATGTGAAAAAGGGTGCTGTGTAGTCAGAAGAACCCCCTACAGCAGGGCAGTTAGATTTTTTTACCACCTTCTCAGAGATAAAGGAGAGTTTGACAATTGATTAGACCTTTCTGTAACCTTGCAGTCCTGTGAAATGATGAGAGAGAGAAAGGGAGGGGAAAGAACAGTGAGAGGGGGAGGGAGAGAGAGACAGAGAATGATTCTCATACTGACGGTCTTAAATGTGCAATAACTTTATGATTCTTGACTGAAACTGGCTATCAAAATCAGTCCCAACTCAATACAGTCTAAAAAAGAAGATCATTCTTTGAATAAGAGTCCTTTCAGCTGTACATGTCAGAGGCAATCATGGGCACCAGCAGCCTGCAGTGACTTCCCTGAATACTCTGTATTGCACAGTGAAACCCTGATATAAATGGCATTGGATAACATCAATCCAAGCTGTAACATTCCAAAGTAGGTTTCAGCAAAATCAACAGTGATGAATTGAAATTTGTTGACAATAGGCTGGGGGGTTGAAGGGGAGCGGGGGAGGGTAGTGGTGGTGTGATTATTATTCTCTCTCTTTCTTCCTTGAAACCAGAGGAATGATTTCCAAACCTTGGTGCGCACAACTGAATGCATACATTTGCATGTGATGAGCCAATGCAGAACATGAAGGCAGAATCTGAGTGTGCAAATCAGAGCCTTGCTTTGCCCGGGGAGGGTTCCCTGGTGAGCAATGCATATGTAAATGAGTGTTGAAAACAGGGCTCACCTAGTTTGTTTACTCTAGCATGACATCAGGCATTTTTTTCCCTTGACCAACAGACAGGAGTGGAGGGTCACACTTAAGAGGGGCTAGAGCAGGGCACAGTATGTTCTGCTTACTCCATGCCCACTCTGTCAACATGGCTTAATCCTTAACTGAATCCCCCTGCTATTTCAGTCCTGAGCTTTACTCTCTATCAGATGCAATATTTGCCATTTTCCATTATCCTGTCTTGGGATCTCTCAAGCTGAAGAAGTCTCTGGAGCTCTCTCCCCCCCTCCTCGTTGATACTTAAGACCCTGGGGGTAAATGTTCAGCACAAATGTTCAGTATGCAGGCATTGAGCTGGACAACTCATTACTTGTAAGGGGGGGAGAATGCAACTAATCCTCATATCATGCTGGAAATTTAACCCTGGATGTCATAAGACACTGTTCTTTTCCACAGACAGAATTAAAATGAGCTGGAGAAAATGTAGGAAAAAAAGCCTCAAAAGCATTTTCCAATTTTCCCTCTTGGCATTGGTGAACTGAAATCCATTTCTTGACTGTGGCCAGCCCACCAGTCTACCTCAGTTTTTTCTTTCCAAAGCAGGTCCCTGCTAGCCACTACAGAAAGTGCCTGTTAAGGGCAATGTTAGATACTGATCTAGATATTACAGGTCAGTAAAGTAAATTGCATCAGATCTTTAAAATCTTTGGAGTCACAAAATGCAGGGCCACTTTTTTTCCAACTGTAAAAGGACATTTCTCCACAACACCTTCTCCCTAGAGAATGTGAGGATGTTTTCCAGCCTATGACTCAGTCTATGTGTTTCAAACATGCACTGCAGTACTAGATAACAACTTCTGTATTAGGTTGCTAATCCGTTTCTTGGTCTTTCCTGCTGCAGCAGGAAGGACATCAAGCACCAGCTTTCTTCAGCATATCAGCTACTCCAGGCAAGCAGTTCATTTGTCACTAAGTAGCCCATGTTATGATACACCATGAGACATACTCAAAAGGATTTAGACTTGCAGTTTAAAGGGGTATATTTGAGCTACGAACAGAAGAGTCATGTGCCTAGCCACCTTAATTTCAAACTGGATCCTTTAAATTCAGGGCCGCTGGTTCACACAAAGAAACCCTGAGTATATTAGCTGAGTGTAGTCAGATATGGTATTTGTCTTGGACTGTAATAGACTGAGCAGACTGTAGTAAACTGAGTGATGCTGAAAGGTGGCTCAGTTTTCAGAAAAGGCTGGGGGAGTTCTGCCCTCAGCACCTTTACAAAAACCAGCAGTGTTGGTCTGGAGAAGAAACCCTCCATTTTCTGCTACAATTGTTGAGCTTCCAGTCAAACATATTCTACAGGCAGCATGTATGTGGGACATATCTCATAAAAGAGGAAAAATTATTTTTGAGGCAGCAAGAACAAATCTTGAATATAAGCACCGAAAGTGGAGTGTGGGTGGGTTTTACTAAAAGACAGAGCTGTCATGTTTCTTTCTTTGTTGACTCAAGATTATTCAAAGAATATTCATAAGTAAAAATATCATCTCTTTTTCTGGTCTTTTACAAGGTTAACAGTGTATGAAAAGGAAGGGAAATTAAAAATCCTGGAAAATGTTGGTTGCATGAGAGTAGTAGCCTGGTAGCTGCTAGTGTTTTGGACAGCAGATATTTTACGTCAACACCTCCCCATATTGTATGTCAACAGTATAGAAATAGAGGCATTAGTTATGCTTTCTGTTTGGTAGAAATGAGTGGAAGTACTAAATTATGGTTTTGCTCCATGTACTCTGTCTTCGTGGCACTGTTGGCAAGCATGAAAGCTGTAATTTTCATTAGAAGACTCATCCAGATATTTGGCAGCAATTATATTACTCCTACAAAGACTCAGTTACAAATAGAAAATTAACCCAAAAAGCATACTCATAATAGATTTAATTTAATTTTTGTTATCAGTGGTACAAAAAGAAAGAACCTACAAGGACACTATAAATAAACAAATAAATAGAATATGTATATATATATATATATATATATATATATATAAATAAATGAATAAACTACACCACAAGGTAACAAGATAGTAGTGACTATGGGGGGTACAGTTCATTCTCTATTTTTATAGTAATGGTATAATGGAATAAAACCTAGTTAAGACCTACAGCAAAATCCATTTTAAAAATAGAATAAAAAATCCATGGAGAACTTGAAGAAATAGCAATACACTTACAGTATTGTAAAAATTCTGATTATAGCTGATGATAACATTGGAGGAATATGTATGCATCCATTTGCCTGTGGGCCTGCATATATGTTTATGCACATATACTAGCTAGTTCATATAATAGTGGAAGCAAAAACTGTCAGCTAAAAGCAGAGGAACTTATGATGTATATAAAGCACTTCCAACAGGCAAAGATTCATGCTCTATTTTTCTTACTTAAGGATCCAAACTGACATAAAATAAGTACTTCAAGAGACACCGTTTTTCAACTGGAAGATTCTCAGTAATGGGCTATTAGTCAGATCCAATAAATAACAATAATAGTCATTTGCATGCTGTTGCAATACTATAGGCATAGTGCACTTACCAGAAAAAAAAAACTAACATTTTTCAAAAGTCCTAATTCAAAGGACCTCATCCCAAGTCATGTGACCCTGAGTCACTCCACAACTCTGGAATTTCACTCTGAAATTATCATTCAAGCAAACCTCTAATCCCAAGAAATTTAACCAAAACTGCTCTTAGCAACAGGTAAAGCCCTGGAATGTCCTTGCAGATACTGTGAAGAGCTTGGGAGCTCTTGTACAGCTTTCAGGCAAAAGCCTTCCTTTCTTGAAAACCAAATTGTGAATTTTTATATTGTAAATTATAGGATTAACCAACACTGATATCCATAAAAAAAAAGTAATGCCAAAATAGTTCAAAATCAAAGCTTTTCAAAAAAACAACATTCATTAGTTTTCACATATTGCAGTCTCTAGGAGAATGTACATTCAAAAATCCAGATGCTGTCCATTTCACAAAAAACGCTGAACATTGTAAAGGAAAATATTTTTTATAAATATTTATGCAGAGGTGGGGTTTTTTTGTTATGGGGTTTGAGAGGGAAATAATAATGTACTGTTATTTAACTTTTTTGAATCAGTGTCTTTACTCTTACTCCCACACATGGTAAAAAAGGTACAGTATTAGGAGGTACTACTGAACCCACTGAAACAACCAGACAATGTGAATATTACTTGCCAGAACAAAATACATGTTTTCAAGATAAAATAACCTATATGTTCTGAAGTAACCCACATATAGCAAAATTATGACCCTGCTATATTTATACACATGGGTGCAGTTTTCACACACAGTTATAGTCTCACATTGTATATCTTTAAATCATGCCGCAAAAGTTTCTGTCTTCCCCCTAATGTCGGCTCTAATTTAGGATGAACAACTACTCTCATAAAGAAAAACTGCTGCTGCTGCTGTTTATTAGGCTGCAGAAAGGTCTCGCTGACTAATGTCCTAGGATTAAATGAATGTGGAATAATAAGAGCTGATTTATTTGTGCTCCAGCAGGATAAAGCTGCCACTGATTTTACAAGAAACTATTCATCTGAGGGCTACTACAGCTAGTAAATTGTGGCTGTTGCTGAAATTAGTCTCCAGGCCTTCATACAATCTACAGAGTGAAGTAGCAATGTGGTAATAAAGCTATTGTGAGTACTTGGTGCATTTAAAAGGTCCCACTTTCATCCCAGTCTTAAGGGACTTTAGAAGTCGGGTTTCAGAGTTTGCCATCAGAATGTCTACTGGCTGTTGCCTACAATTTACATTTCGACACTGGGAATGTATGAAAATTAAAAATGTACAGCTGACAAAAAAGGAGAAGACATCTCATGATTGTGGGGGTTGAGCTTGTTTTTTTTCTTTTCACAGATTGGACTAACGTTGTCATTTCAGAATTACAGTGGGTACACGTGAGGTCTCCATCCAGACCAGAAATTGTACTAAGACAAGGAAAGTGAATCCTTAATAAAATAGCAAAGAAACCTCTTTTTTAAGACTTCCTAAAAATTTTCTGATGTTTGCACTAAGATTATAGTAAACTGAAAATTACCCAAATCACATTAAAAGAAAAAAAAATTAAATTGGCTGAACAGTAAGGAATTAACAGAGCCCTTTACAAAGAAGAAATAATGGGGAATTATGTAAATAAAAATTTAAAAGTGAAAGCCATACTTATACAGGACTGGGAGCTTTATACCCTGATCCAATAAAAGGCTGAAAAGCAGTATGTCAGATAGACAACTGCAGAGATATGAATAAGTAGCTGAGCCCTGTGGAGAACCCACATACTAAAAATAAAAGTGAAAGCCTTTTCATTAAATTTGTAAATCTCAACACATAATTTTTATTTAAAATTAATTACATTTTTATTGATCAGAAATACTTTTTCCAGGCTAAAAATCAGATTATATTTCTAGAATACTTTCTGTCTTGTACATATTCTCTGAATAAAATACAATACATGTGGTTCTCCAAGTTACAAAATCCACTTCAGCCAGAATAAATGGACACACATGTTCACCATGCATTGGTACATTAAAGTGTGGTAGCCCCAGTTTCTTTCACAGGAAAACCTTGTTGGTGATACTGCTATAGTAATGTTGTCATGATACACATTTCTGTGGAAATGAGTATGAGCAGCACACACCACCTGAAACTCCAGCATTAACTCTCACAACTGATTCTGAAATATCAACATCACTGTTACACAAAGGGGTCACACAACCACACACATTTGAACAAGTAGAACCCACACATAGAACAAATAAAATCTTAAAACTTACAGCTGAATGATAACACGCTCTGAGAAGAATTCTGCCACTTCATTTTACTGTTCTTACTACTTTTGTTGCCTATTTCTGAACTAAACACAAAAGCATATGGGATCTATTTAGGTTTGAAATGAAAATTCAGGCTGGGATTTCTTCGGGTAAAGGGTGAATTAGTGAATTATTAGTGAATTATTCTGAGGAATTGAGTAAGTTGAGTGTTCTCTATCTCTAGTTCAGACTGTTAGATAACGCTTCTCACCTACAGTGTATTTCATTTCTGTGTATTGTAACTATAGTGACAAATGTTATCCACAAAATATATTGCACTTAGCAATAGAGCTTTCTGTTTTCAAATGAAAGGTTATCAACTTTTTCTTTTTTATGCAATGCTTTATAATTGAGTGTTATGCCTCCCGTCTTCAGCTATCCTATCCCTACTTTCAGGCATATTCAGTCTTTACTATATATTATAAACATTTCTCATCTTGTATACTTAATAGTGCCAAAAGCCCTACAGGGGAGGGTGCTGTGAGGACAACACTACAGGTATAAGTCCCTTTTCAGGAGGGGAGGTGAGAATGATCCATATACTTGAATGCCAGCACCCATGATAATCATAGGAAAAGTTACCACTGCCTCTAAGCTGAATATTTCAGTAAAATTGAACCATTCATTTCCAGAAAAGATTTTTCTAGGCTCTTAGGTACTGAAATTATTACCAAGCTCAATTCAAATTTCTAAAACTATGATCTGGTTTTATACTAAAAAAGGCAACATTAATTTTTTTTCTAGAAGTCCTCTGCCTTCAAGAACTTTTGAACATCTAAATGTTGCAAATGAACAGGAACTACGCATTTTGAGGAAGGGAAGAAATGCAATGAAATACACAAAAAGATACTGAGAATAAACACAAAGGCATCCCAGAAGGGAAAATAAAGTTAGCACACTGACTTAATCACATTTTTATTTGGTGAGGTGCATGACAGAGTATATTTTAATGGAGATTTCGATGCTCACATTACACCAACAGCACCATAACTGCTGTTTAGAAAATCAGAGATAGTAGTATGAATATAGCCAAAGTGTCAGCAACGGTTTTAAATCTTTCTAGCTGGGTTCTTTTCTTCCCCCTTGCATTTTTTCCAAGCATTTTTTTGTAAATTAAATAAATAAATAAATAAATAAATAAATAAACCAAATCGAATCACCAAAATCAAACAAACAAACACAAAAACAAACAAACAAAGTACCAAACAGCTACATACTTCATCAAGAAAATTTTTCAGTGATAAGCAGGTGATGCTGAACGAGTGTACCAGACAAACCATCTATAACACTGGGGAGCTGGGGAGCTGGGATGTGGAGGGTTGTCAAAGGAAAGCACTTACAGTGCCTTTCTCAAAAAGCAACAAAGTGAAAAAATCTGAGGGATTCCTTGTTAGCTTTTGGCACTGGGTTTGTACAAAAGATAATCGCAGTTACAGAAGCATGTCTTTCCTCCATCATTCATAAGGTGCAATGCTGGTTAGTGATCATCTTTGTTATCTTGTCAGAATACAACAGCTACCAATTAGATGCTGCTCTCTTATTGAAACTTAAAGGATAAATTAACTTCTTAAAACTAATTTGTAACTCTAGCATTCCCAAAGTAATGAGTAACGCTCACCACTGTGTTTCATCAGTTTATTTATTTCTGTTCAAGTTTTTGTGCCATATCTAAATATCAAGATAAAGCCCTATATCTAGGAAAAAAGTCTGCCTGTATTAAGTAAAGTTATTAATTACTGGGGGTAATAAAATTAAACGTCTGTTTCACTGAATATATAGGAATCCAGCAAGGAAAAGCATTGCTTTCCTCTCTATGCAAAGCCTTTCAGACAGAACAGTTCAAAAACATCTTCTCTCAGACAAGCCTCTCTCAGTACTGATTCAAGCTGCTACTTGTTCCCAATGTTTCTCTTATTTCTGTCTGTTTTTCTGATATGCTTTCTTAGCTCCATATTTTTTTCCTATTTTTTCTTATAAGCATACTTTGACTACGCATTAAAATAAACATTATGAACAATGTATGGATATTCATACATAAAGTTCAAATGTTTTTGTGGGACTAGATTTGCTGAAAATAGTGACAGATGGTTTTGGGGTATAATCTGCTCTTAAATCTCAAAGAGTTCTTGACATTTCCTACTACATTCTTGCTGACTTCCATGCAGAAACATGAAAATTTCAGGAACAGTTTGTTGTATATATCAGCACCACAAAGCTTTAATATAAGAAATTAAGTTTATTAAAATTAATAAATCATTTTTTCTGGTAAATATTGAAGGGTATAATGTAAGGAATTTGATCTATGGTGGTTATGTAAAGAGGAAATTCAAGCCACAGCCCTGTTCTAACTGGATGTCAGAGTTGTCATCAAGCCCCCAGGTCATCCAGGAGAGCTTCAATCAATTACTGCACAGGTGTGAGAGCAGACAGATGTAAGGTATGGTGATGGACTCCACTTCCAGCTGCCTTTGTGACAAGGAGTTCAAGAAGCATTTGGACAGTTCTGTCAGGCACACAGTGTGACTCTTGGGGATGGTGCTGAGCAGGGCTGGGAGCTGGACCCGATGATCCTTGTGGGTGCCTTCCAACTCACCATATTCTGTGATTCGGTGAAAATGTTTGACTAAATGCTACAGGACACTTCAGGAAATTTTGGAATCTGGAAGATTCCCCCATTAACTATGCATAGGTCAGCTGATGCTCACTATTCATACATTTACATGTGTTGATTATTATCCTGGGTGGAGATTCCAGCCATCCTGAGAGCTCCGGCTGTATATCTGACCAAACTGCACCTAAATGGGACCATAGTGAATTTCAAAAATATGTCCTGCAGATACAGAAATAGCCATGTAGGATGACCTTTTCTCCTGTCTAATTGTGCATGTTTCTGTTCTAGATAGCTTAAGATAATCAATAGCAATGGGTGGACTGTACGTACTTGGGAGCTCTCACACAGAACCAGTGACCATGTGAATAATAAAAATTCACCAGAACAGTTCAGGGAGTCCCAGCTGATCCAGAGAAAAAGGCATTGCAAAGCCTTCTTCAATCCAGACCACTGACCATTGAGTTCTAGGGATTCAGTTTTTTGTGGGATTACTAAACTTGGCAAAAGGAGAGTAAAATTATTTTTAAAAAAAAACAGTGTAGTCATGATTGACTGTTGCACAGAAAAAAACATTGGCTGGAAATCTATCTTAGAGTCTAGGACCTCATACTGAAAGATGGTAGCACTGAGTGGGTAACCATCAAGTCTAAAATATTTTTTCTAAGATTGTCCTTCCAATACTATTACTGTAGACTTACATAGATAAAACACTCAGCTAATCTTTTCTGATATATCCTGAAAATTAGGAACTTGAACTTGATAATGAATTGACTTTTGACAAAACTTCTCACTAATAGTTCTGGAAGAAATTTTTGTTGTTGTTGTTCAAATTAGTTACTTTTGCAACTTTTTTCCTTGTGAGCACAAAGTTAGATTGCTTCCTTCTATATTTAAATCCACACTATTTTTCAAATTATTATAGACTAAGAACATGGTATTTTGTTAGCACTGAGTAGGGAGCTGTTCATCTTAAGTGAAATTCAGGTCATATTGAACTCAACAGAAAATCCCCTATAGAGAAGATTTCTCATCTCAACTCTTGATAGCATTGTCATATAAATTAAGAATGAGAAAATCAGTCTGGAAAAAAAAGCTACTAACAGTTTTATGGAAATATCTGTTCAAGCTTCTAAAAGAATCTTCTTCCAATCAGTCTCAAACTCTGTTCTAGATTCTGGGGAGGCGGGGCGGGGGGGGTGCTCATATTGTTGCAAACTTCTGGAGAAGAGCATTTGTAGATGTCTGCAATAAATTTCCAGTAGAAATATGAGTAATTTATTTTTTCCTTTAAAAATTTACAGCCATTAGTAATATTTGGTTTACTGTCTACTGTTTCAATCAATATCACAGCATTGTTAAACACAGCCTGCATATTCATTCTATCTAATAAGCAAGAAAACAAAAACAAGCTGCTTTGCATTATGCAGGTCAAAGAAAATTCAAATTCTTACAGCTGTGTGATCAAGGCCAAAGACAATGAAAGAAGAAAAAAGCAATATGGACACTGTGAAACTATAGTATGATTAAAATCTCATTTTACATCAAGGAAATTGCTTCAACACAAATAGAACCTCTTCTAGCTAACTTTTTTACTCTGTAAACCTTTTAGATGTTCTTGGAATGTTTGATGAAATTTTCATCCCCTGTACAATAGCCTTTTGTAGCTTTTCTTATTAGTGTGGACCTGCAGCCTGCCAGCATTAAACATTAATCCTCTGCATAATGAAACTGTGAGAATGGATTTCTATGAAATTTCACACATTTGTTAGTCTGGTGAGGAAGATGCTCATTTTCATGTCTGGCTTTTCAAGGTTTGCTGATTAAAAAAAGCACCTCTAAAGTCAGGATTGGTTGGAAAACTGGGAATAGTTGCTTTTTCTCTTATTAGTGTTAATGTTTTGATTTGATATTTAATGAAAAAAAATTTAAATTATTCAGTGGGAAATACTTGGGTTCAAATGAAGCACATAGTGTGTAGTGAAATCACTCACAACTCACACTAGGTACAGCAGTACCATATGACCAGCATTGTCCATGTATGCCCAGGTGATAATTCGCAAGTACATCATAGTGCACAACCGCTTTTCTTTGCATTTGTACAAATTTAGGGTTTTTTAGATATAAAACCTAACAGGATCTATACATTACCAGAGTCTCCAGGCTTAAGACAGCCAGGGGTAGGGATGGGGCATATCCCAGATTTTAAGGCTTAGACTATTTGACTTCACATTAGCAACATAGGGATGCAGATGAGGAATGGCAAGTTGCAGTCATATTCACCTGGGAGCGGACATTGGATGAGACAATAAAGGGAATTGCAGACTAGGTGAAACTACATTGAGTTAATTTGCTCTGCTTCAAGAGCCAGAGAGAATAAAAGATTTTTTATCTGACTCTTCTCATGGATAGAGGTGTCCTGGTGAATCTGTGGTTAAATGCTGTCAAGATGATGATACTGTCAGCCTGTCTTCTGAAGACATTATCCAATACCTCAGCAAGAGGTAAGAGCCATCCCCGAGATAAGTACTTTTGGCTTCCGCAAGCATCTTCCACGAGTCAAAGGACATTCCAGAAATGAAGTAAAATCTGTCTCTCTATCCATTGAAGAACACTTACGTCATTTTTGTCACTGGCATCTCAAGTAACCTTTCTTATAAATGAAAAAAAAAGAGTCACTGGATTTGACATAACTGATGGAAATGGGGATTTTAGAGTATAACATTAGCATACATATATCAATAGTTTCTCCAGCTGGGCTTTAAGCATGTATCTAATCAGTTATACATGCTGTTACCTAATATTGGCACACAGACCCTGTGCATTATAAATGCAAATATAGATATATGTTTTATTAACTCCTGAGTGAATCTCAAAGTCTTGGTCCTGAAATGCTTTCTTTGAGAGAGATAGATGGTTTCTCAAATTACTTCAGAAGTCTCTAGGGCAAAACAGATCAAAGTAAAACTTTGCAATGTCTAACAGAAAATATCTACAAGTGCTGTAATAAACTGAAAAGTAAAACAAATGTCCATGGTGTTAGAGAATTAACCTGCTGTTACACTGATTCTGAGTAGAGGTTAAGAATTAGCAAGAAATGAATTTTTTCAAGATTGAATGGGATCTGCCAGTCACAGCTCCCTCTCTGAATTCTTTTTCATGTCTTTTAAAAGCTTGAAAAGACACTTTAAAACCAAAATATAGCTTCTAGGATCATAACCAAAGCAGCCAAAAGGTCCCTTCCTTTAGACAAGACAATAATAAAAAGCAGCCACTAGTTATGCACAGCAGTGTGAGGTAACACTGCCTAAAGCATATGGAGTCCACTACCCTTTCAGTTTCAGATAGGGTACTGATGATCTTTTGGATGGAATTCTCATGTCTTTTGGAGTTAAGGGACTTAGGATGACCAGCTCTCAGATCATGGGCTGTTTCTCAGGTATCAAAACCAAGAGTTCCTGCTTCAAAAAAGTTAAATTAAAATATGTAAAAGATGGAAAGAATACAATGACATAAAAACACCAATTTGATGACTAATGCAATGTCTTTTGTTGTTCATAGTCTTTTGAGTTATAACTCCTTATTTATCATGCTTCATTCACTCCATAATCATTTAAAACCACACAGCTTGTTCCAACATTCACTGTCATGTATTTTCCTATCAGTGAAGCTCATTCACCCACACCAGTCTTCTAAAACATTTCCTTTCCCCTTTTATTTATGAACAGAACAGTAGGATACTTAAATAAATAGATAAATAGGTCATTTATTTACATTAGTTATTTTGCTCCTCAGCAATCAAAATATGGTTGTTAAGGGGAAATTTAACTGAGCAGCTTTCTGGAAGAGCTCAAGAAGGAAAGATGTAAAAAAGAAAATCATTGGAGAAAATTTGCATAAAAGGTGTTGGGAATGGACAAAATAAGAAACCGAAGTGGAAAAAGAAAGGTAAATAATATCAGAATTAAACATTGTGTTTTAAGAGATGTGAATTTAACATTGCAGCATGTAGCTGATTGCTAAGCAGCAGGAATGTAGCAGCACCTGTCTGCTAATGTCAGGAACTGCCACTATTAAATTTGATTTCAGTCATTTAATAAGTATTGGTGAGAAACAGAGATACTGATATATTGCAGTGTTGGGGAATAAAAAAGTATTTATTGGCAAGTGAAAACAACTAAATGTGTCGGTTTCACAATTCTGCTTTCAAGTCACAATAAACATACTTGCAAAGTATCTCATTTTCCGTGTTCCTTCACCTCTGTGACATAAGATTAGTGCACTTCAGATTATCACAGAGAAGTCACACCTGTATCACTTACATGAATCCTTTATTAAAATGGATTAAGTATTGGAGGGAGAGACTTTCTGGAGAGACTTTTCTATGGACAGAATGATACAAAATGACAAACTGCAGTTTTGACAAGACACCAGATATGTTCTGTAGAATTTTTCCACTAGCATGTGTAAATCTAGGTATTTAACTGTGTTGAATTTGCACATACAAGCTTTGGGCTTTGGTAGCAGGGCAGGACTACAGGGGTGACTTCTGTGAGAAGCTGCTGGAAGCTCCCTCCTTGTCCTTTAGAGCCATTGCCAAGACAGCTCAAAGAGAGACTCACTGCTGGCCAAGGATGGGACAATATCTCGGTGATAACATATTTAAGAAGAACTGAAGAAAAGGTCTTGGGCAGTTGTAATTGTGGCCAGAGAAGAGCAGGATGAGCATACGTGAGAGGAACGACTCTGCAGACACCAAGGTCAATGCAGAAGGAGTGTCAGGAGGTGCTCCAGCTGCTGGAGCTGAGATTCCTCTGCAGACCCTAGCGAGGACTGTGGTGAAGCAGCTGTGCCTGTGGAGGAGCCCCACACTGGAGCAGGGGGATGCCTGAGAGGAGGCTGTGACCCTGTGGGAGGCCCATGATGGAGCAGGCTCCAGGCAGGGACCTGCAGACCTGGGGAGAAAGGAGCCCATGCTGGAGCAGGTTTCCTTGTCGGACTTGTGACCCCGTGGGGGAACCACGCTGGAGCAGCCTGTCCTTGAAGGACCACAACCCACAAACAGTGACCTGCATTGGAGAAGTTCACGGAGAATGGAATCCTGTGGGAGGGATGCCACACTGGAATAGGGGAAGGACTCCTCTCCCTGAGCAGTGGCAGGAAAAACGTGATAAACTGACCATAATCCCCATTCTCTGTCTCTCTGCATCACTGAGGGGAGGAATTAGACTTGGGAAAGAGGGAGAGGGGGAAGTAAATGTTTTAAGGTCTGTTTTTACTTCTCATTATCCTGCTCCAAATTTTTTAGTAATAAATTCAATAATTACCTCTAATTCCAGCCTGTTCTGCCTGTAACAGTATTTGATGAGTATCTCTTTATCCCTGTCTCAACTGATGAACCCTTTGTTATATATTCCTTACCCTGTCCAGCCATGGAAGGGAGTGAGGTTTGGTAGGTGCTTTGCATCCAGACAGGGTCAAGTCACTCCATTAACCTACACCAATGTTGAGGGCAGGAAATTTTGACGTTTTAGTAATAAAATTACATAGATACTTTTAAAAATACATAATAGAGTGTAAAATTTTTAAAGTTAAAAATCTAGTAGAATCAATGTTTTCTTAATTTGCTGCCCACAAAATCATTTGCTTTTAAAGAGAGAGAGTGTATTAGAGGTCTCTAGAGAAGATGAAAAATACAAACCTAAAGGATAAAACAGACAATTTAAAGTGTTGTTACGCTGTATGGCACATCTAAGCTCTCGTCAATACGTACAAATTAAAATTCATCATTTCAGTACAACACAGAGACACATGAAGTTAAGAATATTGGCAGTGTGCAGTTCATACTGGTGCCAGAAAGGAAAATCCCAGTACTTGCATGACTACTGAAAATCATATAAAAATCTGCCAATATTCAGCTAATCAACCACACTAAGCATATGTGTAGTCAGAAGAATTACTCATTAAAACAAAAGGTGCCAGAAAACACATGTGCACAATAGAGTTTTTTGCTCCAAATACAAGTGATAAAACTGTCCAAATCACCATAAAGATTTGGTTCTTTCACAGAAAAATTATTGTTACACATAGGATCAAGATTTGCAACACTATTGGGATGCTAGAAATGCCAGGAAACTCTAATTACTGGACTTCAAAGCATTTCAAATTTCTGAGGAATGCATGCTTTATACAGCATCCACAGCATGCATCCACATCTCAATTTAGAAACATACTTGTATATGTTATAGGGAATTCTACTTAATTTCTATTTAATGTACTCAAAGCCAACATTTGATTTGATTACAAATCAAATTAAATTTGATAATTTAATGGCTGTAACTGAACTGCCCCTGAACAAGCTCACCTCCCTACACACACAGTAAAGGGCCATTCACAGGCATTTGCTGGTATCTGAGAAGCAAAAAAGCATTGCTAGGTAAAAGAGTAGAGGCAGAACCAATTAACCTGATGCAAATACTCCTAGATAACTTTGGCCTCTGAAGCTCCTATTGTCATAGTATGGCACCATGCAGAAGTATAGTAAGGTCTTATCCTTTATCCTTTTGGAGGTTACTTGAACTTCATACCTGCCCACTACCGTAAATTTCATATACAGGTCTTAAAATCTCATTTACTTTTAAAGTGTGGCTTCTTCAGAGGGAAGGCTACTGCAGTGTATTAGGCTAAAAAA
>VWZP01001985.1:184950-220523 GCA_013396995.1 Dicaeum eximium
CTACCGCACCTTCCTTCCTTCCGCACCTTCCTTCTTTCCGTGCTTCCGCGCTTCCTTCCGCACTTCCTTCCTTCCTTCCGCGCTTCCTTCCAGCCTTCCTTTCCTTCCTTCCTTTCCTTCCTTCCTTTCTTTCCTTACTCCCTCTTTTCTCATTTGAAATACTTTCACTTCCCTGGAACAGTTTAATTCCTGAAAGAGTACTTTTTTGCTTTTGTTCCTGGAAGAATAGGAGTCATTAATTTTTTTCAGCTTTTGGTCTCATTCATACACATCGTATCACTTAAAAAGGAAAGAAGGTATTTAATATAGTCTGAAGAATTAAAAAGAAAGCAGGCCTTGAATTAGCAAAGGGTATCCACTGGCAAAGAAAGAATTTTCTCAGTTTGCTAATGGCAGTTAATCCTGCTTTACATCTTCAATACAAGAACATACTTATTAACACTGTGCTAAAAAACTGCGGTTTCTCTGCTTTTAATTCACTGAGTGCAGAATATTTCTGACTTGTTCTTTAGCAACAATCTTCTCTATATTATATCTTGTGAATTCAGACCCTGATTTTATTTTTTCATGTTTTGTTTTCACTTTGTAGTGAACTGCAAGCCAGGATAATGCAACACAGTGTCTAAAATTTCAGTTTTCAATAGCTATATAGGCATGTATTGCTTAACTTGGATTTATCTCGAGCCCTAGATACTGCAGTCCAATCTGAGAATCCATGCAGACAGTAGACATTGGAAAATATGTCCTTGTGTAAACACAATATAGCTGAACCTGTTTGTCAGGATGCAAAGGTGTATGAAAGGACACGGCACTTGGTGCCCCAAAGGGAAGATATGATGTACTATACAAGGCAGAGTATTAATCATAGCTGATATTTCTGGACAATAAAGTACAGTAATCCTTGTGAACAATCTTTCTTCAAGGATAAAAAGGGAAAATAAGGAACTGGCAGTATTATATGAAATGACATAGCCTGATATAGGACAAAGCTAGAAGCACCTTAGAAATCTCGTATGGAAAAAAGCTTAATAATTGCTACATGGTTTATTTGGGCTAGGGAAATTTTTGCATTATGGTTATTTTGCTTGCACCACAGACACCTGGTCTTCTTGTGAAGTTAGCAAACCTGTAGTAAGTGAAAGTATTTGTCCATTTAGACTTGTAGAGTTCACAGGGTTAGACCATTTCTCCCATATAAGGAAAAATGTTATTATAAATAGAAAACCCCCAGGAACTGGCTCTCCAGACAGTGATATTGCTACCCACCCCTACAAGACACTTTAGCTCTTAAACATCTGATATGTACCAGTATCATATGATGAAACACAAATTACATGATTGGACACAGCAGGTTCAGTTTTAAATAAACATCTCTTTTCATAATGAATGTACTGAACCAGCCTGGGTTGTCAGGTAATTTTAGAGCAGCAACACTGGGAATGCAGTGGAGGGATTTACTCAAGTTCTGACTACATAGTGGCAGGAGCACTGGAAGTGTTCTCTGACCTTGGACAGAAGCAAATTCTTTTGATTATTAACTCTGCTTTGTAAGTATGGAACCTTTCTAAAAGCAGAAAACTGTATCTTAAAATGAAGGGAAACAAGATCCTTATATATCTGGGTTGAAAACAGTGAAGACAAAGAAATACGAGAAATTCATTAAACTTCAGTTACACAAAACCCACTGAAAATTCTTCCCTCTGAACACCAAAATCAATACTTTAACATTCCCCATGTAAAAGATTGTCATGCTTTTTAGACTAGAAACCCTGAACTTTAACTCATCTGAGACAGAAATTCACACAGTGGTGGCCACAATTCACCAGGGTCAAAGAAATGTTCCCGGTTTTCATCATTTTTATGAGAGACACCCAAGATAGCTTATAACAGTTCCAATGCATTATAGCTAATGCACAGTTTCAGGTTCAAGATAAAAAAACATTGCTTTTTTCTTTGGGATGTTTTCTAGTTGAGTGAGTAAATATTAAGCATGCCAGGAAATGGTTTTGATCTGGAACACTGGGTCATATGTTGTGACTTTGCAGCACTTCCTGCTTCTGTTGACCATCCAAGGAGGTCTGGGCAGCATTTGGCTTCCCCTGTTCCTCCTGCCTCCTCCATTGTCATCATCCTCTCAGAGTTCTCCATCTTTGTCCCCTCCCCCACTGCCCTTTCACATCACCACCTCTCCACAGCTCTTTGTGTGCCCCTGGATTTCACCAGGCCTAAGGAGAGCAGTGCCCCAGTCCTTTGTGCGAGATGGTCTGTTCTCTGACACCAGCTGAGCCTAACCATTGGCCTCACTCCTCTCTTTGGTCATAAACAGACACAAACTGCACTCATGTTTAAAAACAGGTAGATAGGGTATGTTTTCCTCAACAGTTACCATGATGAAGAAAGCAGCAACAAGAGGTGACACAGTCCATGCTGAGGATATAACAGATCACGTGTCTGGAGTTTCAGATAGAACCTGAGTCCTTGAAAAGGGACAATGCTCAGTCATAGCCATTTACTGAGTGAAGGACTTGTTACAAATGGAGAGGGGAGTTTTAAACAATTTTTTTGTCTTTTCCAGGCCTCTGGCAGTAGACAGTACTTTCACTGAGGTGGCTAGCACCCCAAAACCCACTCTCATTGCAAGTTCTTAATAACGGCTAATTAGGTCTATTACGAACTAAAATGAAATAATTTTTTGATAGACATAAATTTAACAGACATAAGACTTTAACAGATGACTTAGTACACAGGATAAACAAAGAAATCCTACTAGTGGATAAACAACAGAACGGGATTGAGGTTCCTGTATTACAGATAGCAAAGAAATCTAAAGTACGAATTAGGATTCAATGTATTTTACCATCTAATTTCTGATGGGACATATGTAGGACCCTTCCTCTCAATTTCCAGAAAAATATTCATGGAGATGTGTCCAAACTTTGTTGGGGAAACCCTGCACTTAAGAGAGTGTGTAGGAGGTTTCTGTCTCTGTGATAATTTGTGTAGCTTTTATAGTGTAAAGCCGCGTCTTTGGTCAATGATATTTAATTTTTGTGTCTCTTCACATCTGCTCTCCAGACCAAGATATTTATGCTTAGCTGGGGGTCTCAGCCTTCTTGGCACCAGAGATAACCCTCTGTCAGTTATTTGTCCCAGCCTGGGCTACCTCTTTTACATGCACTAACTGAGGTGTTGGTGGAGGAAGAGGGGTCCTGCCACCGGGCTTCTTTCCTGCTGCCTCATTTCATGCCCCCACATTTAGTGTCCTGCAGCTCCACATTCCAAGGGGTAGATAAACTCAGGCTGCTGCCAGTGCTAATACTTACCCAAAAACTCAACAGCAAACTGTCAAGTGGCACCTTTCAAGCACTTCACAGATGTCATTTATTTTAAAATATTTGCTTGGGTTTAAATTTTTTATATAAAATACAAAATTAATGTGGTAAACAGTGAAAGTCAGAAATATTTTATGAACACATTTACGAAAATAAAAAGAGCTCCTCATGTTGCTGCCTAATGATGGAGCATTTTAAGAACGCTCCTTTAACACTATTCTTTGTTGTCTGATCCATAGCTTAGCGTGGTAGGATTTAATTTTTGGTGTCACCATGAAATGCAGTGTGCAGTATATGAAATGTTAATGTAATGCATAAATGTGCAATTAAAAAAAAACCCAAGGTGATGTAAATAAACAGTATTGAATAGCTGAAATATTCCATGGTTTGCAAGTGCCATTCGGCACAATAATATTGGCTTTTTTACCCATTCATGTTTTGACATAATTCCCTTCTTTTTCTTTCCCTTAATCTCTGAAGTAAAGTTTCCAATCTGAACTAAGAAGACCCAAATGTCTCTTAAGCCAAACTCAATATTGCACTGATTAATGTAGAGAGTACTGACCTTTCTACAGACATGAACCAGTCAAACTCCAATGCCATCAGTGAAGCTACACCACTAAACATAAGCTGAAACTTGACTTACTTGTGCAACAAACACCAATTAGGGATACCCTATAAGGTCAACAAGAACTAGCTTATGGATGCCAGTGATGTTCCATTGATCCTTTCCAGCTGGTCTTCTTGGTGGTGAAGGTTCTCCCAAAAGCATAGAATCCGATGGTTAATATACACTCAGACCAGGTAGGAAAACCCAGGCACCTCCCTGGGGAGGGGAAGGAGTTTGCCTCTTATAACAGACTGCAGGTTTGTTGCATCATGTGCAGTCCTGTGGTACAAGGCTTCAGGAATGACTCTGAGGGGCACTTTGGGGAGCCTTTGATGGATTAAGGCACCCCCACAGCTGCCTCTCACGTGAATGTCCTGTGAATGTGGCCTGTGGGGAAGAAGCTCTGCTGTGTTTGGCTTTCTTGTGGATGCATTCCTCTCCTTCAGCCTTGTTTGTTTTTTCCTAGCCTGAGATGACTAAAGAATGGGTTTTCCATTTATTTAATCTTAGTGGTTCACCTTACAGTCCAAAGTCCCAGTCGGGTGTCTTCAGGGAGTCTTTGGTTATATCTTCTTTATACAGTTTTTGTTATAATGAACAAAACTTTATAGCAGTGTTTGAGGCATGAACTATTTCAGTCTCTGACAGTAGGGAAACAGCCTATTCACTCAATAAGGACTGAGCAATGAGATCCCATACACAGGCTGCTCTTGTGGTTTAACCCCAGTTAAACCCAGTTAACCCCAGCTGAGCACCACACAGCCACTCATTCCCTCCATGTGATGGGAAAAGATACAGAAGGATAAAACTGCAAATGCTTATGAGTTGAGATAAAGATGGATTAATAATTTTTTTTAAAGGGAAAGGGGGCGAGGAGGGTAGGGAAAGGAGAAGGAAACAAAGCAAAACGTAGAGAAACAATGATACAAGAGAAAAAAATTGCTCACAACTTACTGATCCATGTCCACTCTGACAATCAGCAGTCCCCATCACCTTCCACCCCTCAGCTTTCTCTGCTGAGCATGGCATCCTATGGTATATGGAATGCCTCAGTTGGGTTCAGCTGTCCCAGCTCCATCACTTCCAAACCATGTGTGCACCCCCAGCCCACTTGCTGGCAGAATGAGGAGCAGAAGAGGCATTCCTGCTGTGTAAACGCTGCTCAGCAGTAATGAAAACATTCCCAAGTTAAAAACACTCTTTCCAGCACAAATGCAAAACACAGTTGCACATTAATTATTGTGAAGAAATTTAACACTGCCCCAGCCAAAACTAATGCAAATGTGAAAAGTAAGAGAATCAGCATCCATTCATATCTCTTTCTGATCTTGTATATGAACACGAGAGAAATGCAAAACTAGAACACAAGATCCTTGGATAATTTCATGTCCTCTTTAATCTAAATATATTTTATAATTGTCCTTGATTTATCTGATCTAAACATCCGATTTGGGGCATAAATTGTAATGTTATGTTTTATAGCAAGAAGTGACATAAAATGATCTCTGGAGAAAAAAAAAAGTTGAAGACTCAAGAATTTCTGTTATCTTGTATATTATTCCTCGAGTGTTTAAGTATTCAACAGGTCATAACACATATAATTTGAAACAATAACCAATCTACATAGGCTGTTTTAATAGGTAGGTGGTAGTAATCATTCATTTTTCTTTGAAAGACAGTGAAAATTTCGTAGTCATCACAATTAAGAGTGTATAAATATATGAAACTTTTTTATTTCCTTCTCTGTTGCCCATTTGTTTGTAAAAAGTAATAAAAATAATGTAAAAAGTACTCTCTTCATATCACAAATTTGTCATGTGTTCATATCTGGATTCTACTCCTGAGTGCTTAAATTGGGACTTTGAATAAATTAAAACTATTGTCTTAAATGTAAATGTTTTAATGAGACCTGACCAGCACATTTGAAGCTAGAAATTAAGCCATAAGTTCACCATCTTTTTCACTTCTGCATATCAAGGGGTGAGAAGAGGTGATCAGCACCCACACAGATGGGCCTGCTGGGATTTTCCCTGAAGACCCAACTTCTCACTGCCAGACATGAAGGAAAAGGCTAGCAAATCTGTGGCCACTAGCAGTAGCCCATTCAAACCCAGCAATTTCCTTTCTAAGACCTCTAGTCACTTAACTTGAACTTAGAGTCTGTGTCATACCACACCTAAATTTGTTCTTCAGACCCAGATATTTCTCCCTCTGCTCTTGCATAGAAGCTCTTCCAGGTCTTATTTCATTCCCAAATATTAAACCCATGGTAAACTGATAACATTTTCATTATCTGTAATATTAGTAGCAGCAACAGGAGCTGTGTTAGAAGTATTAAATAGTTCAAGCTAGCACCTCCTAATTCCAGAGCCTTGGCAGTAAACATGGAAGAAGAAAACATCCCTGTTGGTCCTGTGAGAGCATTCCCCTTTCAGCAAGGCAGTATGTAGCTTTATCAGACTTCAGAGAGCCCAGAGGGAAATGCTCATGCAACTTGGCTACTCCTCTGAAACTTGTTTTGGAAGCTCTTCCATTCCTTTTGTGTGAAAACTCAATAGGTTTAGTTTTAAACTCCTGCCTTCTCTCCTGAGCTGTCTTTGACAACTCTGTCTGGAAAGAGAATACTAAACTCAGTTCTTACTTGCAGTTACAAATCTCAGTGGAAGTCATTGCACAAGATCACTTTTTGTGCTACTTTTACTGTGTAACTTTAACCTTGCACATAAGTTACACAGATGGAATTGATTTCAGTAGAATTGTCTTGGATGTTTATGAGAGCACACTTGATCCAGCAGTAGATTATGCAAGAGATGAGCAAAGCAAAATCCTGTTAGCTTAAGAAGGAAACAGTTTGCACCTTACAAAACAAATTGTAAAGTCAGTCTGGATTATAAACTGGTTTCTAAAGTTTATCAAGCATATTTTTTCGTCACATTCTGCTGCAGAAGGAGCAATCTTTTTCACCATGTGCAAGCTATGGTTTATGTTGCAGTGTTTTCTCCTAAGGTTCTACCTCCTAGAAGGACAAAACAGTCTTCTGAAGAAATTCTAAAGAAATATTTGTCAGTTCAAATAAATAGTATGTATAATGGAATGCTTATTTAATTATTTACAACAATTAATCATTTATGTAAAATAAAGCTTGTTTAAATAAAACATTTACAAGTCAGATTAGCCCTGGTCAGAGGAGTTTCTATTATGACACTGTTATACATAAACAGAAGAGAGGGTAAAGAATTGCAAGATCTGTTTGAGAGTATGGATGATTTTTACTTCTTTTAGGTCCTCTTCACCACTTTTACAAAACATTGTTTTTCCTTCATTTGTGTTCCCCCCTACCCTGCCACTTGCTCTTTTCTAATTTTTTGGCCTACTTTTCACTTGAGTTTATTCCTTTTCCTCTAATACAAGAAAAGAATGATAAAAACCAATTACAAATGTACTTCTATGTTTCTTTGCCAAGGATTTAAACAGAAATCCTTTGGACTACAGGGTAATCATTCTCCATTTTCTGTTCCATTGCCCATCTCGAATGTATGGTTCTCACAAGAAAGAGGCTACTGAGAAAAGCACCGTGAGTTAATTCACTCCTACCCAAGCTATGTTTTCCCAAGGAACTTAAGTTTCCCTTTGCAACAGAAAAGATAAGTAACTGTATACAAAATATCTCCAATTCCTCTTCCATAACTTTACCATAGCATGGCAAACCAGCCATTTCAAGAAGGGTGCCTTGAAATATTAGTGGTTGAGGTAGTTCTAACAGAAAGCTGCTGCTGCTTATTTAATGATTGGCAAGCTCTTACCAAAAGAGGCAGAATTCCACCAGAAACCTTCCTATTCTCCCATTGTTCACCTGGCACCTATGGATCCCCATACTCTCAGAGGCACAGCTAATCTCAGGGCTGAGGACCCCAGGGCCTCAGGCTCAGAGGAGGAAGAAAGCCCTGAGCTGAACAGGCATTTAGAGTGTATCTGAATTTCCCCCAGCCTCAAATCTGATAGCCCCGTACAGCAGATCACTGTGTCACCAAGATGCAAGAGGAGTTATTGACAGGGACAAATTATATTTAGATGGTGGTTTACTTACAGATTGTGCCTTGACCTTTCAGGTGATCTGCAGACTAACTATGCCACTGCTTTCTGAATAGTAGCCGCAATATTTTACAAGAAGTGAAATAATGGCATGAAGAGATGTTTTGTTTTTAAATTTGTGGGATTAGTAAACTCCTTTTCATTGACAAATATTTACCAAAACCCAGAGAATCTCTAAATGTTTGCAGATAATGGATATGAACCAAGCCACTTATTCAAATGAACAGCCCCTTTGAAAAGCATTTCTGGACAAGAGACAAACCCAGAGAGTGCCTTATGCAGCATTCAACAGTATGTTTTAAATTACTCAAGCACCTCCTTTGGCAGGCAGTTTCACAATCCAAAGACCGTGCAGAGGTAAGGTAGCCTAAAATGCTCCCTCCAAGGTAATCTTTTACTCTAGCATATCCTTCCAGACTTCTTGCAGCATTATGAAGAAGCTCTTCTCATACCCCACATAAGCAGGTGAAAATCTGATGGAAACAGAGGTGCTGTCAGCTCCACACCATTTATGACATTTTGGTTGTGAGATGAGCTTTTATAATTGTTATGTGCTGAAGCTAAACTATGAGTTGCAAGGTGTAAGAATAATCTTGCTGGGACATTTTGTTCAGCTTTAGAAAGGATGTTTGTAAACCAACGTTGGAGAAATGGCACAAGCCTTTGCATTAGTAGTCACAGACTGAAACACTCAACAAACAGGCAGGGATGTTTAGCCCACCAGGAAGAAGAGATTAAGCAGAATCTAGACTGAAAGGCTGGATTTTTGAACTTGCTTTGGGCTTCCTAACCAGAAATACTAGAGAGATACTTACAGATATGAGAATAGTAACAAAGTCAAGAACGATATAGAGAGAAATGAGGAGAATCTGAAAGGCAACCAACTAACTGCCCCCACCAGTACTGGACATATGCAGGAGATTCGTATGTAAATGGATTAGAGCCCTGGAATAGTTAGTGAGTTCTCCATCTCCCTGCAATATACGGAATAGATAAATAAATAGTGGGCATATGTGATATATATTTAGATTGTGCATTAGACTTTAAAATCTCAGTCTAACTGAATGCATTAGCCTGTATTTTCTGTTTATGCCTCTGGGATGCCATGGAAACTCAGCGCTGAATCGTAATGGGTCTCTCCTGGTAATAAATAAACAAAGTCTTTGTCTGTTCATGTTTCAATTTCTTTCTTTTTCTTTTTATTCATGTAATTTACAGTTTCAGAAGGAAAACAGACTTACCCCCACCCATTGTCTTTGATTGCAAGGCATGCTTAAAATAAATGCAAAATGCACCTTCTAGTGGCCGCTGTGGCTTCCTATACAGCTGCTACTACCATCAGTAAGCAGTGAATGCCACCTATTTGTGTTGAACTTCTTTCTGAGGAAAAATGTGGCCTTTATAATTGAACCTGGAGTCAGGGTTGCTTTACTAAATTGCAGCCTAACCTAAAGAGCACTTAATATACTCATTGAAATTGAAAGCTGTTCTTTTCCTTGCAACTCTAAGAGGCTACAGCCAGTCCCTTTTTCTATAGACAGTAACAATGTTCATTGCCTTTAAACTGCTCCTCCAAATCAATGACACACTATCACTTCCCATGCTCCAGAGCTTATTAAAGCAAACCAAAGCAATCATCCCCATCAGGCTAATGCACAGGAGCAAGGTGAAACTCTAAGCACCAAGTGATAGAAATACCAAGTATCACACAGCATCGGTTTGCCATCTGGCACCTGCTGTCCCTGTCTGAAATGAATAAAGTCATTGAGAGGGGATGTTGTGCAGTAACATGAGTAATAGAAAGGCTGATAATTATCTATGTGGAGAAGTGGGCAGATTTAATTAGACTACTCAAATCTGAAAAGTCAACTGAATCCAAAGGCAGTAACCTCGGCCGTGGAGGGCAGCCATATGGCTGCTCTCAAGCTTTCAGGTCAGACTGAAATTCAGCAGGGACCTTCGTCACTAATTTAGAAATGCAGAGCCATGTGCATGACTCCACATCTGTCAGGCAGTTCTCAGGCAAGAACTCCAGCAGTACCAGGTATGCAGGTTTGGTGCAATGCACGCTAGGGTCCCTCTTGTACCATGTCTGAATAACAATCTGACTTTCCTACCACCCCAGCTGGTCAGCCCTGGGAAGAGGGAAGCAGGAGGAAAGAAAAAGGGTACAAAAATGCCCTTAGGGTGACATTCAAGTGTATGGGTCTCCAGCATGAGGGTGAAACTGATATACTTTTTAGCAGCCTTGGGTCTCCAAAATGCACACGGGCTCAGGAACTGAGGTAGATCTCCCGGGTGGTACAACTGATTTTATTATTAATTCAAATCATATCATATACTGTGCAGGGAACCAGATGGTGAAAAATTGGTCTTGGAAATCACAGGTGCAACATGTGAGCCTTAAAAAACCTTTTCTCTTACCCTTCTCCCAGCCTGAATGTATGTACATAAAGTAAAATACATGGATTGCTTTCTCTTCCTGCTTTTTCTTTTTCTGCTTCCAGAAGCATTGATCAGTTGTTCATTAGTATTCCGATTTTCCTTTTTCTAATATGACTGTCAGGCTAAGATAAAAAATATTTTAACCTTAAGAAGTAATAATATATTTAATGATTTTCTGGTAATCCCTGGAGAATAAAACAAGAGTTTTCAGAACCCACATAGTACATAAGGGAACAAGCAGACCATCATGCTGTGTATTGCAGAGAGAGATATCAACAAAGAAACTAGTCATGATAACCAGATTAGAAAAGTAAATAAATAGGCGTACTTAGTTTGGTTTGTTTCTCTAGGATTTGCGAAACCTATAAGGCTTGGACTGCACTTCTCTTTTGGACATGATTTTACACCAGAAGGCAGAAGACTGTGAGGAATCTACCATGCAGGGAATGACCATTCTCATCAACTGCCTTCTTCCTCCTGGGCCTTGTATGGCTACAGCAGAGGCTCCTGCCCTGCTTCTGGCCAGCAAAGAGGAGCAGATGCTCCCCCAGGAACTAACTTGTTATTTGTGGAGATAGTAGCAGTACAACAACCAAGGACCAAGAGTGATGTTGGATGCAAGAGAACTTGGGATTTTGCAGTTGGGCTCGAGTCAAACAAATACAGAAAGGATGACTCATTGAGCAGCACAGTGTGAGCTACTCTCAGCCCAGAAAGCTATAAATTCCAGTTTGCCACTAGCAAACCCTGCTACTCAGGGTTTCCCATACCTTAAGTCATGTGGGAGAACCAGATCCATGGCTTGAATATGACTGATTAATAGTAAATTTTAATCTGTAACTGGTTAAAATATAACTTGGTTATTGTCGCTCTTGTCGTGGTTTGAGAACCAAAACCACTACAGCCTTCTATTATTTTGTCATTCTGGTTAGATACACAATTTTAAGTGGTTAGATGTCCTAGTGGTGGGGTCAAGAGGCCCTGCTGTCCACTGCACTTACCTTCACATAGGGAAATTTGGCAAAAATAGCTGCTATGAGTTCAGAAATCTCTCAAGTTCATGTCAGTGTATGCTTCTTTCAGTACCTGTGCAGCACTAGATTTTGTGAACCTTTACATGACACAGAAGTCAGTCTTATGCTCTTGCTGGGCATGCTTTAACTGTGTAGTTCATCACACTTTGTATAAGCAGAGAACACCAGCACAGAGCAGCTAAAATTATTACAGAAGGTTCCAGGCATTTGAGGCTGGAGCCATCTGTAAATGTACAAGAAAGCATGACCTAATCTCATCAGATTAGCTACTCTAACCAGACAGCTACTATTTCAGCTGAGGCCAATCAAGTCAAGAATATGCCTTTAAATTACAGGGTTTTTTCAGGGAAAAGAGAGACAGACAGATGGCTAAAGAAAATGGTTATACTGCATCAAGCACTATGGTAGGTTGACCTTGGCTGGACATCAGGTACCCACCAAAGTGACTCTGCCACTCCCCTCCTGAGCAGCACAGGGAGAAGAAAATGTAATAAAAGGCTCATGGGTCAAGATAAGGACAGGAAAACATCACTCATGGGCAAAAATGATTCAACATGGGGAAATAAGTCTATTACCAATCAAGTTACAGTTGGATAATAAGAAATATAACCAAGTTTTAAAACACCTTCCCTCACTCTGTCCCTTCTTCCTGGACTCAAGGTGGCTCCCAAATTCTTTACCTCAGGGGGATGGGGAATGGGAGCTGTGGTCAGTTCATCACACATTGTCCCTGCCAGTCCTTCCTCCCCAGGTGTAAGACTCTTCACAATCTTCCCCTGCTCCAGCATGTGGTACCTCCCATGGCACACACCCTCCACTTTTCCAGCGTGAATCCTTCCAGACGCTTCATTAACTGCTCTAATGTGAGTCCCCTCCATAGAAATCAGTTCTTCAGGAACAGACTGCTCCACCATGGGTCCTCCAAGCAACCACAGGTCCTGCCAGTAAATTGGGTCCAGTGTGGGCTTCTTGGGTTCTTGTGGTTCTTGGGAACACGGGTCCTACCTGCAACCTGCCCCAGTGCAGGCTCCTCTTCTTCATGGGGTCACAGCCTCTTTGTGCATCCAGCTGCTCTGAAACTCAGTCATCATGGGCTGCAGGTGGATCTCTGCATCCCCATGGACCTCCATGGGCTGCAGGCACACAACTGATTCACCATGGTTTGCACCACAGGCAGCAGGAGAATCTCAGCTTCAGCACATGGAGCACCTCCTCCCCCTTCTTCTTCACTGACTTTGTTTCCCACAAGGCTCTTTCTTCCACATCTTCTCACTCCTCCTTTTCAGCTGACTTTTGTGTCATAGGCCACACAAACCCATTATGAGTACTTGCTTTGAATTCACATGCAGCACTCATGTTTACCAGAGAACTTAATTATTTGCTTGCATTTACCCTCTGTCCCTTTTTTATTAATATGCCCAGCTCAGGTTGTTAATTAGATTAAAGCAGTGGCTGCATACATAGCTCATAACCATTCCATATGCAGGACAACAGCGCTTGTATACCTGGAAAAAAAAACAAATGATGAAGGCCAAGGTATTCAACACTATTTTTGCCTCAGTCTTTAACAGCAACTTCTCTTCCCATGCCTCTTGAGTGGATGAACAGCAGGATGGGGACCAGGCCAACAAAGTCCCTCCCACTGTAAGTAAAGATCAAGTTCATGACCATCTAGGGAACATAAGTCTATGGGACCCAGTGAGATGCATCCCAAAGTCCTGAGGGAATTGGCTGACGTAGTTGCTAAGCCACTCTCCCTGACATTTCGAAAGTCATGACATTTAGGTAAAGTCCCAGGGGACTGGACATTGTACCCATCTTTATAAAGGGTAGAAAGGAGGACCCTACCACCCTTTCAGCCTCCCATCTGTGCCTAAGAAGGTCATGGAACAGATCCTCCCTAGAAACCTATGCTAAGGCACAGGAAGATCAGAGACAGCCAGTGTGGTTCCACCAATGGCAAGTCCTGCCTGACCCACACAGTGGTCTTATATGATGGAGTGATGGCATCAGGGGACAAGGGAAATGTCATCTGGACTTCTGTAAAGCCCTTGATATGGTCTTCCACAACATCCTTCTCTCTAAACTGTAGAGAGATCAATTTGATGGGTGGATATAAGGATATATCCTTGTAAGTAAAAGTGGCGAGACAGTTACATGTGGACAGTAATCATCAATGGTTCACAGTCCTGATGGACATCAGTGACAAAACTCTCAGGGTCCATATCGGAACCAGTGTTATTTAATATTTTCATTAATGACAGAGACGAGGGGATCAATGCACCCTCGGCAAAAGTGCAGATGGAAGCAAGCAGAGCAGTGCAGTTGCCACATCTTAAGGACAGGATGCCATCCAGAGGGACCTGGACAAGATCAAGAAGTGGGCCCATGGGAACCTCATAAGGTTTAACAAGACCAAGTGCAAGGTGCTGCATCTGGGTCAGGGAAATCCCAGGTAGCAGCACAGGCTGGAAATGAAAAGATGCAGAGCAGCCCTGGGGAAAAGGACTTGGGGGTGCAGGTGGATGAGAGGCTGGACATGACCCAGCCATGGGCACTCACAGCCCAGAAAGCCAAACGTGTCCTGGGCTGCATCCAAAGCAGTGAGGGCAGCAAGGCCAAGGANAGGCACAGGAAGATCAGAGACAGCCAGTGTGGTTCCACCAATGGCAAGTCCTGCCTGACCCACACAGTGGTCTTATATGATGGAGTGATGGCATCAGGGGACAAGGGAAATGTCATCTGGACTTCTGTAAAGCCCTTGATATGGTCTTCCACAACATCCTTCTCTCTAAACTGTAGAGAGATCAATTTGATGGGTGGATATAAGGATATATCCTTGTAAGTAAAAGTGGCGAGACAGTTACATGTGGACAGTAATCATCAATGGTTCACAGTCCTGATGGACATCAGTGACAAAACTCTCAGGGTCCATATCGGAACCAGTGTTATTTAATATTTTCATTAATGACAGAGACGAGGGGATCAATGCACCCTCGGCAAAAGTGCAGATGGAAGCAAGCAGAGCAGTGCAGTTGCCACATCTTAAGGACAGGATGCCATCCAGAGGGACCTGGACAAGANCAGGAAGGACTCAGAGAGTCCAGAGGAAGGCCATAAAAACATTAGAGGAAGGGATCACCTCTCCTATGAAGAAAGGCTGAGAGAACTGGGACTGTTCAGCCTGGAGAACAGAAGGCTTTGAGATTACCCAATCACAGCCTTCCAGTACCTGAAGTACTTTCCTGCAAGAAAGATAGACTCTTTGCAAAAGCATGTAGTGACAAGGGGAGATGGCTTCAAATGGAAAGAGAGTAGGTTTAGAATAGGTATTAGGAAAAATTTATTTTCTGTGAGGGTGGTGCAGCACCCAGAGAGATTGTTGCATCCACATTCTTGGAAGTGTTCAAGAACAAGTAGGATGGGACTCTGGTCTAGTAGAAGGTGTCCCTTCCCATGGCAGGGAGATTGGAACAAGCTAGTTTTTAAGGTCCCTTCCAACTCAAGCCATTCTATGATTCTATCAAAAAAGAATGATCTCATAATTCTGATGACCAATGCAGCAGAAGGTTAATATGAACACCAACTTACACTTACTGGTGTATGGCACTTGTCATCACTATGGTCCTGTGTGCTCCCCAGCTCTTAGAGAAAGTTTGAAAAATCTGAACTGAATTCTGAATTTCTGCAAGTGTTTTCTATCTACATAGTGAAGCTTTGCAATGTTTAAAATGCAGATCTTCATCCTAGTTTTGTGACTTGAATATTACCAGAAGAGCATACTATCTATGTATGTGATAGAATTGTTTTCTCATCTTCCTACAGAGTCCTATGGCTTCTAATCCATCAGCATCTAAAAGTAGATAAACCTTCTCTTCATTGCTCTCAGCATACAGGAGTGAATTTTATATCAGACATATGTGTCTCATTGTAATCCCTACAGGGGGTCTTACACTTCACCGAAATGATTCCTCTGATTATGCCCTTCTTCCCTGCTCTCAGCCATGCTTATTAAGACCTTGGCATTGCTTCCAAAAATTCTGTAAGGCCACATATTCTTTTTATGCAAATATCAAATAATTACATCATTCACACATTCAGATCCATCCTTTTCTTATGCACTTGCTTCTCTACCGCTTCCAGTTCCTTCAGTTCTCCTCTCCACGCTCCACCAACCATATGCATAGCCCACACATTAAGCTGAATGCTTTTAATATCAGAAAACATGTTTTAGATGCACGTTTTTTTCTCTAGTGGGAATTTTTTCTCAGTCCTTTGAAATGAAAGGCACCATTTTTCTGGTACTGTGGTGCCTGATACACAAGGGCAAATCCTTCACACAAGATCTCCACAAACTTCTGTGGAGAACAGGCACCATATCAGGTGCCTGCCAGAGCTTTCTGGTGTTGATGACTTGTGAAATGGAACTGCTCCTGCAAGGGCCAAAGAGAAGACATCTATTCTTCTGTGTGCCTTATTCAGTTGTCAGTTGTACTTGCCATATTCTCCTCTATTCTGAGGACTTCATGCTTTATCTCTTAAATCAAAGGGAGACCAGATAGTTGCATTGTTTCATATTGTTTGTTGCTCTCCCACCATTTCACATGGTAATATTTTTAAAACACATAGTGTAAATTCATATAAACAAATTACTTAAACCTCATTACCCTGTCCTTATGCCACACTGATTGTCTATTCTCAAGCTGTGCTTTTGAATGTATCCACATGCGATCCTTTAAAAATACTTCTGAGACTTAAAAAATCGATGTCAAACTGACTGGTCTAATTTCCTGCAATTCTTTTAGATCCTTTTCAAAAGTAATTGGAGCATTGCATTAGTTATTTCTCTGGCCTCCAGAGACTTGTCCTATTTCCTCATTTATTTTTTCTCTTTTTTTAGTTTTTGTCTTTCTTTTTCTATTACTTGTCTGCATCTGGTACCTGGTCATATTCAAGACTCTTTAAGGGGTTCAAGACCCTTCATTTGAGACACCATGAGCTTAAAGATCACACTCTGTCTCTATGCTTTTCAACTCCTACTGTTACAAATAACACCAAAGGTATATAGAATCAAATGAGACTAAAGAGAATTACACTTCCATTTCCTTTAATTTGTACACTTGAAAGTATTTCCTTCTGCAGCTAGTTTTAGGGTTTTCCTCATTTTAACTAGCTTCACCTGGTTTCTGTATAAGTCACTCAAACAGGTGCATGAAACAGAACAGAGAAAAAAAATTAAAACCCCAGAAGGACCTGGAGACAAATGTAGTCATAGGAACCATTTTTAACTCATTTTCTAGGCAAACTAGTTTTGAAATTTATATCAGCTTTTCAAGTGGACAGGGCAATCTGAGCTGCCAAAGAGGAAGGGTGCTAATACCTGCACAAGATATGTTCTCCTGAATACCCACACAACAGATGAAAAAAGCCCCACAACTTGCCATTCTCTGCAGAGTCATATACTAGATGTACAGCAGCTCCCTGGTGGTTCAAGCATCAGTGGGATATCTTTCCCCTCCTTCTCTCTGCTGACAATAAGATTTGTCATTTGCCCTTTTTCTATCACCCCACAGCCAACAATGCCAATAGAACACAGAGCAGCAGATTGCCCACCCCAGGCTGAGCAGCTGGAACACCCTTCCCAAGGAGCTGGTATTCACAAAAACATTGGGGCTCCACACAAATTCTCCAGCAGAGGCAGGATGACTTGGAACTGCTATGTAGAGCTGGCTGTCATGGACACTAGGTGTCCACCCACACCTGAGAGAAATCCAGGGTACTACTTCCCAGGAGTTGTGACCTGACTGGGGGGATTGAAGCTAGCACGACTCTACTTCTCCCCAGGCTGCAGAACTTGTTTAGCTTCAACCCCTGAATATCTCCAGTCAGCAGACTTTCACAGATAGATCATTTTCCCTTTCACCTCAAAGCCTCTGCACTCATCACCAACAGGGTACTCCAGGGCACTCCAGGCTGGAAAGTTCCCTCCAGCATATCCTTATATAGAATTGTGTATAAGATCTGGAGAAAATTTAGTATCAGCATGGCAAGGTGACTAGTAGCAACTTCTGCTTACAATACTGCAGTAATCAAGGAGTGGAAATATCTTTATTTATGAATGAGCACAATTCATGTTGTACTGTCAATATATCCAGCTAAGAAAGAGGGTAAATTGGGTCCTACTTGTATTGGTCTATGTATTTCAAGTAGAAAGTACTAGCATTGCACAGATGTACTGATCCCTGGGGAACACCATTGACTGCAGAGCTCCAGCTGGACTCTGCTCTGCTGATCACAACCCTCTGAGCCAGTTCTTGATCCACCTCAGGGCCCTTTCATCTAACCAACATTTCCTGACCTTACCTCTGAGGATGTTCTGGGAGACAGCATCAAAAGCCTTGCTGAAGTCCAGATAGACAACATACACTGCTTTTCCCTTTTAGACCCATCCTGCCATGCCCTCATAGAAGTCTATCAGATTAGTCAAGCATGATTTCCCCTTGAGAATCCATCCTGACTACTCCTGTACTCCTGATGACCTTCTTGTCTTCTACATGCTTTTTGATGATCTCCAGAATGTTCTTTCCAGGAGCTGAGGTAAGGCTGGCTGGCTGGTAGTTTCCTGCATCCTCCCTCTTACCATTTTTGAAGATGGGAGTAAAATTTGCCTTCCTCCAGTCACCAGGCACCTCTCCTCTTCTCCATAATTTTTCACAGATGGTGGTGAATGTAACAACATCTGCCAACTCCATTGGCACCTGTGGGTGCATCCCATCAGAGCCCATGGATTTACAGACGTTAAGTCTGCCTAGCCAAAGGATCTCTAACCAAACCCTCTACAGCTCAAGGAAAGTCTTCCTTTCTACAGCTTTCTTCTCTTGCTTCTGAGATCTGGGACTCCTGAGGCCCAGTCTCATCAGTAAAGGCTGAGGAAAAAAGGCATTTAGTAATTCTGTCTTCTCTGTATCTTCTGTTACCAGAACATGTCTCTGATTCAGCAGCAGCCTTACATTTTCCATAATTTTCCTTTTGGTGTTTATGTACTGCTGCTGATGCCCTTCCAGTTGTTCAGCTCTCTTGGACCCCCTTCTCATCTAGAGCCCTATCCCATGGGATTCTTCTAAGGAGGTCTTTGAAGAGGCCTGGGTTAGCTGTCAAGAAGTTCAGGGACCTAGTCCTGCTTACTGCTTTGCTTCCTCCATGCAGGGTCCTGAGTTCCACCATGTGGTGGTCACTGCAGCCAAGGCTGCCACCAATGTTCATGTATTCAACCAGTCCCTCCTGATTTGTTAGTACAAGGTCCAGCAACACATCATTCCTGATTGGCTTCTACACCACTTGCATCAAAAACCGTTCTCAATAATCTGCATGAACATCCTGGACTGTGTCTGCCAAGTTGTGTTGTCCTAACAAATGTCAGGTGATTGAAGGCCCTCAGAACCAGGGCCTGTGATCTCAAGGTTACTTCCAGCTGCTCATAGAAATCCTTGTCAACTTCCTCCTAATCAGGTGGCCTGTAGTAAACACCCACAACAGTATCATCCATTTTAGCCTGTCCCTTAACACCTGTAAGCCCTCCACTCATTGTGTAGACTGAGTTTGATACGTCCTGTTGCTCTCTCACATAAAGAGCAATTCCACCACTTCACCTCCCTTGAGCACTGTAGAGTTGAAACACTTGCTAACAAACAGAGACACCCCAACACCTCTCCCTCCTTGCCTGTCCCTTGTGAAGAACTTGTAACCATACAGTGCAGCACTCCAGTCATACAAGTCATGCCACTATGTTTCCATGGTGGTGACTATGGCATAGATTTCCTGCTGCACTCGAGCTCTTTCTGTTTCTTGCCCACACTGTGTGCATTGGTGTAGATGTGTTTCTGCTGGGCTATTGGTTTCATTCCTAAATCAGATTTCATCTTCAGTTCTTCTGCAGATGGTTTATAATTTCAAGTGATACTGGTTTTCATGGTTTTTGGTTTTTGGTTCGCTGGTTGTTTTGCTGGTGTATTTTTCATTTCCCTCCCAGATTAAACAAGTTGAAAAGCAAAACTAAATATTTTTGATCTTCTTCATAATAAAGTGTGTCTATGAATTTGGGTATGTTCCTGCACTCAAGTGACAGGAAAGAAAGCTGGAAAGGATTTTCACAGTTGCCATGAAAAGTACAGGAACGTTGTTTCAAATTTCTTTTATACAGAAAAAATCAAGTAGTTCTGCAAACACAGCATTCATTTTGCTCACTAAATAGAGCAACTGAGACAACAAATGTATTTATTCAAATAGGTACAGTAAATCCTAGATCTCAGTTCCTATAGATATGACAAGTTGAGCAGTTGTCAAATAGTTTTCTTCAAGTCTTCGTTTTCCAGGTAATTATTGCTTGAGACAGATAAAGAAGCAAGCATAAGCTGAAATGCAGCAGTCTCCCCTTTTGAATAAAAAGCATTTTTTAAATATGTGCATCTTTCCACTGTGCTAAGCTGCCTTCACAATTTGTGTTGACTTTTTATATGGTTTTACAACATTGTCATAAAATAATCATCATTACCATGCTTTAAATTGAGTCTTGGAATAAGGATATCTACATACATCATATGATGGAAATCAGGTTTCCATACAAACCAAAAAAGTAGAAATTAGAAACTCAAAAATAGTTGAATAGGCTTTGTTCTACATACAAGCTGAAGCTGCCAGTGTTATGTTCAGGAAACTCAGAGTAAAAAGTCATCAAAGCAATTACTTTAGGAATGTTAATAGCACATAAACAATGCTTCCTAGAAAAGAAATTTAATTTCAGTCTTCACCATAACAACCGCAATGACAACTTAAGCTTTTAACTGACTAAGATGGTTTTAAAAAATAATAATGAGAAATACTACGTTGTCCTTTTTGTGACCTCTTTCTACCAAACTAAATAGCTCAGATTTTGAATATTCATATTCACTAAATGGAATACTGCCCAGTTTGTGCCACATTGTCTAATAATAGAAGCATTTGAGGAACTCATATAGTTTGAGAGGAAAAAGAGGCTAAATTTAACAAATTATTCACCGGAGATTACTCACTTTTCTCTGATGAGAGCAGGAAAGTGTGACAGCATGAACAAAGTTTATAGGCTCATTCGTGTCAGTTGAGCATAGTTTTATGTCAAAAAGAATGAATGATAAAAGCCACAATTCAGAATATTAAAATAAATACCTTCATGGGGAAAAGAGAGCAAAGACTACAACAAAAGAATAAAACGGCATAGATAGAGCCTCTTCTGAATGTACAGCAAAGAATTCTTCACTTCACTTTGTATTTCTAATTAATAGGAGCACAGAAAAGGCATAAAAATTTTGGTAACATTGAGCAGCAATTACTCTTGCAATTTCACTGTTGACAATACTTTAGGGAAGGAGGTGACCAAAGGATGTGACACTGTACCTACCCATGGTGCCATATGTTTTCTTTGATTAAGACTTTTTTCCACAGAGTATTGAGCAGCACCAAACAAACTGTGACCAGTGACCAAGCAATTGAAGGAGTTTTCACAAATATTTCTTCATCACTGGAGAAAAATGCGGTAGATTTCTGATTCTTTGTAAATTGTGGGTGAGCTTTTCCTTCAGTAAAGTGAGGAACAGTATCCTGATGCCACAGCCAATGGGCAGAAGACTGACTTCAAATTCTACTGACATATCTTTGAGAGATGTGTCCTTAGTATTTCACTCAAACATCTCCCTATCTCTAGGGCAGTTAAGCTGTTAAATGTTTAAAATTCTGCTCACTCGCTAAAAGTTATCTGAAAATGTTTTTAATGGCCAGGTATAATACAGTTTTATTTTCATTTCAGACAGTGAGTAACTTGATTTTCTGCCCAATATGGTTAATTTTTCTAGCCAGATTACCAACACTCTGGTAATCTCTGGCAATTTTTTTAAGATTGAGAGGCTTTAACATTTGCACGAAGGAATATTGTCATTGGCATCTTGTTGTAATCCAGCATGACAAGCTGAAAAGGGAGTGTCACTATACTATTTCTTAGCAGAGGAAGCAGAGGTGTCACGCACAGAAAAGAGCACATAGAATCATGATATGATCTAGCCTGAGTATTCAATCCTTTGCTGAGCAAGCCCAACACAAACACTGAGAGGACACAAAGGTGCTGGTTAGTTCTCTATGTCTCACCTTGAGAAGCAGAAGAAAGAAAAAAAAATCGGAATATCTTCTTCAAAATGAAAATACCAAACCATTTTCGTTTATAAATAAAAATCCTCAAGGAAACAGAAAAAAAACCCACAGGTTATAGATTTGTGAGAGCTGCCAATATGAATAAGCAAAACATCTGAAGTAAGCATGTATTTTTTCTTTCTTCTCCCTATCACAAAAGTTTCTTTGGGGCTGGAGTTTCTAACACTTGGGTAATTGAGCTCTTAATTAAAGACCAAGAAAGGCATCTAATCAATACACATCTGAATGGCCCACATGTAGCTGTATCAGAAAAGCCATCTCTTTACGTAATCACAAAGATCCTTCCCATCACTCTTCTCTTGCATCAACGAAGGATCCTGTGCCCATTATTTTACAGAACTTCAATATTTACTGTTTTCAATTTTGGAAACTTTTAATGGTTAGAAATTTTCAAAGATAATTCTTTGTCATCCAAAATCACCGTATACCATCTCAGATGTCTTCTATCAGCTGCTACTAAAGTCCTTAATGGTGACCAGTGCTTGTTTAGAGGCAATGTCTTGAGACCTTGGATCTTGCTGGATTTGTAGAGGCTTACTTAGTACTTTAACCCAACAAAACAGACCTTTACTTCTTTCTTTATTTAATTTCTAAACAGTCTTTGGAAGAGATAAAGAAGTAAAGGGAAAAAATATCTTTTTTATTGGTCCAAGCCAGTGTGAAAGAGAAGCAGATAAACTTCAGGTACAGGAAGCAAAAGGTACATTTGTGTTTCTTACTCTTTGTGCAGTATACATAACATGAAGGAGCCTGGTAAGCACAGCAGAATCCAAATATCTGGTTTATGAAATGTGTAACAAATGTCTGTTACACATTGCTCCTCCTCACTGCCAGCCCAGAAGGAATGATATGGAAGAAGCAGCTGGAGCAGAGACCCAGGCTACTGGAGTGGGTTAGAAACAATCTGAGGTTTCCCCATACTAGGGCTGCTCAGGTGACTAAAGAGTGACCCCAGAAGATTTGGGAAACAGCCTAGCAAGTGTTTTCAAGTCACCTCAGGACAAAAAGGCCAATGAAAGGTCCACGCAGCACTCATATGGATAATATAAATCCAATCAGTCCAGGTTACTTGAGGTTACAGAGTGTGAACAGAAATCTCATTATGCCTGACAAGATTGTTTGGCAGGGGCAGAGAAAGTGCTTGGCATTTTGCAATTTATATTTCATGCATTTGGTAGCAGCTAGGATAGCTTCATAAGTTTAGTCATATTTTTGTGTCATTTGCTGTGGTATGTGGAGATAGACCACTAACAGAGATAGATATCCTAGCACTCACACTGGATGACAGTGGAAGCCAGACACAGGATACTACACAAATACATCAAACATTCATGACTGGCAGGCTTGCAAAGCACTAGCTTTAACTTAGCTAGCTTTGATCAGCTTCTCCTCCCACATGAATTGACCCTTTCTCATGGTCCAGAACGTTAAAATTAAGGGTTTGCATGTTTACTTAGAAAGGAATTTGCTTTTATAGGGAGATAACTCATTTTCGGCTAAATCATGATAACTCTTATGTGATTAACTTTTCCCATACAAGTCTTTTTTTCCAGTTTGGATGTCAGCCTTAAAGTAGAATAATGAAGCAGGGGGCAAGGAATGTGGTAGGTTTAGCCATTACTCTATCCACTCTTTTTTTGTTGATATGGCCACAGAATAAGTTGTTCTGTGAACATGAGTAGCTTAGTCCATGAAGCAGAGCACTATGATGCTCTTCTGATGAACTTTTAGGCCTCTGGCAATCATCATTCCTTTCTGAACTAATCCAGAGAAGATGCAGACCACTCCTCACCACGAGTCAACATTTTACATTTTGCTCCTGGCCTTCTGCTATCTGTGTTCTATGCAGTTCAGCCTAAATGTTTATATGGATGCTTTGAAGGAAAAATGCTTTGAGGCTGTAGCTGCCTTACCATCTTCTGAGGACACTCAGGAGTGAAAGTCAAAGACAAATTTCACCCAGAAATAGGACATGACCAGTACACCAGACCAAGTAAAAATACAAGAAGGATCATTCAGCCATCAGGAGGGAAGGCTAGATGTTCAGTGCTGTGCTCATACTCGTCAGGCTCCTCAGTTGTTGCAGCAGCAGTATGTTGCACCATGAAGTTTCTTTTCTGTGCATTCCTAGGTTTATTCTCTCCCATGTTGACTTCTCTCTTCCCCCTAGAAAAAGAGATTTACTTTTAATCCATTTCCAAGTTTCTGCAAATCTTGCAGTCTATTGGAATAATTGAGCTTTTCATAATGGAAAGCCTTCCTGTTAAAGTGAGTGAAGCAGGTTGGATAAATCAGGGCCAAACAGGATGATTTATCAAAACTCAGACAATGGAAAATCTTTGTTGACTTTCTTGGTAAAGATTGGGTGGATTTTTTTTTGTTTCATTGATTGATAAGCCTAGTGTCCAATTTCTTCAACATTATCAAAGGCAATGCCCTAATTACACAGGCGTAAAAACCTCAGAAAGTTTAAAGACTCATTTTCTAGATCAGAACAGAGATCTCTTTCTGCAGCGCTGCCTCCAGCCTCCCATCCCCCAGTTTTTCCATATAACTAAGATTACCCTGTCCCAGGCAGAGAGTCCTGAGCTGCCCAGCATTCTAGCCTATCCAGGCCTCTCTGTGAAGCCTCTCTACCCTCCAGGGAGTCCATAGCTCCTCCTAGTTTCCAGAACATTTACAAAAACCTTTAAGAGCATTGGCCCTAAAATTGAACTCTGGAGAATGCAGCTGTTGACTTGTGACCAGCCTGATTTAACTCAGCTTACTATAGCCCTTTGAGCCTAAAATATCAGTATATTGCTCACCCAATGTATTATGGACTTGTCTAGGTGTGTGCTGGACATTTTTTGCAGAAGGATACTGTAAAGACACTAACAAAAAGAAGACACTTTCATGAACGGAACAGAACAAGCCCAGTCTTTTACTGAACACAGAGCTTGAATTTCTGAGCGTAAAAGCATCTTCCTTTTACTCCCAGGCAGCATTGGTTTTCCCAGTATAACTGGGGTTTGTTGGATAGCAGTTGTTACCCCAGCCAGCACTGCCTCTAACCACAAGAGCATTATTTTCTCTGCTCACTTTCTTCTTTGTGCAAGTCAAGTATGTTGTTGTACGCACAATAAAGAACAGTAATATTCCTTTTATTCTTAGCTCACAAAGGCATATATATTTTTTTTAAATTATATAACTGCTTTGCCAAACTGGCTATTGTCAGGCTTGCAGTGAGATGTGTCTCCTATGACCTCCTATGACCTATTGCTCTGCAGCTTCACAGCACTGAAGCTGCACTTGTTTAAAAGATCATTCTGGGCAACAACACTTCTGAATCTTCCTCCACCTCAGTTTTAGAGCAAGCACTGGATTTCTAGTGTGAAAAGTGAAACAACTTTAACTTTAGGCCATCATAAATCTTGCATTCACCAGATGGGTAGAGCACTATAGTTTTTCCCAAGATCAGCTCAGTTCTTTAGAGAGAAATGCAGCACAGATAAATTGTGAATTAAGTTACATTGCATCCCTTCAGGTTAGGGACATTCAGCACTTGTGGTCTGAATTGTCTTACTCTGCATAATTCTGCTGCTCTTTTAAATGAGTAATATGTAAGCTCTTATGACTGTATTGTATATTCTAAACTCCAAGACAAAAGGATTTTTCACCTTTAAGTTAAAAGATAGAACTCAAGCATGGTATTTAATGACAGACTGAAGTTTGTAATTAATTCCTTAAGGTAATGGAACCATATACACCCAGTTGAGCATATACTCTTTTAAGTTATAGCAAAATGCAATTACAGTTTAAAGGGAATATTTATGTACATTAGTTAACAACATCATTGCAACTTAGTGCTCACACATCAACACTTAATTAGTGTAAGCATAAGTGGCATAATTGCTACAAGGCATGTATTACCCATAATGTAAGGTAATTTCACGTGCTATGCGCATTTAAAATATCTACTCTGTATTTTTCAAGCTCAGATTTTTAAATCAATAGGAGATGTTTGCATATAAAGTTACCTTAAACTATTTTGCATTTTATTTAAATGCAGGGTGTTGTCCAGCAATAGAGCAAAAAAAAGTTTCTTTCTCCATGAGGAAAATCTAACCAACTTTCAATATTCAAACCTGAACTTAAAAATGCTGGATTTCAAAACAACAGAAACGTCTATGTGAAGAGTAGGTTGAGTTTTATATTAGATAAACATTCATGGTTTATCCACAGAATAGTCAGCCTTAATATGCTGTTGTTGTTCTCCTGTAGGACTAACCGTGCTTTTGTTCAGTTCCATTCTTCACACAAAAGACCCTTGTTAGCTGATCAACAGAGCTTGCAAAAACAAAATTCAGTATGTCCTGAAGAACCCCAGCTGTTATGGTAACTACAAGAAGCCAGTGAGCTAATGAGTAGAGGGGGCATCTGGGATTATATTATGGATGTATAATGAAATAGGTTCACATATACCAACAAAAATGCAGTCGTTCATTCCTTGCTTTATTTTGTTTTCTATTTTATAAGAGGATTGTTTCTTGGATTTTATTTTCTGATTGAGAAGGAATGACTCTACCAATACTCTACTAAATATGATATGTATTTTGCATACTACTGCATCTTATGGAAAAAGAAAACTAACTGTATAATCTAAAGACAGGAACAGAAAATGCATATGTCTTTCTTTGGAATAATTTCCAGAAGTTATATATGATCATATGGAGGCAAGAAGGAACTAAGCAGTTTTACAAAGTTTTAATATTCCCCTGTCATGTTACATAAAGGGCTAGAAATCTTCAATAGGATTGCTGCTTCCTGCCTAAACCCAATAACAAATTCAGCAATTAATGTTTAATAGTTCTGTTGAAAGGATAATCTAAACTTAAGACCATCCTTCCATCTCATAACCTACAACTTATAAATAAGAACAGAGTTTAAATATCTGGAAAAAATTAGGAACAGCTAAGTTTCTCTGTTTTTTTAGTAAGGGGGGATGGGTGCAATCAGCACAGTTGACAGAATTTTATGTGTAATCATTTCACTGTTGCTCTTCATTGGTCAGTTAAAGGACTATTAAAGCTGGAGAAAATTTTACCAGGAGAATATTTTCCTGCTAGAAAATTTTCTTTTGTATCATACAAAGTCTTCTGCAACAATATATGAATATTGAAAGGTTTCTTTAAGAAATAATTATTAGACTGAGGGGTGACATTTTTTCTATGCTAGAGCTGTCAGAACTTTTATTGCAAAAAGACTTTTGCTACTGATTTTACTTTTTATTATTATAAACCAAATAAATCCTTTAAAATAAAGACAAAGATTGAACCTTTTTCTTTGAAACTGTTCTTTTTTGAGGATAACTCAAAAATATTAACATCATTGTAATTTGCAATAATCAAATCAAAAGAAAAAAGTCCAGTACCTGTACACATCTGCCTGCAAGCTTACTGAAAGAGTTTGTACACATGCTTGTGGGATTGAAATCTACAAGTAGTTATTTTTTGTTTACATAAATATAGGGTTTTTTTCGTCCATGACTTATCAAGAGACAAGTACCCAGTATTATAACCGATTAGTGTTTGAAAAAAGAATTAAGAACATGTTTGTCTTAGTAGAATTTTTTTTATTGTCATTGACATGAAACTTAAGTTTTTTGTAATTACTGAAAAGATTGACCAAACAGTCATCAAAATTTGGGAAGATGTTGCAACTGGAAGTACCAGCCATTTGGGGACAATCCCTTGACATTGAAGTTAACTGACTTTTCTTACATCCTTTTTCAAAAACACCCACCAGAAGTTGGATCTGGAGGAAGCTTGATAGATCCTACAAAAAGCCACAACATAAAGTCCTTTCATGTATTTACTGAACCCTACCAGGACAAGCTAAAGAGTTGGGACTTTTTTGCAAAAGATTTGTGTGTTCATTATGCCCAAGTTATACTTAAGTCTCAGCTTCCTCATGTTGGCAAAAATGCAAGTTTACAGCCCTTTATTTGCTGCATTCCTTAAGTTCTTTTACCAGGAGTAGTCTCTACTAAAATATTTTATCAAACTTGTAATGCAAAAATAATTATAAATACAGCATTTTTTTTTCTTCTTGTACCAACACAATCTATTTGGTGGCCTTCTGATATCAGACATTTCCTAAATCTCTCAGTTGCCCTTTTCTGCACCCATTCCAGTTGCATACACCTCTCCAAGTAACCAGAATAGGATGTGGTTACTGCTGTCACCAATAACTTCTACAACAGCATCACTACCACTTCTACTGAAAATATCTTGTTTGATATACCCTAAATCAGATTAGCTGGTTTTACTGACATATCACATTAATGACTCACACTTAACATGAGATCAATAAGTACATCTGAATTCTTATCCTTCTATGTTGCATCCAACACTGAACTCAGTTTACAGCTTACTTTAATTTGAAAAGTATTTTACGGTTTATTTTAATCTGAAAAATACGTTTATACAAATAAGACCCATAAGGTATGTGAAAGATGAGACACTAGCTTAGAATATGCATTGGTATTTGCCAGAAAGCTTACATACAGTCTTACATTAATATAAATATGTATATCCACATATTATTATGTATTTTCTAATGTGTGAAATTAGTTTAATAGTTTATCATTAGTCTTATTATTATTTATGCAATTAAATGCATCCTTCATACAGCTCCTCTCTCTAGCCTACCACGTATTCCTGTAAAATCAGATCTCCTGCTTGACAAGATAATATATTGCTGTCACCCCACTGAATATTAGTATAATTCTGATTTTAGTTTACTAAAATGACAAATGCAGCTACTTTATAGCTGTTTTGGACCATAAAACATCTTGAAAGTTATTTTGCCACTGAATCAGTACTGAAGCAGATATGCATGAAGACTTGGCATTTAATATGTGAGGTGGTTTTGCCCCTCTTCTGTTGTGGGAAATTTGGTTATAAATTTTTCATGACATCGTTCTTTTGTCTGTCAACACTTTTTACTTTGGGAAAAAAGTCTTCTTGACAGCCACTTTGAGCCTGCTCCTCCAGAGTTTTTACTCATCGCAGTAAAAAAGTTTAGGAATNAATTAAAAAAAAAAAAAAGAAGAAGAAATATGGACAAAAATAAAGAGAATTTAAGAAAATACTCCCTTCTTTGTTGTTTTTTAAAAAGTACTAGGTATGAGATATCTATCTTCACATAAAATGAAATGAGGAAATGTTTTATGGTTCAGGAAGAAATCAGAAGACAATGTTTGTAGCTGCAGGCCAAAAGGCTCCACTATTGTCTGCATTCCACATTGCAACCAGGATTGAAAGCCTTTCCTTTGGAGGAAGCAGGCTGAGAAACCATAAGGCCCTGCCACATCACAGAGTGATACCTGTGCTTAATCTCATGAACCGTGAAAACCTAGACTCTTTTAAAAGCAGAGGTTTTTCTGGTACAGATACTCTAAGTGTACACACAGATTGTCACCGGTCAAAACCAAGCTACCCTTCAGGGGTAACTGATATGTATTGAACTACCACCATTGCCAACAAAATTAATGCAGTGCTAGCAGTGCTAGCATATGTCTCTGTACATATGCAACAGGTTTGGTATAAGTAATTATATTTCTCACACTAAAAGAGAGAAAGAAATATACAGTTCAGTGCTCTAGGTAAAAAAATGTAACTGCAGACATAGCTGTACAAAAGTATTCAGCTATGCTGGTCTTTAAACTGTGAGTAAGTTTCCTCAGAATGCACTTCAAAAGACATAGTTTTCAGTGCTAACAGACCAAGAAAGAAGCAGGGTCACCTATTATCTTAGATGTAGGTAGGGGGAATTAAGTGCACGTGCATTGCATTGCATCTCTGAAAGGTGGACAGTACCTCACGAGAAAACAAGGCTTGCATTTTCCAGACAGTCCATAACAACTTCTTTTGTTTAATCTAGAGTGAATGGTTATTATTGTCTCTTGACAACTTGCCTGACTGCCATTCCAAGGAAGTGAGTACCTCCATCCTCCAGAGGACATCAAAACAAGGCAAACATGACAGCCTGCGTACAGATCAATGCCACAGAGAAAGTTGCTCTCTTTCCTCCAGAGTAGTGCCATCAGCAATGCTGTCATATTTTGCAACCCAAGAAATTCTAGTTTCAGAGTTAATTTGAGGAGAAGGGTTTTTTTCCCAGAAAACCAAAAAAACACATGCACACTTTAATAACTTCCATTAGATAAGCCACAAATGTAAAACAACGCATGAAACTCAAATCCAGAAAGATCCTTTTTTCAAATTCTGTATGTAGTTCACACCTGGCAGCAACTAGTATCCAGTTTATTGATTACAGAGTCCATTGCATATACCCAGTTTTCCCTTCAGACAGTTAAAACCTTTTTAAACAAAAAGTTACTTGCCAGCATGGCTATAGAACATAAATCACATAATATAAAACATTTAAAAACCACCAAATATCTGGATATCCAATGTGTAAAGCTAAAAGGAAATAGTTTTACACATTTCATTAGAGATGTGTAAAACTATTCTTCTTCTTCTTCTAAGAGAGATCCAACTTCTTCTTCTCCTCCTCAGAACCTGGACTTTAGTCATTTTGCAAGGAATTACTTACCACAGGAAGTGGTGATTTTCCTTTTGAGTTACTTTCTGTTTCCATCATTCCCTGCCTGTAGTCCTTCCTTCATTATAAGAGTCCTTAAGCAGTGCTTCCTGTCAGTCCTCCCTTGTCATCATACTGTAATCAGCCAAGTCTCTCAAAAATCACTTTCAGTTTCTACGAAAATGAACTGTCTGTATGATCAGTTGTTATTTAAAAATGTACATAAGGATTTAGAATCGCTGGGAATACGTTACTTTCCTGCAACAAGCATAGCTGGAGAAAGAGAATGAATCACAAGTCACAGTAACTCTGAGCAATTCAAATGGCCAGGCAAAATATAGTTAGCCCAATAAAAATTGTGAATATTTCAGTGGCTTCTGTAGTCTGCAGTGATGGTCAACATGGACAATAAAACAACCAGATATTAGAGCAATGAGGAATGATTTTCTCATGTCTATACCTCTTCCTCATTATATCCCGCTGGCCATGGTCACTCAACAGTGAAGATGAGAAACAATGAAATTCACAGTTTCATGGGAATTTCTGATAGTTTGGGGGGCCTGAAAAATAAAACAAACACATAAAATTCAAAATTTAGTTTGAAGTTATGAAAATTTTTTTTTGGTGGATATATGGTTTTTTGTGGACATTGTTTTATAATATCTGCACATTCTGTTCTACCCTTGGAGCATTAACAAAACATCAGCATTAACATAATTCAAAAAAGACAAAAACAACTCAGTAAAATACGCAAAATTTTGAGAGTTTTATTATTTTTGCATTATAATACAGACAAGAATTTTTCTTAAAATTTTATCCACAATTCCTTTAGCTAGTTAGAGTTGCCATTCAGTCAGAGAAAATATTTTGTAAAAATTTCTGTTATGTCACTAAAAAGGAAATTATTCCACTCATGAATAGGAAGATGTCTTCACCTAAGCCTTGATGACTGAGAAAGAACGAGAAGAACAGTTCAGATGATGTTGGCTGCTTCCTCATTCTGAAAGGAGTATAAACAGATATGCTGAACTCTGCAATCTCAAGTTTAAAACCTGTATATGAAAGAAACACTCTCATCTTTCTCCTACTGTGTATTTTAAAAGACTGATGATAAACTTTCTCTTGTGATCTTCAATCTTCACAAGACTGGATATAAGATTCTGGAATCCTTTCCTTGTGGAAATGGAATGGAATTTTATATTAATTAGAAACCTGTTTTTCTCTATGGACTTTCATAACTTTTTGTAAGTAACTTTTTCTTTTTAATCAATAATACTAAAACATTAATATTTATTAATATAGAGTTTTCTTTACCTTTTACTGTCCTACTCATTTATTACCTCTGTTTCTATGTGCCTAGAGAAAATTATCAGAGTGCTTTCACTTGTCCAAAGTCGGGTTTTTTTCCAGTTTGACAAGGAAGTTAAGGACGTTAGGGTAAGGAGAAGACAATTATTTCCTTCTCAAGTTCAGCATTGTGCAACACAGATGTGTTTCTAACACAAATGTTGATCTTTACTGGGTTTTTATTAATATCAAAGGTATGAAGTGTGATTTCCTAAATGTAATTAATCTCAAACAACTGCTGAACCCCATCAAAGACTTACATTTATATCACAATTACATTTCAATGGCTATGATTACATCACCATAAATTACGTGTGTTTAGCAATAAGAAAGCAATAAGAGATAGATGTTGTCTTTTCCTTACACACAGAAATTTCTTTTGAAGACATTATGATCATATGAAAAAAACAAAGTTAGTCATTCCCAACTATGGCAAATACATCCATGTTGTCATCTTGTTATGAACTGAATGCCTATTATTCTTTTTGGAGAATGATATCTCTTCATACTCAGTCTGCCACCGTCTTACTAAACCCTTCAGCTACATAGGAATAAATTCATATACTGAAACAAAAACACGAGCTGCAGCTTATTGCTGACCATAATTTCTATCACCACTGAAATGAGGAGCAATACCTTAATGAAATCAGCATTTTAGTAAGTAAGGCAAGCTAACTATTTCCACAGAAAATGCTTTGCATTTCTGGAATCTTCTCTGTTTTCCCTGCCTAAACTCCAGCCAAGGATAAACCCTCTGCAGCTCTAATTACGCAAACACAGCCAGCCACTCACCACCCTCCCTCCCCAACACAAAGCACTCCTCAGTCAGAGGTGAAAGCAAACTCCTGCAGAGGAGATCTTGTCTGTCCCAAGACTACTCCATTTGCCCCCATCCCAGCTCCTTCCGTAGGCAACAATTAATGGCTCTAACAAGCCTTGCTGTATGCATCACTTTTCCATTTTGTCTCCAGACTGTCATACTTTTAAATTTGCAAGTAATATATGTGTTAGTCTATAACAGCCATCTAAAAGTTTGATAGGTTCAACTGATACAAAAGCTCAAAAGATAAAATCTAATGGTCTTGCTAAAAAAGCAGATATATTAAAAACAGAACAGATATCTGAGGGGATTTTTTTCCTTTGGTTTTAGTTCTCTCCCTAAAAGGTATTTCTCCTCTGTCAGGCAGAACAAGCAAGCCCACAGTTATCACATGGAAATAAAAACCAGGACTATAAAGACAAAAGTCTGACAAAAAAAAAGAAAAGAAATTCATTCTTTCACAGTTCTGGTTTTAATTACTTTAGGCTGTACTTATATAGAAACAGGTGCAATTCAGCAGTTGTAGCGCTTATAAAATTGCAGCAAATCATGCCTGTCTCTAAATCTGTCTAGCTTACATTTTTGGGAGGATACATTCCACAAACACAGCGCCTCACAACACCATTCTGCAGACCCAGCAAACCTTTTGTTTTAGTAAAGAAAACATTAGATTGAGAAAATTCTGCCCCCTAAGTGAAATGGAAGCTGCACCTTTAAGTTATGAAAACGTTTGCGTATTCCTCATGTGGGTTGACGTTTTTTTTGGGCTGCTCAGGACAGCATGATGTGTCTAAGTGAGAAACCTAGAAGGGAGACAACTGGGAAAGGATTATTAGTGAACTGAGTTCTCTGAAGTAAAAATAATTTCTGCTTCTTCAATTTTCCCAGTGCTCTCACATGTTTATTTTCCCTAATTTTTGTCACAAGCCTTCAAGTAAATCAGTAGAGGCTTGCCTTTCTTGTCAAGCTGTTTTTAGAAAATTAAATACATTCAGTGCTTCTTGCAAGGTTCTCTCCTCCACAAGACACAAACCCTTGTGCACACACACACACAACAGCATCTTGCTACTAGACAGAGATAAATTCCTCACCACTGTAATCATCAGACACTAAGCCAAACTCATCTCTTTTCTCTTTTCTTTTTTCTTTTCTTTTCTTTTCTTTTCTTTTCTTTTCTTTTCTTTTCTTTTCTTTTCTTTTCTTTTCTTTTCTTTTCTTTTCTTTTCTTTTCTTTTCTTTTCCCTCTCTTTTCCTCCTCTTCTCTTCTCTTCTCTTCTCTTCTTTTCCTCTTTTCTCTTTTCTCTTTTCTCTTCTTTTTTATCCCACTCTGTTATTCATAGAGACCACAGGTGAACCAGGAGAAAATTATTACAGTGTGATGACTGCTGAAATGATAGAAGGTAAAGAAGATGGATTATCACGGTGCTGACATGATTTGTATGGATTTCCAGAATTAAGCTGTTCACTTAAAGTGACCGTCTTCCTTGCACCCACGATATTGCAGCTGCCCTACTAATAACCTTCATCTGCACTTGTGAGCCAAGTGAGCAGAGCACGTTTCCCATTACCTGTCAAGTGAGTATGTAGAGTTCTTCTGGCCCCGCAGTAATAGCAGGGCTGCTGGTGAACAGAGTAATAAACACCTACTGAGAGGGATGTAGCGTGAAAAGATCTCATCACCTGCCATTAGCACGCTGATGAATAATGCAGCATTTTCGGTGGCAGATGTCAGGGGTGGGAGGAAGAATCACTTCTGTAAATGCTCTGGTGAGCACTTCAGCACAAAGTGAGAGGTGATAGCAACAGATGCATGTGACAAAATTACACTTGCTATTGTGTTTTAANCCATTACCTGTCAAGTGAGTATGTAGAGTTCTTCTGGCCCCGCAGTAATAGCAGGGCTGCTGGTGAACAGAGTAATAAACACCTACTGAGAGGGATGTAGCGTGAAAAGATCTCATCACCTGCCATTAGCACGCTGATGAATAATGCAGCATTTTCGGTGGCAGATGTCAGGGGTGGGAGGAAGAATCACTTCTGTAAATGCTCTGGTGAGCACTTCAGCACAAAGTGAGAGGTGATAGCAACAGATGCATGTGACAAAATTACACTTGCTATTGTGTTTTAAAAGAAATGGGAACATTTACTTCACAAATAGCTGGCAGGCTTTCTCTCCCTCTCTCTCCCTTCCCATTTCCCCGCTTCCTCCCCTTCTCCCCCCCCCACCTTTTTGTTCCCTCAGAGTCAAAAGACGCTGCAAACTATCAAACTAATTCACATATTGCTAAGCATTTACAGCTTCTAACTTAACCACTGTGTAAGGGGCAGTGGGACTTGGCAGTCCAACCAGTTAAGTGCTTTTTCCTGCAGACCCAAACTGGCAAATCAATTGAATAGGTAAGATTAGACAAAATAATAATAATGAATCTTTTTTTCTATTTAAATTTCCTTCACACTGTACATTTCTTTTCTCTCTTTCAAAAAATCCTACAAGCCACTGTAGAAATGACAGTGCCAAATGGAGTGACATTTCCTGGATTTCATGCAGTTAAACCCCTCAGAGGCTCTGGCACCAGTTAAAAAGGTCTCACTTTAATGTTAACATTATCAAGAAACCGCCTATTATTCTTCCTGTTCCATTTTGCTGCTGTAAATAAGGCAAGGAAGTGACATAGCAGTAGCATAACTGGTTCCTGGATGTGATTTTAAGCATGGAAATCCCTCTCGGGTAATCTGAATCAGCGCAGGTATTGCTAATTATTCACAATCATTTTTTTTCACTTGAGAAAAATCACAAACCCAGACCAAGTCCTTGTTAATCTCAAAAGGTTTTGCATGATGGGATAGTAAAGGTTGTGCCAAGTTGCCACAACGACTTAATTCACTGTACCTGCAAGCATAGGTCTCAGAGAGCACTCAGTTGAATTTTATATACATTTTATGCCACGGCCTTCTTGCAGAGAGAGTTCCTCAGTTCTAGATATGAATGAGGCTCAAAATCTGTCATATCTGACTCCTACATATACTGGGGGGGGGGGGGGGAAGATTTAATTTACAAAAAAAAAAAG